>OZ024771.1:8450266-8995079 GCA_964017025.1 Stenichneumon culpator
AAAAGTTCAGACGTAGGGGGCCAAGAGTTAGATTTTCTTTTAGCTAGCATGGACAAGCAGTACCCGGGGCCAACTTGGTTTTTCCAATTACGCATTTAACGGCTTGGCAGAGCCTACAATCGAGATGCCCAAGTAGATGTAGGATTGGAGCTCAATATTTTTGTTACCGTAGGTGAAATTTAGGGAGTCCCCTTATTTTGCCCACCCGCCCGTAGGGAATACAACAATCTTTGATTTATTTAGGTTGACAACTAGTGTATCGTGATTGCAGTATTGTTCCAGTACTTTCAACTTTTTCCGCTGATCCTCAGACGAGTAAGAAAAAATTATTAAGTCGCCGTCATCGAAGAGCTGACGACTTAATTAGCACATCAGTATACCAGTCTATGTTAAGTCCACCCACATGAAAATCAACCATTGGTCACCATTAATGGAAGGCTAAACACGAAAGAGACAGAGCTACAATTTTGAATCCTTTTTTCTCCGAAACAATTCGCTTTTTATTTCATCAAACTGTTTCGGAGAAACAGGGTTTCAAAATATTTTTGAGGTTATATTGATCTTTGAGCCCACCTTAAGGCGAGGCTAAACCCGTTCATCAAGCGGCCGCGTGCGAGAAAGACAGCGCTATACGGTTTCTGTGAGAGTGAGCGAGAGGGGGTTTAGACTCCTCTTAAGAAAAAACCATTGAGATAACGATTGGAATATGTCCAATGGTAAATTGGCGTACTATTCGGACAACCACTCAATTTGTCAACCGTAACCATTAAATTTCTCAACAGTAACCATACCATTTTTTATGGTCACAATTGGTTATATTTTTAAAGCAAATAATATGATTGATCAATTGTTACTGTTGCTTATGAGCCAAACCTCGATCTAATTATCTTGGGAAAACTTTAGACTGATGTTGGGATTGAGCCAACGACCTTCGTCTTAACCGAAAAGAGCCACTGCGCCTATGTATCAAGTTTGTATTTTTCTGACACGGATGACATAAAAGCGGATTTAGTATTTTAATGACTGGGCCGCCACTACCACATGATAATGCAGTCATTTTTTATTCATGGGTATTTATAATCGCAGGAAATACCAGAATATCGAAAAAAATTCTAAAACGTTGTTTGCTCAGTGCAAAAATCGTTCTAATGTTCATAAGAAACTTCCACAAGAGATGGCGCACTCTATTTATCGTTTTGAGTTTCATGAGATGTAATGTTTGCTGTAACCTGAACCAGTGCTCTCGAAATGTATAAAGATAACGACAGAGGTCGGGACAAGTAGATAAATAGTTATACAGAGTTTAATTTTTGACGTTGATCCAAGTATATTTTTCACCGGAATATGGAACCCCTTGATAGCCCCTGAAAATGGTACCGCAACTTGGAAAATTATTCCGTTTATTAAAAGTTAAGTGTTAAATTTGTTACAAATTAAGTTCGAAATAGGAAATATTGATAAATCCTTGTGCCCCGATTAGTTACACTTAGTCAATGGTAATACTCCGAATAGTCAACATTCATCAGTTGTAGGGTTCCAAATAGTTACAATTGATCAATGGTAACGTCTCGAGTGGTTATCATTCGCCAGTGGTTACGCTTCGAATGGTTACAATACATCAATATTTACACTCCGAATGGTTACCATTCGCCAATGGTCAACAGACGAACAGTAACCTGTAACGCGGAAAAATTTGTAGCGTTTTTTCTGGCTCACTCGGGCTTACACAAGGCGATTCCAGACGGCTAATTTATAAGAACGGGATTATTTTTTATTTGATTTCCACATTATTTCATGTACGCCGTCTGGGATGAGAACGAGAGCCGAGGAGAGACGTCAGCCGAGAAAATGTAAGAGTTTCTGTCTGAGCAAGGATGCTCAGTCCCAAGATCGCAGGAATATCTACGCTTTACTTCCCTGCCGTTCGAGTCGCGAAAAGAAGATCGACGCGGGACCGTCATCGTCCCGAAATGTCAACTGTTCGTCATTTCGTCGCATTGGTTACCGTAGCTGCCGAAGTCCCGAGCTATCTGAAGAACTAAGATTAATCCGGTCTCGAGAGTGAGGACCGAGTACCACTGCGAAACCGGGGGTGAGAATCTATGGCAATGAGTGCCGTGCGCAAATTTGCGGAATGGGCCGAGCGACGGCGAAATGTGTCGAGACAAGCGATTAGGCAGGGGAGTAGGAATAGCGCAATGAGAGCGTGTAGAGGTTACGTTTAATTCTAAGCATTAATATACATATATATAGAAAGAGAGCGAGAGAAAGGGAGGAGCGAGCGAGACAGTTGGAATTATTCGAGCGAGTCGAAGATCTTTCAAAGGGACTGATAACATGTATTGTCCTCTCGTCTAACGGGACTCTCCGCTCGAATAATTTTGACACCCGAAAATTTGCCAAATCGGCGTAAGCGATATTCATTCGTTCTCGGACAGTGGCCCGAGTAACACTGTAATATAAAGGGATCCCTATATTTTCAAAGTATTGACTTTATCGCAAAGTAGAAATTCGACTATCAGTGTATTTCGCTATCACGCCTCCTTCCGAGATTATCAACGAAAATGGACAAAAATCGGATCAAGACATCTGGATCATTTATTCGAGGAAGGAAGCTGACCATCGAGGAATCCATTTACATCTTTAGTCATCCTCGTGGCGAATAAGTTAAGTTTTATACTCTGGTAGTCGTGCGATATTCTCGAATTCGATATGGCCTGCTGGGGACGAATTTTTACAAATTATGTTTGACTGAATGTGAATCGTCCACTTAAGTGGTATTCCTCGCTCTCTTAAATTGTGTTACTTGCAAAATTAATTGATTATTTTAAAAGTATATGTCTGTGTTTTATGTTTAAGTTATTGCATAGATATTATTCGCACATATTCTTTTTATTTTCTCTTGTTGTATTCCGGAATATTATATGTGATGAGCAACTGTGATTTATAAAACAAAATTTATGAAGTCTATACAGTAAAATAATGTTGCCCCGATATTTTCTGTTTCATTAGTATTAGTTATAATTTATTTATTAAAGGGCCTAATAAATATAAAATTTAGCGTTGTTTTCAAAATCTATTTGCAGTAAAATTTAACAGATAGTAAATTATTAAATATTTTAAAAGGATATTTTATGTTCAGTAATATTCGTGCAAATAAATAATTTTCATGCTTTAAATAACTAAATCAATTACAAGCGATCGTGCATCGATATTCGGGGCACTTTCTGTTGTGAGATCGAGGGGGCTGGTCAAGTATTTGTGACACGGAAAGGGCCGAGCGACGGCGAAATGTATCGAGACAAGCGACTAGGCAGTAGGCACGCTGTCCGTTTCCGTCAGCTACCCAGCGTCATACAGCTATATCGGCCCTCGACACGTTCGCGTCACATTGTTGTGAAAACGATTAAAGAGAGGTAGTGCGAGAAGAATGGACGATTAAACGGTGGTCTTTCTATCCAACGCGGGCTTAGAGAGCCACCGGGAGATCTTGGTACGTAAGTACATTATAATTCCTCATTATTTTTGTACGAAATATATTTACATTCCGCGAAGTTTGAGGAACGACCGGCATTAGATACATTGCATATTATATAATATAAGTTAACATGGCTTACGTTATTAAATGAGTAATTAAGACCAAGTCTGTACAATGTAACGTTTAAAATAAAAATATTTTAATTATATAATGCATTATGTATTCGATTTTCGTCAAAAGCAGAGAAAGAGTTTATGGAGGAATAAAAAAATTCAATTCAAAAAATTTAGTTACAATAAATAAATAATATATTTGTTTCAACTGTAACGGCATATTAGATCCAAATAATGACAGTAAGTAGATAATACATTCGTAGTTAAATAAAAAATTATATTTGATACAAGTAAAACGCTAGTAGGCAGATATACAAAGAAAATAATTTATTTGTCCGAAATAAATTTTATTTGTTACAAAGAAATCATTTCTGTGGGTGCTTTCGGCCCGGGCAATTGAAATCTTCGGTATTTATTGTATTATTGCACGGTTTCAAAAATGCTATTAAATTGTGTACCTGGCAGCGTGCTACGTTCGGCCGTTCCGCAGAGAACGCGATCGCCGATATTCGACGTGATGTGTCTGAGTGTTTTGTATTGTGTTTTGGATCGTGATCGTTGCGTGGCCGGTGCTGGAAACCGCGAACGGTCTTCCTCGGTTTTGTCGCGGGTTATCGTGAGTGTTGCGTAAGTAATACAGTTTCCGTTCTTTATGGATTACGTGGCTGATTTAATGTAAGCTTTAAAGATAAAGATTGATCCCGGTCCTGCGATAATTTTGCGCTCGTTGTCGTTGCCGCGCTCGCTCCATTCGCGTGCATCGGTACCGTTTTGAGTTGCCGTCTCAGGTTTTGATTCGTTCCCGTATGTTCCAGTGGCCCTCACCAATTGTTAATTTTGCCGTGTTCTTGCGCTTCCGAGGTCTCGGTTTGCTTTAGGTTCTATTCAAGGAGGTTGAAGCGCTCCACACTAGTCAAGTGAGTGCTACATTTTGAAAGTCGTCTATACAAAGTTTTATGCATCTATTGATTATAGTGGATGGTTATTTGTATTACAGCAGAAGTTCTTAACCTACAAAAACATTAATCGCAATGGTTTTGCAAAAATATTAACCAGTTTTTGCTGACTTTCGAAAAGGTACATACTTGTTCAGTTTTTTCAAAGAATAATCTGTAATTTTCGCTCGATTTTAATGTATTACGGCTCATTCTCTTCCTTGAAAGATGCTCTACGAATTCACCATCCAGATATTTGTTAGTATTTTCCGTTTAAAAATGACAGCCTTTTGTTTATCCATCGTCAAATTCCTTCATAAACAAACAGCTGTCAGTTTTAAACGGAAAATACTAACAAATATCTGGATGGTGAATTCGTAGAGCATCTTTCAAGGAAGAGGAGTCGTGATTCATAAAAAGTACAGCAAAAATTATGGATTCTTTTTTGAAAAAACTGGACAAAAATGTACCTTTTCGAAAATTAGCATAAACCGGTGAACATTTTTGCAAATCCATTGCAATTAATGTTTTTGTAAGTTAAGGATATCTGCAGTAATATAAATAACCACCCACCATAATCAATAGATACGTAAAAGTTTGTAAAAACAAATTTAAATAAGTAGCACTCATTTGACTAGTGTGTGGCTATATCGTGTGTGGCTTTGTAACTAGTGGGTTTTATAAGTTACCGGTAATTTATTCGATCTGGTTAGTTTCTTGTCTCCGTTCTGTTGTTCATATTATTTGTTTAAATTATTGAATTATAGATTGAACTTAGGTTTGCTTATCATTTCTAAAATTCACGGAATTTTTGTCATTTTTTATACAAATCATTTCCATAATGTTTCGTTTTTTCCAATGTGTTTCTATTGCTAGTATTTTTACTTTGTCGTAATTGAAACTGTGTATTTCGTTATTTATTTGATATTTGTGTGTTCAGATAACGCCGTCCGTGAAGTTTTTGTGCAGTTTTTCTCTCTATATATTTTTGTGTTCTTGGATCCGTGTTTTTTATTTATTTTTAACTCCCGACTGCCCGCTAGGCCAAAAAGACAAGTTATGCGTTTCACGGTGATCACGGGACTTTGCGCGTTTTGTTGGTATCCAGTTTCCTCTGAATCGACAAAAAATCTCTTGACAAAATTTGGCAAATACCTTGTCGGCATCGCCGACCGCACTTTTACCACCAATTTTTACCGGTTGTGTTTTACCATAACTTCTACTGCGAAATTACCGCAATTATGGTTATTTCTGTCGAACCTTTGCCCGACAAATGTCCGCATTCTGACCACAAAATAACTGGCAATAAAACTGCTCGACGAGTGTGCCCGTTGTGGTTGTGTTGACTATTATAACTCGAAAATGTCCGGAAGTTATTTTTGTTGTGGTTGTTTTACTTTCTTTACAACCGCGAAATTAGCCGAACCGAATATTTACCGCATGATGCCGGTAATTGAATTTGCGCGGTTGATGGACTCGCGTTATAACCGAAAAGTCACCGTTATTACACCGGTAACAAGAGGTTCTGCTGTAGTTGTTTTTGAAAAAATGTAGCACAAAACAACCGATAGTTACATTTTTGTGGTTGTTCTACTTACCTTACAACCGTTACTTTACCACTGATGAACCGGTACACCGGTTCATCCGGCGGCTTCACAACCGCAAAATTACCTCGATGAAACCGGTACGAACGCCGTTGCTGTGGTCATTTCGACAACCGTAGCCGCAAGATAACCGTTGTTTATGTTTTTTGCGGTTGTCAGATTTACCTTACAACCACTAAATTATTCCGAATAAACCGGTTATAGAGAGCTGCTGTAACGTAATTTTGCGGTTGTAACGTAAGTAGAATAAACTGCAAAAACGTAACTCCCGGTAACCACAACAACAGCTTTTTATACTGGTATATTCGGGGTAATTATGCGGTTGTAAAGGGTAAGTTGGACAACCGCTAAAACGTAACAACCGGTTGTTTTGCGGTAAAAATTTTAAAACCACCTCACCTACACTTCGTACCGGGTTTAGTTCAGGTAATTTTGCGGTTGTAAAATAAATGTAACTACCACAAAAACATACGTACCGGTTATATTGCGGAAAAAGTGGTCTAAACAACCACAACAGCTTTTTATACTGGTATTTTTATACTGGTATATTCGGGGCAATTATGCGGTTGTAAGGGGTAAGTAGGACAACCGCTAAAACGTAAGCACCGGTCATTGTGCGGTTAAAATGGGAGAAAGTACTACAGCATAGCTTTTTACCGGTTTATTCCAGAAAATTTTGGGAATGTGTGGCAGGTGGAACAACCGCAAAAACGTAACTACTGGTTTTTTGCAATACATTTTTATTAAACAACCACAGCGACAGGGTTTGGTATCGATTTATTAGTGGCAATTTCGAGATCGTACGGTAAATGCAACAACCACAAAAATTCACCCGGTACTTTCGCGGTTATATTTGAAAAAGCAACCGCAGCAGCAGCTCTTGGGACCAGTTTATACGCGGTACTTGCGCTGCACGAAACACGTGAAACAACCGGAATCCTCTGGGGAACTCAGTATCAGCATTGGAGACATTGCCGCGTAGTGGCGCTGCAAGCGGTTAATATCAGGTTTTTAAATATTTTTTGCGGTTAAAGTTATGGTAAATCACAACCGGTAGTTTTTCCGGTAAAATTACCGTAAAATTTGCGGTAGGCGGTGCCGCCAGGGTAGTTTCTTTGAATCGTAGCCTGTGTCGTTTTTCAGGCTTTATTACGATGCAATGCGATTTCACAGACATAAAGACTTTTCGGAAAAAATAATGTTTGTCCATATCGAAATTTCAGCGAGATATGTCGCCATCTTTAACCTTTTCACCGTGTATTGCAGCTAATTTCACAGTGGCTCAATGCAAAATCTCCCGAGCATTTTGCGATCCGCTACGAATAAGTTGTCAACACTATTTACCTACTGTGATTTTTTTAATATGATTATTAACATTATCGGTATTTAGTGTGTGATCAGTGTAACGTTATTTTTTTTCTTATAAAAAATACTACTTAGAATTTATTTTTTTAAATAAGAGTTAATGACAAATGCGAGCTGAAAGTGAAAGTCAGTTGGGATAATTTTTCTTTATTTATTGTATGCATGCTGGGCAATGTTTTGACTGAATAATATGCCCCATGTGAATAAAAAGTTAAAACGAAGGGTATACGTGAGTCGAAATGGGACAAAGACAGTAGATGCAGAGGTTTTTTTTTAGAATCAGCAAGCTGTCTACTATGAATCTGAACAAATTTTAGATTCATTGCGTGAATCATATATTAAAGAGCGATATCACATTTATTTATTTTTTTCTTTATATTATGCGTGAGGTGAAATGGGCCAAAGCGCAGTAGCCGTAGATGGTTTATATAGTATCAGTGTTACGTCCGGAGCGAGCTCTCGTCGAGTTCGCGCTGAATGAACGTAACGACGGTCTCTCTTTCGAGTCAAGGCGTTGGCCCTTTACATCAGGGACGGAGACCTCGCCTTCTACTGCCTAAGATATGTGATGCGTTGACAGCGTGCCTGAGACCGAGAGTCTTGTAGCATGTGGTAGAGAGCATGCAAGGGTATACGAAGAGTTGTAGAACCGTTGAAGTACTCACGACAAATATATTTATTGAGCGCAGATGAGCGTTTTTACAAATGTCAGGGTAATTGCGAACAGTTCTTACTCCGCAAGAGCGTCGTCGAAATCTAGCTACGCAGGGCTACTTCGTAGAACGTCGAGACTTAGCCGCGCAGGGCTATCGAAGACTTTCGTCGAAGAGAGCCTTGCTCGCTCCGCAGAGTACAAACGATGAAGTGTTGCAGCTTTTGAGGCCAGTGGAATAACTGGTTCCAGCCGAAAAAGGCTTAGCTTTTATACTAGCTCGTGCCCTATACTTCCTATGGTTAGTCGTGTAAAGTGGTGGGGTTAATGCATCTTCCTAATAAAGTGTAGATTTAAGTAGGCGGTGTCTTTGTTCTGAAAGAATTAGTAGGAGATTTTTGGAAGCGCTCCCCTTCCATCGCGGCGGCGTAGAGTCGAGTGTCGCGTATAGCCTATTAGTTATGACCATCGGAATATTATTCGGAGGAAAAAAACCGAGAAAGTATGCATATATGCACTCGGGCGGCACGCTTTGGTCCAAAAGAATTAAGATGCCGTTGACCCTTAGTAGCTGTGCCGGAGTAGGATGAAAGCGTTCCGACGCATGTTGCAGCGGCACGTGTCGCGTGCGGTCGGTTAGTGGTGGGGGCCGCTAGGCGCGTGGCTAGAAAAATGTGCACCCAAGTTTGGGCCCGAGTGGGCCTATGAGGGTCATTCGAACGCGGAGTACCCAGGTGTGTGAAGGTCTATACTAGACTCACTCACAGATGTGGAGCTGCTGCTCGAGAGAGCCTACGTGTGTCATTTGGTCATGTTTGGATGTGAGGGTGCTTTTAAGACGCACTGTACTGCTCGGGTGAGCCAATCGTATTTTTGATAATAAATATGTTCCGTGGTTGCGTATGATGTAACACCAGCGAGCTGCGCACTACAAATCTGAACAAATTTTATACATCCATCGCTTGAATCATTTATAGGACTGGGACCATATTTCTTTATTTTATTTTCTTTTGTTGATTATACATGTGGGCTAAATGGAACAAAGCGCAGTAGACACCGAGTATTTTGTAGCGCCAGGAAGCTGCGCACTATAAATCTAACCAAATTTTACATCTACCACTTGAATCATATATTGGACTGCGATCGTATTTTTAAAAATTTTATTATTCATATTCGAGTTGTTATTGTTATAATCAGCTGATATCACTTTCAGCTCCCATTGTTCATAAGATTTTTTTTTCATTAAGAATAAAGTGGTTATGGTCGGTCTATTTACACCATCCCAACTATTGTAAAAAAAAATTATTATGCTTTGAAATATGTATTTCAAAAAATCGTATTAAAAAAGGCTTTAAAAAATCGTACAACCGTGCTTATCGTGTGCAAAATCGTGCTTAAAAAATATATGCACCGATCTCCAAAAAGCATGAAATAATTTTTTTTTAATTTTAACTCCCGACTGTGAAAAATGTGTAATGAAGGAAGGGGTCACGAGACACAAGTGGGTTTTTTACTTCATTTATTAAAACACAACGTACAGTATCTCCCGTACTATTCACCAGCTTCAATTTGGCGATCGAGTCGGAGTGGTTATCGGAGCGATGTGCTCGGCTCGAGAATTCTGTTACAACTGGCTCTCGAAGATTTACTTGCTATTTCTTTACAAATATTTCTTATTCCTAAGAATTAAGATAGTAGGGAGGAGTGTAGTGTGATTAGTGGGTTGTGTAGGATCGGGTCTAGGATTTCGAGGCATCGGGGCGTAGTGCGCTCGGCTTGGGCAATAAACCTCAAGTGCGACGCGACGGGGTTTTTCCGCCGGCGTGTTCGGGCGACTGTTTAAAATAACCAGACGAACGGTCCTTTGTTTAAAGTTGAGAGTTTCGAAAAGACCCTCTGCCTATAGATTCTAAAGAAGGTAACTGTTTGGAGGATCGGCAAGGGACTGTGTTTTATTGGTTTATTGTTTAAGCTTACAGGCTAGCGAGGGTCGAGCTTCTATCTACTCGATAATAAATGCGGAGTGTACGATCTGCAGAGTATCAAATATTTGTTGGATTTTCCTTCGGGTATTTCTTTAGGATAGAATGAGGTTTGCAGCTGGGACATTACAAATGACTGTATGAAAGAAGTACATAAAAAAATAAAAACAACTTTAAAAAAACGTATAAAAAATAAAATGCAAAAAAAAAATCTTCCAAAAAGATTGAAATAATTAACGATAAAATATTAATTTTCATGAAAGCTCCCTCTATTTTTTTGCCCACCGATATTTTTTTCATATTTTATTGTTGAGTTTTTATACGCCACTCTCCACATAAACCTCCGTTCAAGGCTACTGGATCCCATTTTAATATTAACATAGCTAAAAAGAAAATATTATATGGAGTTAACATCGAGCGACAGGCCGAACGCGCCGCGTTTAGATATTTCGCACGATCCCGGAGTCCCCCGGCCCCTCGCCTCTCATTGGTGCGTCGGTCACGGCTTCGGGCTCCAGCGGAAAGCCCCGCCACCAAGGCTTCCCATAGCGATGAAGTTTGAAACGTTGCAAAGTTGCAACGGTTCTCCCAGCTCTGGCGCTTGGCTCTTATGTCATATGGCGAATAAAAAAGAGGTTATGGGATCTCGGAACAGTGTCTGGTCTTTTTTGCGTTCTATAGCTGCGCTACGATTTCTAAAAAGCATTACGTTTCGAAGGAAAGACACCTTATTAAAATTAAGACCATTTACGATCCGGCCGAGCTCCTTGTACTCGAAAATTGAATCAGAGTTAAACACTGCATTTTTCCGATTATCGATGCAACAACCATGATGTCCAGCAAAAAAAGGATAGTTTTATTTTTTTTTTGGACTTGTTAATATATCAAAGAACAACATTCATCAGGTTCCAAATTCCCAAATTCGCGCTGGACATTGCGTTTTTCCGAATATCGATGCAACAACCATGATGTCCAACAAAAAAGGGTACTTTTATATTTGTTTGCACTTGTTAATACATCAAAGAACAATATTCACCAGGTCCCACATTCCGGAACGACCTCGCTGTAGTCGAAATTTAACTGACATAACCGACTGCAGGTACGTGGTTTGTCATGGGGGAGGCGAGTTCGGCAGTAACCGACCGTATAGTTCGCGGCCTGTCGAACTCCCTAGTGTTGAGCTCAGAGCTTATGTTTGAATGGTTTTATTGGCCCTGATAAGGGCCGTTTTAACCCGGGTGTTACCCCGCTCCTTCTACGTCGTCAGTTCCGCATTTCAATGCGAGGTCGTTCTAGATCTGTCGGCGGGGGTGGTTGCCCCGCGAGCGAGTGTCGGGTCAGGGGATGGCCCAAAGAGCTTGCTCCAGAGGGCCCGGTGCCACTCCGAGGAGGCTTCGCCAACGCGCGGTAGTACGGTTGATTCGCGGGGTCGCGGGGATGGCCTAACGACGGCCGTTCGACGGGGTTCCGGTGGCGGCCTCACGAAGGCGGTTCGTCGGGTTTCTGGGAGGTTCGGAGGGTGTATCGTCCGAGGTGGCTCGAAATTGCGCTCTCGCAGCACCCCCCTTCGCGGTTCGGGCCGGTGGAGGTGTGGAGGCGATCTCAGGGGATAATCCCGGAACTCCGGAAGGTTGATGAATACCCGAGGTAGCAACGGTCGCGGATTGTCGGTACGCGTAACTATCCTGACGCGGTCCCGGCCGAGCCTACGGCTCCTATCGTAGGGCCTGGGTTGTGGATCCCGTTCCGTCACGTGAGTGACGCACATCACGAAGTTCCGCAGGCCTCGCGCAAGTGCGCGTGCCTCCTGCCGGCGAATGTATGATTCGCTCAGACGAGAATGCGGCATGTGTCTTCCGCTTGCCGATCCGACGAAATATTGAAAAAAAATATTGTACGGTAAGCGTAGGAGCAAAACGCTCCCGGGACGGGTGCAACCCCCCCTTCCTACGGTCGGAATTTGTAACTTTTCCCGAAAGCCTGGTCGTATGCGTCGCTCCTTGGTAGAGATATATTTTTCCCTATCGAGGTAGCCAAAAGAACCGGCGGAAGCCGATTTGCCTCCGAGCTGGTGGTATAGTGGATCACTTAATCAGTGGTGGGTTGTCGTTGGCCACTTAATCAGTGGAAAGAGATGTTGGCCACTTAACCAGTGGGCTGTGATGTTGGCCACTTAGTCAGTGGTATGTGATGTTGGCCACTTAGCCAGTGAAAATGTGATGTTGGCCACTTAGCCAGTGGAAAGTTGTGTCGCTTTGAAAAAAGCGGAGTTTGAATGACTATCCGAAGATAGGTATAGCGTGTAGCTATTTTTCTCTCGGAAGAAAGAGAAGGCACGGGTTGAGATTGGGGGGGCCGCACAAAAAACCTCTCGCCGTTGCCACGGATACGATATTTTATTTCGAAAAGTGTCGCGTATTTATCGAGATCCTGTAGCACTTCTGCTGCGAGAAACAAGTTATACAATTCTCCATCTCGTGGAGAGTTTTGCAACTCGCACGCGCACGCGCACGCGCACGCGCACGCGCACGCACACGCACACGCACACGCACACGCACACAAAAGGCCCTTTTCAAGGCCAAGGGATGCCAGGCAGAGAACCTTCACGTGGTGCATCCTGGGTAACGCTAATGGTCTGCAAATGATGTAACTGTCCAATCGAGTTCGAGTCGGCTATCAACTGTCCAGTCGGCAGTCAACTGTCCAGTCGGCTGTCAACTGTCCAGTCGGCTGTCAACTGTCCAGTCGGTTGTCAACTGTCCAGTCGGTTGTCAACTGTCCAGTCTGTTGTCAACTGTCGGGTTCGCTGTCAACTGTCGAGTCGGCTGTCGGGTTCGCTGTGAATTCGTGAGATCATGCATCGACAGTCGAACGGTTGGCGAATCGGTATTCGGTTGAACATCGGCCGAAAATCGGAAAATCAATGGTTGGGGAATATACTCGGCCGAACCTTGGCCTCAAATTGATGAACCAACAATTGAATCAATAGTCGCCCAACCATTGGCTGCCAATTGTCAAACCAATCAATGGTGAACCAATACTCGGCCGATCATTGATCTCAAATCGACTAACCAACCTTTGGCGAGTCAGTACTTGGCCGATCATTGGGGATTCGACAATCGCCCCGCCAACACTAGCCTGACCATCGGCCGCGTCTGTTCCATCGGCAAAGCCTACATGGGTCGCCACCAGTGACTCCTGGTCACTCAGGGATATGAACCACGATAGGCTCGCGTCACCACGAGCTACCCGTACCATAAAGGAAAGTGGTTCTTGACTTACCTCTCTTCGTCGCCGTCGGGAAACAAGTATCTTTGCGCGTCGCGCACGTCCTTAAATACCCGTTCGCGGGCTTTGCACGCGGCATTATCGCTCTCCCAGCTTTACGCGTCTCCCCACCATTTTGGGCCCCCACAGCGGTGACCCAGCGGCACAGGTCGCGAGCGTACGCGTGGGGTAACGTTCTCGAATGTTCTAGAGATTTCGGCCATGTGTGTGCCATGTGTGGGTGTTTCTGGTGCCCCCCGCGATCACGTCGCTCAGGTCCGGATTCAGCCACAGCGGCAACTAGCGTGACCGTCTCAGTATGTATGTAGTATAGTAGATATGTGGTAAAAGTTTGAAATAAATCGAAAAATTTTAAATAATTTTTATTACACTCGGTGCAAAAATGGTAATCTTACGCACGCTTCACGTGCACAAAACCCCCGTTTTCACAACTTCTAAAGTAAAATTTGGTTCGATACTCGTGCGAAAAACTTTTTTCTGCACTCGTGTGATCGCAGCACTCACCTGCGGTTCGTGCTGCAAAGTCACACTCGTCAGAATAAGCTTCATCGCACTAGTATGCGTTCTTTGTTTTTATGCAAGAAACTAACTTTATTCGTATTCGACGCGCTCCTAGTATGGTTTTAATTTTTTCTTGTTTTAATTCAATAAATAAAGCATACACCCAATATCATGCGGTAGAGTTGTCCGCGAACAAGGATACGACACTATAGCGATTTCCCTCAAAAGATTACCAAGGCGACCCCATTAACAAGCCCTCCCGATGAAATAAAGGAAAGGACTAGGATTATATTTCCCCCGATTAAACATAACCCAACAAGCCTCTTCGGGGTTTGTGCCTTTACGGGGCTCAGCTGGGGGCTCTGCCCTCCAAAAATGTACCTGCGGAACAATTTTAAGGCACTCACAGGCTTTACACGCTGCCCTACGCGCTCCATAAGATTATTATTCGTACGTCGCTCTACGCGCTCCGTAAAGTTGTTACGCACATCGCGCTGCGTTCTACGTAAAAATTGTTTGCACGTCCCGCTCCACGCTTCGTAATCAGCGCGGGGCAGAGCGAACATCTATCAAAGCGCTGACCGCGAAGTGATACTGCATGACTTCGGGAGATCGACACCAGTGCCGCTATGACACGATAAAATAATTGTCGATTTTATGTAATCAAGCCGCGGGATTCAAAATATCGTAGTTTCACCGACCGTCCCCTTCCACCCGCCCTCTCCCCTTCGCGTCATAGCCAACAGCCGAGCGACGTCGAGCGAGCACTGCGGAGTCGACAAGGGCTCGAAGGCGAATAGCTCGGAGGCCCCTCCGAGCTATTCGCCACCATGGAGCGCTTCCAACGGCCTTATCCCCTCGGTCAAAACGACGGGGAGTAGAATTTACCGATCTCCAAACGAAACGCATGAAGCACCTCTAACGGAGCGGTGGCGAACGGAGAAGCGGATGACACCGTCAACATCATAGAGTGACGGAGACGGATAGACAACACAGTACCTGCTTGCTTTGACCAAGGCTCGAGGCTCAATCACGTCTTCCCGTGAATCTACGCCACGGGAGAAGGGGGACCTGAGCGATACTGAGCTCGTTACTTCAGCGCAACCCATTGTATAGACAGCGTGTCGTATTTTTGCCCTCCCACGAAGAATCATTAATTATTGTGGATCGCGTGAAAAGTGTGGTATAGAGTGTGGGAGACCTTTCCCGAAATCCTCCCCTTCCCTCCTGAAGGCCCTTGACGCATCCCAGCGATTCTCAAACCCAAGATCTTCAATCATTGAGTTCGAGAAATTTTCTTTGTTCGGCTACGTGCGCCGTGAGGCGCGTTTGCATTATATTGAGGCTGAACCTCCCCGAAAATATTTCCCTTCCGTTAAGATTGTTGTGGAGTCAACCTTTGGGGAATGAGGTACGCGACGAGTATCGTATTCTTGTGCATTGGGCGGACTCACTGCTACCACTCGTCTAATGCGAAATACTCGTAATATTCAAGTTTTTTTTCGATAATTTCGTCATAGATATTCATTAAAATATATCTTTATGAATGATCTGTAATTGCATGGAGTGTTTTCTGAATTATGTACAATTTATTTTTAACATATTCATTTATGAACTCAATTTGGCAACGTCGGAAGATAAACCGTAATATTGAGGTTGGCAGCCGTGCCGCCGTGTGTTTATAATCTATCCTGCCGCTTAACCGTCACGGCACGTGAAGCTTTTGACGATTTCGCGTCTCCGTAACGATGAATGCCGGTCCTAATAAACAGATTTATCGTTGAAAAGGAAAAGTTTGTACTGAAATGTATGTCGAGGCGAAATTTTAGCACCGAATGTATGTGTAAAGAATCCTTAATAAAAAGGAAAAACTTTCCTTGTTTACGATCCTGATTGTGTTCTGCGGGGTTCCTGTATATATCTTTGTTTATATCGCTACGGTAGGTAGGTATAAAGTAGGTCTGCCGATAAGATAGAGAGCCTATGGGTCGACCGCATGGTTCCCGGCTCTTGTTCGCTCATTCTCATATGAGCGAGATTTTCGATCAGTGAACCGTTTTCTTTAATTAATAATAAATTAACGGTGCTGTGAAACTTCAAGCAGAAGAAGCCAAGCATTTAAGCGATTCATCATCGGTAGTTTACGTGTTGTTCACGGACTTGGTAGCATTTTCTTCGGAGATATAACCTAAATATAGCAGAATGATCGAAAATTCCCAATAACAGTAATGTTAGTAGTGCTGTAAACATGGCAATTATATGATTTTTTTCCTCAGAAACTGTCCTGTAAATCCTTCTGAAACTTTACAAGATCGGAAAAGGGATGATATACATTCGTGTAAAATTTCGACATGCTGGTAGCATATCGGCTTGACCGCACAACAACCTTAAAGAAATTGGTGTCGAAGTAAATCGTATCCCTCATTCATTATAGACGTGTCTATTTCCTGCCACTTCCGCCCCTTGTGTGCGTGCGAGACAGAGGCGAACCGGTGTTCGTGTGATATTGAAAGCGTGTTTCCGTGGCACGGCGCTGGCAGTAGAGTCAAGCAGTACACGTAAGTTTTTTCGATCGCTTTTCATAAGTCCTGCTTTTATTGTATCGAGTCGCAAGTGTCACAGCAGTGCCCTCGCGTGTTTCCCCAATTTTCCCCGTGCGACCCAGTTCAAGTTCTCCCGGAACACAGGTTATAATTAAGAGACTCAGAGGTCTGAAAGAACGGCCTCTTCACGGAGAGAAAAGTATGTTAATAATCTCCAGATTCGTATAGTAATTCGAGTACGAACTGGAAAAATTATGATTTTAACCAGACGCATCGCGAATTTTCCTATGCATATGCCGCTGTACCATTTAAGGCATATCGTAATTATTCCCATACTTTGCGCCCAGAAATGTTTGATATTATTCTCCAGACGCATATAAAATGCATCAAGTTGGTTCGGTGTAAACTACTAGGAGTTCAGTGATAGATTGCGCACGCTTCATAATTTCTTGCTATATACGATTTAGTAACGATTACCATGGCGGCCGCATCACACGACTGAATAGTTTGGTCGGTTTAATTTGTCGTCCCATACGGTATACGAAAATTTCCCAGATTTCCGATATATCCCGCGTTGGTTATACCGTCTGGAGATTATTCCCAAACTATTTTAGATGATATTACTATATTTTTCTCTCCGTGTATCATTACCCTGAGATCATTATTAATCGAGTCATTATCCCCGCCGTTTGTTTGTTTCTTTTTTTATTGTGAGTTAGCACGATAACGACTGAATCAAATAGCAAATTCGATGTCGCTGTAAGAGCGACTGCCGCCCATAAAAATAAAATAGATTTTTCGTATCGCCACAATAATAAATACTCTTCATTTCTTTTGTTCTACATTACCGAGTCATTATTTTATTTCGAGCTCTTCCATCTTCTACCAACCGACAGGCGGAGGACAGTAAGAAAATCATCAAACTATACTTGGTATGAGAAATTCTGCGAAAATTTGGCTTTTTAAGAAAATCGTTTCTGAATATAGAAAAGAATCAGGATTAGAACATAAACAAAGTTCATAGTTTTTTTTTAGATGTTTATTGGCCCCTGGGATAAATCCCCTAATGATCATAGCGAACATTGGGCAGTACAGAGCAGTGTGAACTTAAATCTAAATTAATATATAATGAAATAGAAGTGGGTTCTTCATCAAGCAGTACAAGACTTAAACTGGTTTTTCAGAGAAGTTGACAGCGTAAATCAGAGATTTTCAGAACAATCAGGAATATTTAGGAGATTCAGAAAATCTTTGACTTTTCTGAAAATTGCGAAAACTTTGAGAAATTCCGAGAACTTTTCAGATAAATTTTAATGATAAATTTTCTGAGACTTTCAGATAAATTTTCAGACATTCAGAGAAATATTTTCACGAGTGTCTCACCAAGCCCGACAGGCTCGCTCGATTTGACAGCGGGAAGTTCCCCGATTATCAATGCTCGATCGGGCTCTTTCTTCTCGCTACCGCTGCTATTTTTCCCATATGAAAAACAATTTTGAAGTGAATTTAAAAATCTGAAAAAAATCATGCCTATTCAGGAAAGTAAATGAATCATTTCATTGAAAAGAAGTTAGGTTTCCGGGAGATCTGTTGAATAATTTTATTTTTCATTAATTTATTAAAAACATTTTGAAAATATTGCAGAGCTGGGCAGTACTTGAAGTTACGGAGTACTTGTTGGTACTTCAAGTCCGAACTTGAAGTCCTCAAGTACTTTTTAGTACTTCAAGTCCGAACTTGAAGTCCTCAAGTACTTTTTAGTACTTCAAGTACTTTTTTCACGTTTTCAAGTACAAAGTACAAGTACTTTTTGAGTACGCGCTCGCATTGCGGATACTCGATGATTTGCATCAGAGCTCGGCAGTGTTTTAAATACCTAATGTATTTTAGGTATTTTAAATACGTATTTTAAGTACTTTTCAGGCCCTTTAAGTACAAAATACTAAATACTTTTGCGTCTACTCCATATTAGGGCTGTACGGTCCGGCTGGCCAAGCCGGCTAATGAATGGATGGATGGATGCGTGGCTGCATGGCTTGATGGGTGGGGCGATGGACCCATGAACCCATGAACCCATGAACCCATGAACCCATGGACGCGTGGCAAAATTCCAACATTTCTTTTTAATCCGAAAAAATTTGAAAAAATAAAAAAAAATATTCGAAAAAAAGTTTTTAAAAAATCAAAAAAAAATTTAATATAATTTAAAATCCGACAAAAATTAGGAAAGTAATTTTAAAAATCCAAAACAAAATATAAAAAATCCGATTTTTTTAATATTAAAAAATCCAAACTTTTTTAAATCTAATTTTTTTTATATAAAAAAAAAATTTTAATTCAAAAAACGGTGAAAAAAAATCAAGAAAATTGATTTTTTTTTATTTAGAGCTTTTTTTGTGAGGAAGCTTGTTGTACGCCGAACGGCGTTCTTCTTTTTTCTCCCTCGCCGAATCTAAAAAGAACCTGAAACAATAAAAGAAAAAATTATTAGTATTAATACTTTAAGTCATTGAGATAATCTAAATACTCAACGAGCGATGAGCCACTTCCGGCAACGACTCGGCTCCACGTCGCCTCACCCGGATGCCTCCGCCTGGGAAAAGAAATAAAAACTAAAATTAAAATAACTGTTGGGAGAAATAGGGAATTGGAATAAAACTTACCCTGTCCCAGGAAACGTCCAGACGAGGCCACGTGGAATCCCCGACGAGACGCGACGCCAGCAAGCGAGGTGGCGGCTTAGCCGCTACCTGCCGAAACCTGAAAAATACAAAAATATATATAAATAACAGCAATAAGCATTAGGAATTTAAAAACACTAAAGTCTTACCTGTATCGAAGCCGTTGGCACCCTGTCGACCAAAGACGAGGCCTCGACGAGCCTCGCCACGGCCTCGTGGCGGGATCCCTCGCCGACGACCAAACCACGTACCTGAAACAGAAACAAAGGACACTTATTAAAAAAAAACTAGAACTAGAACTTACCTGTGAGGGCCTTTCGCCCAGGCCATCCGCTGGACACCTGCGGTTCCCTCGACAACGCCGAGGCGAGTAGCGGGTTACCCGCTACCTCGCCGTAACCTGAAACAGAAAGGGAAACACATACTAAAAATTAGTACAAAAGGAAACTTACTTAATAATTCCAATTAAAAGTAGACCTACAAAAACTTACCTAGAAATACTCTCGCTGGACATGGGCCTTCCGCCCATGCCATTCGACGACGGCCCCTCCGGCTCCACCGATGCGTCGACGCCGCTGCTGGACCGGAAACAAAAAAAAACCAAAAAAACATGTAAATAATTAAATTAGAATTTAAGTTAGAAATAGATTTATAATACTAGATGTAAGTATACATACCTGTTGATGGTGCCATGGACCCGCTGTCCATATCCTTCGACGTTGGGCCCTCCGTCCAGAACTCCTAAGTATTCTGAAACTAAAAACAAAATAATAATTAGTAAAAAAAACCTAGTAAGAGTCGAAGGAATACTCTCGGGCGAATGGTCCTCCGTCAAATAATTAAAATAAGATTCAACTTACCATAAAAATAATCCTCGTCGTTGCCGAGGACACCTGTTGCCCGGCGAAGACGTAAACACTGCACGAAACACAAAATTAAAACACGAACACACACTGACACGCAAACACACCGGTTGAACCCGATGCAGTATTTTTGTTCACTATACATTTCACACAACACATAATTAATATAATAATAATTGCTAACACCATTCACAAATTATTAATTATAAGAAAAAACATCGCGCATAACATCGCCCGAGGTTAGGGCATACCATCGCCGCGAACACGCTCGCCACTTACACGCGAAAACCGGACTTTGTCGAAAATAGCCGAGCGCCTCGACGGTACGCCCGGGCCTCTACTCTAGACTAATTGTAACACTAGCCGCGAGAGGGTGATTCCGCGAAAGTTTCTCGCAAGCGAGTGAGGCACTGATCGGCAATAAATAGCCGAGAATTCCACGAATAAAATACGAAATTCAACCTACCAAGCCTCGTCTCGGTTCAAAGGTCTTTTTATTCTCCCGTCTTCCTCAACCGGTCGACATTCTTGGCGAGACAGTTGCCGTGGTTCCTATCACCGACAACTTCTCTCGAAAAAAAGAACCGTTTCTATCGAAACGAACAGCTCTCCGAAATACTGAAGAGCGGCCACCATCCAGCGGGGAATCATCACCAACGAGTTGCTGAAGAGCGATCACCATCCAGCGGAGGAACGAACATCGAACTGCTGTAGAGCAGCCTCCTTCCTGCTGAAAAGCAGAGGCCCCTGCTGCAGAGCAGTGTAGCCTGCTGGAAAGCGGCGCGTTTTCTTTCCTAACTGCCGAAAGGCGGAGGAAAAGAACTCTGGCTGTAAAGCGGTTTTCCTGCCTCCCGACGGAGAAATTTTCGGACCGACGAAGGCAACGTCTTCGCATGCCGCGGGCCAAACGTAACCAGTGTTACCAGCGGCGCCTTGACGCCCGGGCGGAGGCACGGTTAGAGAGCAGATCGGAGCAACTCGTACGGGACCTCAGGCCACGGGGTATCAACTGTACCGTCTGAATCGCTCATGTCTCCACCTACGATCCGCGCCCTTGGCTTTACCACCCCCGGCTACAGCCTCGCCCGAACACAATAGCCGTGGTCGGACCAGGGTTGTTTTCACCAAACGTTCGGAGCACGGAGCCGCTAGACTTACGCTTTGTCCCATATCCTCTAGGTGGCCCGATCTACGTTCGACGACCCACTCCTCCCGAACCCCGGGGAGGGGGCTACGCACCGCCGAACGCTGTCACCCGGCCTGTATCTATCCGCGCGCCCACCTACCCGCAGCAGGCCGGCCTCGACGAATCAGAGGCAAGAAAGGAGGCCCTACCGGTCCCAGACGCGAACTCATCCGGTGGGGTGATTCCAAAGGTATACCCCGAGGCACCGGGGAAACGGCCCTTCCATCCGCCGTCGCCTTCAGTCCCGAGGTGTCAACCACCACCCGAACCGTCACCAAAGGGACTTCACCACCTATGGGAGAAGCTGTACGGGGAGTCTTCAAACCCCGACGACCGGATCCTCTCCGAGAGAAAGCGCGAGCAGCTGACAACGATATTCGGCAACACCCCGGAACCCACCAGTAAAGCCTTGGAACCACCCTCAACGAACTCCGTGGGGCAGACCGAGAGGAGGAGGAAGGCTTGCTGGTCACCGGACAGCGATCTGAGTTCCCGAGGCTCCTTGGGACTCCTCGCGAGCGCCGCTGCCGCCTTTGAGCGCGTTGCCGACTCTCCGGCGCTGCCCGGTTTCGGCGAGGTCGGTTCGCTACATGTGCTGGCGGAGGCCGCCGAGAACACCTCCAGGGCGGAGGTCTACGACCCTACTGCCCAATATACTTCCATCTACGCAGGAGTAGGCCGACACCCGGGGGTGTTTCAGCGAGCGCCGCCGGATTACGTGCCTACGCGCCGCCCCGCTGAGCTGGGAAGTGCTGGGGAGGGCGAGACGTCGGCCGAAAGTTCCGCAACCCACCCGCGGATATAGGCAAAACGCCATACCGGGTCTACAAGGACCCCACGCTAATCCAGCGTGAAACTGAGACAACCGGTCTACCCGACCGGTAGACCGGTCGAGGTAGACCGATCGGTATCGATCGGTATCGGTATCGAGGGGCTAAACTGACGAGGAGAGTAGGAGCGGGGTAACTCCCCGGGTTTAAACGGCCCTTATCAGGGCCAATAAAACCATTTAAACATACGCGAAACCCCCTCGCGTGCAAATATAGCCGACGATACGACAGAGCTTCTCGACTTAGCACGTGCCTACCGTCGTGGTATTGTCAAGCTATACAATAAAATAGTACATTGCGATACTCGTGCTGTAAAGAGAACTTCGTACGCACGCAGTGAAGTGTGGCGACCTTCACAGCGTGCGTACATAGTTCGCTATACGGCACGAGTATCGCATACTATTTTTTGTAACAAATGCAGAAAAAGTGCACTCATGACCATTTGGGATCCAGGATTTTATCCCAAATGTTTTTAGGATCCAATTTGGATTTTTTCCATTTTTTTTTAATGTTTGATTTTTTTTTCATGCGTCCATTGGTCCATGGGTTCATAGATTCATGGGTTCATGGGTTCACTGGTTCATGGGTTCACGGGTACATCGACCCACCCATCTAGCCATGCGCCCACGCATCCATCCATCCATCAGCCGGCATGGCCGGCCGGACCGTACAGCCCTAATATGGAGTAGACACAAAAGTATTTACTATTTTGTACTTAAAGGGCCCGAAGAGTACTTAAAATACCAGAAAAGTATTTGAGTACTTAATATACGTATTTAAAATACCTAAAATACATCGGTTATTTAAAATACTGCCCAGCTCTGCAATTTATTTCCAATGTTCGCTCGAGAATATGACTCTAGTAATGCGAGAACCTTGGACTACTCATCAAAACTATCTTACATGCCGCGGAAATGGTGACAGTGAACGCTACGAACCGAATTGCGAAAAGTACTTGATCAATAACTTCAAGTACAAAAAGTACTTAACACTTCAAGTACTTGTGATACTTAGTACTTTAAACTTGAAGTACTTTTTAGTACTTTGCCCAGCTCTGAAATATTGTGATGCAAAATTAATCTTTTAAGCCCTTTTAATATGATTGTTTTTTTCAGATATTTATACAATCCACAAGTGTTTGTATTCCCTCCCATTTCCCTGAAACTTAAATGAATATTATTCGCAAGGAACGCCTTAAGCGCGGGTTCAAATAGTATTTCGATCACTAGGGAGTTAAGGGAGAGCGGGGCAAAATGGGACAGCGGGGCAAAACGGGACAGTGGTGCAAAACGCAATTTTCCAATAATTTTTAGATGGCACTGTGAGGCCAAACTGGGCAGAAAATCCAGATGTATCGGTGGGGCAAAATGGGTCGCTCAAATTTTTATTGGAAAATTTCGTTTTCCCCACTGTCCCGTTTTGCCCCGCTGTCCCGTTTTGCCCCGCTCTCCTCTAGTACTAGGGGAACCCTGAGGCAGAACCCGTAAGTGAGGTGGCTGTGACGTCTGCGGTTCTGCTACCCATCCGACGCCGTGTCTCTAGACCGCGAAGTAGCCAGATGATACATGATAGATAAAGTAGATTCGACGAAAGTGGACAAGTCGATAAGCAAGCGGCAGAGCCGGATGGCGATACGGTTGATTATGCTTACATATATAAATATAATAACTTATAGTTCTATCTCAGTTCTTCGCTCACGTTGTCGAAAGCAATAAATAGTAACCCGAAACTCAGAAATATATAAACTTTGAGTCTTCATGAACTCGAGATCTTTCTTGCAATCGCCTGGCAAGCCATACGTAGTTTTGTTTAAGAATTCCAGAGCGAGGATCTGTTTGCTTTAAAAAAAGGTTTGTAAGCGAACCCTTCGGATGACCGGTTTAGAATCGTAAAAACATAGAGAAGGACTTTCTCCGAGTTCAAGTACCGTTCCGAGTGACAAACAAAGCGTCGAGCTCTTCTGAAGACTATTTGGAAAGAAGGCCACATGTGGCAGTTGAAGCATAGACACCAAGAGGGAAAGCGAATAACTGACAGAGATAGTACAATAGGAAGTAAGAAAGGGATTGCAACAAACACAAAGAGGAAACTAAACTGTCGCGCGAGCGGTGCCCTGCTCGAAGTACAAAGTTTCCACCCTCACAAAACTTGTACCTTTTTGGGAGACGCTTCGGATGTATGGTTTGTTGAAACCCAGTCATCGTTAAGACACCAAAGAGCAAGGAACTTCGAGTCGCGAACTTGACCCTTGTCGACTCATTATTTGTCGGATAATAAAATATTATTAATTGGTCATAACGGACAAGGTTGTAACACGGTAACATTTAATTTGAATATATACGATTTCATATCTCCCATGTCTGTGTATCTAATTTATTCGATGACTCAATATAACTTTAAACGCTTCGGGACTCACGAAGCGAATTTATATTCGCCACGGCAACACGAATTAGGTCCAGAGATATAGTGGCTTGTGAAGAGCCAATCAACAGTAAACTCCCCAACAATACAGGTCGGGTTGCAACACGGCGCACCAAGTGCTGCCGGTGGCACCAAGCGTAAACTGAAGAAACTCGATAATTGGTAAGTTAGCTGCGGCAACCTTCGATCGAGAATAAATTTACCGCACGATTCTCTCGAACTGTGCACGGCTCTATGGTCTGACTCAGTGTTCTTGAGAAGCTAGATGTTAAAATGCGCGGACTACAATCAAGCGAAATTCTCGCGAATTTTTAATTTCAGCTCTATGGTCGGAGACTGCATTCACTAAACCTAATGTAATGTTTCAATTTATGGGCCTGGTACTTTTCACCTATGGACGTTGGGTTCGGGCCGAGCGAGAAAATATTTGTAGGCAATCGGTTACAAGAAAAATTGATTGTTTATCGAAAATGTCTTTAAATTTATGGTACAATCAGTCTCTTCATTTGTAGTGGATCTTCTTCTCTTGTTGAAACGATGATTGAAATTAAAATCGTTGAGCGCAAAACTAAAAAGGATATTATTGTTTATGTTAAATTTTATTCGTAACCTTAATTATGGCATCTTGCCGGTTAAACAGGAAATTATTCTGATTTTTTATGATAGAAAAGAAATCTCTGATGATATTTTCAATGCTACGGTGTTTCCATTATCCAAAAGCATTTGAGTTAAATTACTAATAAGTGAAGATAAATGTATTGTCCCTAATAAGTGAAGAGAAATTGAATGCCCTTAGGCATCTCAGCAAAAGGTAACCATTTTATATAATAAGTATTTATTGAAGATCGCGAGGTGAGCGAACTGTCACCAACGTTCGACGCGCTGTGACGTCACATTAAGAATGGCAGAGCGCGGCATCCATCTGGATACCACGGCGGCCTAAAGCCCGCACTCGTATAAACAGTGTCATTCTCACGCAATTCTCTGTTTATTACTATCTCTGTTTATTACTAACGATTGCAAACCTCGATAAATAAAACGATCCGATTAAGAAAAGAAAGAAAAAGGGTGAAATCATACTGAAGTTTGTAAATTGGAAATAAAGAACGACATTTAACCATATAATTATCTCTGACACACCACAATTAATTCCGAGACGCTCGAGTCCCCGAAATCCCTCCTCGAAATCCCTCTAGAGGAGGCGTACAAATACGGAAAATTAATGTAGGAAGCTTAGCTACCGTTACAATGTGTAGAAACCGACCACAGCCAAAATAAATCAAATATATAAGCTAGATAATTTCAGGGGAACCCAGAAGGGGAACCTGACAGTGAGACGGTGCGCCAAATGCTGCTGGTGGCAACGAGCGTCGACTAAATAAACTAAATAATTGTAGCGGAACCCGGAATAGGAACCCGAAAGTTAGATTTCTGGCGGACCGATTTGATCCGTTTTTACGATCAATTTACGGTCTATCGACTGAAATCGGTCGAGTGTCAGTCAACTTTGAATCAATTGTACATCAAAATAATCAATCAGCTCATTTTTTGTCAACTTTATTGACTTAACCAATTATTGACCAATTCCCGAAGGCGCTGTCTGGTTAGTTTGTGGTCGACTTATAATCAGTCGACTAAAATTCAGCTCAAAGTAATGAAAAGTCAATTAATGGTCGACTTTTATCAACTTAACAATATATCGATTCAATTTGGTAAACTCTGTTCGGTCGACTTTTTAATTTAAGGTTGACTTAAACCTTAGTTATCAACTAAGATTGAACTCGAAGTAACGATGGGTCAATTAACGGTTGGCTTTTATCAACTGAACGACATATCTACTTAATTGGACAGACTCTGTTCCATTCATTTAAGGTCGACTTTTGGTTTATCAACCAAGGGTAACTTAAACTAATATTGCATCATTTAAGAGTCAACTTTTATCATCTTAACTAAATAACTACCGATTGGGCATACTCAGTTCGGTCAATTTGAGATTCTAGACTTCTAGTTCGTCAACTGACATGAAACGATACTCTATATCGTCAGATCTGCTTATAGTTGACTTTGATCGACTTAACCAATTTTTGACTCAATTGGAATGGTCGATAGTAAAGGATTAAGCCGCTAGATTGCTTGAAGGATGAAAACGGCTCTGTTGTTTCTCGCAAGCGGTCCAGTACCTAGCAAGTTATTATATAAGGATCAAATTGCTAATATAAGGATTAAATAAATGTATCATCTATCACTGAGAAGTAAACATCATGTCAAATGTTAACTGACCGATTCGAAGTCGACTATAAATGGACTCATGCGGCTCCGCTTAAACAAGTCGAATTTCGGTCAACTCACTGAAAGTCGACCCACAAAACTCTCCACAATTAAGTCAGATTTCAGTGAACTCCTTGAAAATCGACCATAAATTAACTCGAATGCTAAACTTGATTTAGTCGAATTTTGGTCAATCCAGTGAGTGTTGTCTATTTTGACTGAAGTTGGGTCGGAGACGTTCGTTAAATATCGGCCCAATCACTTAATATTGACCAAATATCGCACTATGAATGTCCATTGCACTAAACCTAGTCAACTATCTCGAAGTCGACCACATATCGACCGATAACATACCTATCGAAATGGGTCAACTGCAGTCGAATCAAGGTCAAATTTTTGCACAAACCGAACGTCGATTTTTGTTATCAATTTTCGGTCGGACAAGTTCGCTAGGGATAACCTGCCAAGTGCTGCCGTGAGGTGAAAAAGGTAACTAATTCGACATGTGACAGAGGATTATGATGGTAAGAGTGTTTGGAGTTTGTTATATCACACGACCAAAAGTCGTGTAGCCGTGTAGCCGTGGCATCAATTGAAACGTTTCGATATCCGGGGGCAGCGGAATATCGAACTCACGATTTTTTAGATCGTCTTCTTCCAAGTGGAAAGAAAGAGTTCGGTACTGGACCGGCGCGATATTGTATGGGGGAAAGGAAATTATAGATTTCTTCAGCCTTGTAATCCGGGGACCAGAGGTCAACCCAACGTTCAAGACCGAATACTATCCTTTCTCACCGGATAGGCGCCTCAAAAATCAGTTTAAGCCTCGCAGACTCGTCTCTCGTGAGAGTCTGGTAGAGGGCTCGATGCCGACAGAATCGGTCGAGACTTACTTTATCCTCGCAGTCTCACCTCTTGCGAGGGATCCTGGTAGAGATTAGGGGAGTGGTTCGGTATCAGGAGATAGGATACGAACCTAGAGGATCGGACAGGTAGAGCTTATATAGCGGCCAGGGACTGGTTCGCTTGCGAGAATCGTCCGCCAGCTCGCCATCTCTCGGCTAAACGCGAGACTCTACCTGGGGGTACGGGCGTCCCGTTACACAATATTTTTAATTTCAAAGCGGCTCAATTAATGTTATTCCCTAGTCGGACTTTTTATCTCTCCCCTTACGTCGTCGCACACTCTGATGTCATCGCGTACCTATGATATGCCGCCTACTTTCATGTAGGCGGCATACACAATCATAGCGATACTCTGAAAAAAAAATACGGTTGAATCAACTAAGATTCGGGCAGGGTCGTTCAACTAAATATTTTATTGGTACAGCTAAAAAATTGGTTAGTTCAACAATTTGTTGGGTGATTTCACCAAAATATTTTTGAGTCATTAAAATATTTTGTTCGACCAACTAAATATTTATTTGAACGTCCCTGGCGAATCTTAGTTGATTTAGCTATACTTTTTTATCAGTTTAGAGATTACCGTATACTCAAAGAGACCGATTAGCACCCGACTTGCTGAATATTGTTATTTAGGCGAATTAATAATATTGCCAGCAAATAATTGTTGCAAATATTGTTTATACGAAAAATTATCAACGATGAACCGATTGTTACCAAACTTGATCAATATTGTTATGTATCCCTAGCTGACCCGGCCATTGCGAAAATTACCATGTTTTCGCGGTGGTTTTCACCATGGTGGTTTTTAACTCCCGACTGCCCGCTAGGGCAAAAAGACGGGAGTTATGCTTTTCACCGCGATGAGCGATTTTATTGTCCGCGATGTTCTTGTAAACGGCTACAAATTACTTTACGAAATTTGATACAGCTATTCTATGACGCATCGTCATCAATGTTTTCAAAGAAAAATTAAAATCTGTACAATATTTGTAGAAATAAATGCGATTCATTAAATAGTCACGCGAATATATCGAAAATTCAGCGCCATTTTCTGCGATATATTTTCGGAACACCACATTGTTCGTTGGCCGCCCGATCTCGGTGTACCATAATTTGTCGTCTGCTATAAAAATGCTGCAGCTGTGTGCTATTATATAGTGCATTGAATTCACTCAACGTGTAGTATAACCCCGAATACGCGTCGCGCTGCGTCTATGCTAATTTGTTTGTATACTGGGTGAAAAATAATTTCGTAAAATTGGAATACGAAGTTTCGTAAAAATAATTTTGCCAAATAAGTGACAAATTCAATTTGTTCACACTTGAATATACAGTCTTGTCCTTTTATTTCCAGTGCCATTAATAATTTTTAATTAGTTCTTTTGTTTGTATAATAAATAGAATCGGATGGTGCAATTGAAAACGTAACAAATAATAAATTGTGGACGTTTGTGGACAATAAATTGTAAAATTCCAAACTTTTTTTACTGTGTATATAAAAGTTGTTCACGCATGTTTTTAAAAATTATTATTAGTTATTATCTAATGCTGTGTTTCTCCGATACGTTTTAAATGTGTCGCTGCTCTCCAAAACAATTTGCAATTTGTCATTGCTCTCCATTACTACTTTCTATGTGTCGTTCCTCTTCGATACATTTTTCTATGTAAAGTTCTTCTTCGGTTACTTTCTAAATGCTGTATCGAAGACGAACAATACATTGAAAATTGTATCGGAGAGGAAGACCACATCGAACATTTTATCAGAGAGGAATGACACCTAAAAAATTGTAGCAGAGAAGAAAGTCACATAGAAAATAGTATCGGAGAATTGTATAGATTGTAGAATTCAAAACAAAACACACTTCTATATCCACACAAATAAACTTGGTAGCAGAATATTATCATATAGTATATATATCTGTCGTTCGGAAGCCGTCTCCCGACTGTAGCGAAGATTATGAACGAATTGATATAATTACGATTAATTAATTTGATAGGCGGTAGCACAGCGTTAGCTAGGCTAACATCCGTAAGTCCCTGGATTCGAGCCCAACTTTAGGTCGTTAGGATTTTCTTTCTCTGAAATGCGTTATATGGTATCCGAACGTCCCCTAAATTGATATAATTCATCGTGATAATTAAAACCATTTTTTCCAATATTACCAAACCTTTTTTCGGTACGTGCTAACCCGCCGTAAAAAAAATCGTGTGACTGGTGGTATGTTCCGTCATTTCCACAATCGAAACTACCTTTTAATACGCGTATCATGGAGTGGTGGTTTGCGTAGTGGTTTCGGAAAAATGCTTCCTAATCCTTTTGCACAAAACCACCTTAGTGATTTCGGAGGTGGTTCGGTCAGTGGCCGAGTCTGCTAGGACGAGCCTGAGCGACGAGATAGCGAGGGGCACCTCTTGTAACGTTCCACTTTTGGGGCCTGGCATTTTTCACCAGGGGACCGATGGACGTTGGGTTCGGGACGAGCGCGAAATATTTTTAGGCAATCTGTTACAAAAAAAAATGTATTGTTTATTGTAAATGGTTTTTAAAAATTATGATATATTCTGTTTCTTCCTTTGTGGTGGATCTTCTTCTTCTTTTGATGAACGATGATTGACTTAAATAGCTGATCGCAGAACCAACGAGGATATTATTTTTTACCCTAAATCTTAATCTTAACTTGAATTACGGCATATTGGCGGATAAAGGAAAGAAATTATTTTTTTCATTGTTGATCGAAAGAAATTTCTGATAATATTTTAAATGCTACGGCGCATCGGCTTACCGTGAACATGTTCAATTAAATTACTGCATGAAAATTGATTATTAATTAATTTAATGATTTAAATTAGGCGGCCAATTATTCTCAGTGTCTTCTTCTCGACCGGGTGTTCGGTCATCTTGTTGTCTGGTAGACAACCTCCCCGTTGTCTACCAGAAACCCGGTGCCTGCATCTACGGTGATTCGTATGGGGAATCGTCCCCATACTCCTCCATGCATGCCCAAGATCGGGTCCTCGGCAAAGACTTCCGCTTCCACGAGAGCTGCGTGAGTCTGTGGCGTCACCACCACCCTCACTGGCACTCGCTTCAGGGTTCATCCCGTCGGGTTGCCTCCCTATTCACGAGCTACGGGGATGAGAAGACTAAGTTCGCCGGCGTCACCACCGGTTACCCCTATCCTTCGGATGGTACTTAGAATCCCCCCACACGGGATATCAACGGCCAAATTTTCCAGAACGTTCGAGAACGTTGCCCAATGCACGCACGCGCGACGCGCACCAATGAGACACCTCCGTGGGGGCTAACATAGTGGGGTCAGGCATGAGTCGGGAGGGCGAGAGTACCGCGTGCAAAGTCCGCGAACGGGTATTTAAGTATGCGCGCAACGGATAAATCACAAGTTACTTTTACTAACTGGAAAACTCTAAAATCCGATTTATTAGAAAATGCGACCTCTATGAAGGTCTTGCTTAAGGCCGCGTAGTAAGTCTATGTTTTTTCAGTGTGTACGTTTGGAAAGTCGATCATTATGTAGGCAAACATTGTGTTTCTTTGCAATACGCTGTAAACATGGTTTGGTTGACTAAAGAATCTTCATCCTGGTATTCATAAACTGGAGGAAGGGCATCGAATCATTATCTTGATGGCTTAGAAGTGTTGGTCTCTACCTATATCGATCTACTTTCGACACAAGATTTATAGTGTTTACCAGAAAGGAAATTACGACTGATGAGTTAGCGATCAAAATCAGTTATACTAGAGAATATCTAGATCTTGCGGGGTGAAATTTTGTAAAGTTGAGCTAAATCCCAAACTAAATTGGAAGCTCTTAAGAAGGCCGAAGAATCTCTCAGACTAAATGGTGTCCGTTACGGATCATTCAGGCATCTAAAAAAAGGAAAAAAGAAGGAATTATAGGACCACCTGCTTTGCTTACGATGTTTATCACAGAGAATCAATAAAAATTCGCTCATTACGTGGATTTAATTCACTGTGTTGATTTAAATGATCTGTCAGAATATTGATCGTCTTTCACTCTCAGATGGACAGTTTTCAGTTATTTAATCATTCTAATTTTTTTCTTTTTGTGTGTTAATAAATTCTTTTTTTTTTACATTTTACTTGAAGTAACCGCGGGAATCTTGTTGTTGTTGTTTTTTTTAATGTGCATTAAATTGCTCTCTGTTTTGCCGACCTTCATAGGTAAGCTAGAAGTCACTCTTACTAGAGTTTGCCACACTAAAAGACATTTAACCACAAACAACTGTTCCTGGCTGCTGCGAGAATAATTTCTCCAGACTTGAAGAGGTGCTAATCAGGCTGAGGTTTCTCTCCATAGTAACTTTGGCCGATACGGATTCATTGTGGTCAGCGCGGATTACCCCTAGTGTGGTGCTCGGGTCCGCTTAAATAGTAAGAAGAATAAGCAGAACGTGCGCGACACGTAAAAAGCACTTATTTCTCCTGGTGACGAAGCGAGGTAGGTAAAAAAAAAACCCCTTCCCCATATGGTCCGGGTAGCTCGTGGTGACGCAAACATCTTATCCCTGAGAGACCAGGAGTCATCGGTTGCGACGTCGGCTGTCCTGGTTTTCCCGTCCCCGTAGCTCGGGATGCAAGCAGGTAACCCGACGGGATGGATCCGGAAGCGAGTAACGGTGGAGCAGGTGGTAACGCGTCTGTACACTGCTCTCTTGGAAGCGGAAGTCCCGAGGACCCGACCAAGGAGATGCTTGGAGGCGTAGGAGGCCAAATTTCTCCATAGTACTCCCCGTTCATGCATGGACAAGGATCCGGTAGAGAACAAGGATAATGGAATAATAAATATAATGTGACGTTTCACTTCTTGACCTAGCGCAAGATAATGGATAATGGATAATGGATGGATGGATAATGGTTATGGATATTGGTGGCTCAACGGGGATAAGATCAAGGAAGGAACTGAGAATAATTCGCGGCCCACATTGAGAATCAATTAGTCAAGTAATTTACTTTCCCTTCATTACCATAAATTAATCATCAAACTAAATGCTCACGAATGGCAGAAGCACCATAACATTAAAAATGCACCATGGATTCATCGTTATTATCTATAAGATTAACAATCTCTCTTTAAAGCAGCCATAATGCTAAAATTTAAGTTGAGAACAAGATCTTCTATAAGGGGAAATATCCTTTCCGTTTTTGCGCTCCGCTGTTTTTGTTGCTCAGATCATTCAAAGGAAAGGAGAAGACGATGAACAACGACTGGAGAAACAGATTGTATCAAAGTTTCATCGAATTATTAAATACACAGTCAATTTTTCTTTTAACCGAATGCCTACAAATATTTGCTCGCTTATCCCGCACCCAACGCTCACAAGGGCAAATGAATAATATTGATTTTTAAGCAAATGAATAATATTGCCGGCAAATAATTATTACTAAATATTATTTAATCGAATAATTGCCAAATATGAACTGATTTCCACTAAACTTAGTGATTATTGTTAATTCAGACAAAGGAACAATGTTTCCGGTAAAAAACTGTTGCTTATTATAATTTAAAGAACGAATCACCATACATGAGCCAATTTGTACTAAACTTTATGAATGTTGCCATTATGGGGAAAAAACAAAATTGCCGGTGAAAAATCTTTATTAAATATTGTTTAAACGAATAAATGTCAAATATGCACCGATTAGCCTCAAACGTGGTCAATATTGTGTTATTTGGGCAAATCGTGGCTATAACATTGCCAGAGGAAATTTGTTAGTAAATGTTGTTTAAACAAAAAATCGCCAAATAAGAACCGATGGCCTGGTTTATTATTGTTATTGAGACAAAGGATCAATGTTTCCGGTAAAAAGTGGTTTCTAAATTTGGTTTATGAGGCATTCTTTATCAACTGAGCTACTTTTTTCGGTCGACCTCTCAGATGTTTTTCAAAACTTGCCAGTTTGGCGTACTACTTGAGAGGTGCTTCTGTGATTAAAAAAAAAAATTTAAAGGGCACCCTTTAGGATTTACGTTTTTTTTTTAATATCAGTATATCTCAGAAAATATTGGTCGCTCAAAAAATTGGTGGGGACATTAACTTTTTTATTTTCCATCGACTTTTGAACGATGTTAGAGTCATCATTTTCCCGATACGGGAAAGTCCATGTTTCGTGAAAAAAAAATTAAAATAATTTTTTTCTATTAAAAACACACCTTCGATTCCGGCCCCAATTTTACAGGATATTTGGCATTGTATGAAGATTCTGAGAAAAAAAATCCCAAAGTGGTACCTGCGATACTTACGCACTAAGAAAATAAACAAATTAAAAATTAAAAATTAAAACGTCTAAAAAAGAACATCTATTTCAAAACAAGTTTCCTAACGATGTGACTATGGGTGAACGCCTTTCAGTTATCTAAATATTAGTCGAGTTTATATAAATCTATATGAATCTATATGAATTAAATTTTTTATTTGTTTACTTTTTTAGTGCGTAAGAATTGCCGGTGCCACTTCCGGAATTTTTTTGTAGCATCTTCACACAATGCTAAATATCGTGTGAAATTGAAACTAGAATCGGAAATGTGTTTTTAGTAGAAAAAAATTATTTCAACTTTTTTTTACGAAAAATGGACTTTCCCGCATCGGGACACTTATGACTCTAACATCATTTGGAAATTGGTAAAACATAAAAAAATTAATGTTCTTACGAATTTTTTGAGTGACCAATATTTTCTAAGATATACTAATATTAAAAAAAAACGTAAATCCTGAAGGGTGCCCTTAAATTTTTTTTTTATCACAGAAGCACCTCTCAAGTAGTACTCCAAACTGGCAAATTTTGAAAAACATCTGAGCGGTCGGACGAAAAAAGTGGCTCAGTTGATAAACAATTCCTCATATCGAGAACCAGGTTAACTACTTGTAACTTTGCAAAACCATGGGACTACGCATAGTAATCGCCTTTGCAGACTTGACGTCCAGGATTTCATACGACCTGACCTTCTTAATTCCCATTTGGAAAATAAATTCTCTTTAATCTTGAGAAAGAGAGTCGTAATTGTCATTACAATTAATGCAACGGAGCTCTTCAGACTGACACTCGGTAACTGTTTATCGGCCTCCACACCTACAAGTAATGTGCCCTTTGCACAGCTTCCGTAAGTAATTGAAGCGGAGACACTGAAAACAGCGCTTGACTTTATCGACAAATGGTTCAACAGGACAATGCATTTTATAGATTTTTACCGACCGGGAGATTTGCTGGCCACTGCAATACAAATGATCGATCTCGTTTGAAACTGACTTTTGTCCTTCCTATTATGCGCAGTAATTCTTTGTGTGCGACAGATGAGTACCGGAGATTAGAGACTTGCACGGATTCGTCAATCGAGAGGTTGGTGTCCCGAATTGAAGTCTTCCCCATGATTTTAAGGATGCTTCACACGTACATTCCCAGTCAAAAGTGAGATTCAATGAGAATTTTAAGACTTTCTAATAGCATAAAAATCTGAAAACATCAACTGTGTTAAAAGTGCCAATAACATTAATTTTGCATAATAATAATGTTAAAAAGTTATTAACATATTGCTAAAAAAATGGTTTAACAAACAATCAGTAAACCTTTTTTTCCCTCTTTTCAACTGAATCAATTGATTTTCTGGACGCCACATACATTTTTTTCAGACTTTTCTATCATTTATTAATTTTCCGTTTTTCAAATTTTGTTCAGCCCATAACTGCGGAACGTTTGGCGCAATCGTTCGTGTGTACTGTGGAAATGTGATTCTGAAACTCTACATGGATTTTTTCAAGTTTGCAACAACAAAAAAAGTTTAATGTTACTAAAAAATTATTCTAAAAAATCAAGGAACTTATTTAAAATGAGACAATAAACGATCTGATTTTTCAAAACAGTTTATTGTTCTAATCGTTTCTTCATAACTTGTTGACATTATTATTATGTGAAATCAAAGTCCTTGACGTAATTAATACGGCTGATTTTTTTCAGATTTTTGCCATGTCGCGATGTACTGAAATTTTGATCGTACTGAACTTTTGGTTTCGAATGTATGTGTGATGTATCCTTAAAGGAGGGGATGAACGCACTGCAATTTTTAGACGTCGCGAATTTGCTATCCAGATAATAATTGGCCGCACTTCAGATTTTGAGCCCGCCTTGAATAGTTTCGCACTTCAGATTTTGAGCCCGCCTTGAATATTGGAGTGATGTAGCTTCGCTTCCATGACTGCGGACATTTTCCCGTCCGTAAAGATTGTTCTAAAAGTTTGTGTATTGGCCCACTCAGGCTATCCGTGCATGCTTTTAGCAGCGAGGGGGGAATCTCATCAGGCTCAGGACCTTTCGAGGTGTCGAGTTCCGCGATTTTCTTCCCGACTGAGTTGATCGAAAATCTCACTGCACATATGTCCACTGGCGCTACGGCCGGGGCACTTCCGCTTCGTTTTCGCCGGTGTCGGTGTAGACTGATTCAAAAAATTCCATGAATAAGTCTACGGACTCTTGTTCTGTGCTAGAGCTCGCCCTTCCAAGCGTGACCTTTGAGGGAAGGCTCCGTTCGGTTCGCCTGATATTAACGAATCCCCAGAACGCCTTGATGTTATTTGGAATTTCGTCTTCTATGGTGTGCACATACTGAGTGTGCTGGGTCCGAGCAAGGAATTTGCTTCTGGCACGTAAGGCGCGGAAAGAAGCGAGGTCAGCATCACGGCTGGTTTCCTTAAATTTGTTGTGTGCCGCCTTTTTTTGGGCCACACAGACTCTAAGCTCACGAGAGGTCCTGCTGCGCACCGTCCCATCGAATATACGCCTCTTCGGAATAAATCGGTCCATCCCTTGGTATACGAAGTCGTAAAAAGCGTCCGACATAGCTTCGAACGTTTATTGGCTCTTTATCTGTTCCCAGTTCGCGTCTTGGAGAAACCTGTCTCCGTTCCGGAAGTCCAGCTCAAGGGTGTTAAAAGCCTGGCTCGGTGTCTCCGACCACTCCGTTGTTATGGTGAGGACTTTGTGGAAATGCATGTCTTCGTCCAGTATCAGGTCGGCTCATGGAGTTACATTTACGATCCTTGATGCGAATACGAGGTCGAGGTAATTGTTATGGTCGTTCACCTTTGACGACACTTGATTTAGACCAAGATAAGAGCAACCATCGTTAAGCACTGCTGCCTTCTTGCGGGTCGCTGCGTCTGCGTTTACAGAGATGCAGCGAGTCTCGTCATTTTCTTCTACCCAGAAGCTGCGGGGGAGATTGTAGTCTCCAACCAGAACAAGGTCGTAGTCAGGTTGCCCTTCCGCTAGTTCGGTACCACGGTTGATATGCTCAACGTAGCAGATCGGCATGGCGCCCGGTGGCAGATACGCTGTACCTATTGAGAAACGATTTCCTCCCTTTGAGATGCGCACGAAGATTTGTTCGATTGAACCGCGTTGGCTCACACACTGCTCACTGTGAAACGCTTTATTATCTACCACCAGGACGCCTCCACCCCGTTGACCAAATTCAGAAGTTGAGGATCTATCCGCACGATAGACGTTAAATACATTAAAGCCGAGCTCGGCGTCTCTTATTCCCTCGTGCAACCAGGTCTCCGTAATGATAATGTCGTAGCTTTCTATTTATTGAATAAGATAGACGAATTTTTGTATCAATCGGTCCATATTCGAAAATTTTTCATTTAACCAATATTTAGCAACGAATTTTTGTCGGCAATATTGTTTATATGCCTATATAACAATATCAAGCAAGTTTGGGGCTAGTGGGTGGTTTTCGTTATATGCTGATCGCTATGGCTATGATTAAAGATACCGAATACACGAAGGTATAGCAGTTGGCAGGTGAGCGATGACAGAGTTCACGATGAACATGATTTAGCACGAATTTTTTCCATTTGTATTGTTCCTTTTCCTTTTTAACGGCAATATTATTTCTTTGCCTAAATAACAATATGGACCAATCTTTGTGTCATTGGTCCATTTTTGGAAATTTTTTATTTAATCAATATTTAGCAACAAATTTTTACCGAGTGTGCTGTTTCTTTGCCTAAATGACAATATTGATAAGTTTTTGTGTCAACAGGTCGATATTCGATCATTTTTCGTTTAAACATTATCTAGCAACAAATTTTTACCGACGACATTATTTTTTTTTTGTCTAAATGACAATGTAGATCAAATTTTGTTTCAATCCGTCGATATATATATTTTTTTAAAATATATTTGTTCCATTTTCCACCGTATACCCTGTCGGGTTTTTACGGAACCCCAGCCCGATTCCCACCTATCACTCCCTACCCGCACTCAGCTAAGCTACCTAACTTCCAGTGCGTCCGTAGCCGACTTAGCTACACTGTACCGCATTTGCCGAGGACACGGGGAAACTACGGAAAACCCGTGCCGATACAGACGGCCCTATTCGCCTGAGCCACTGGTATTTTTGCACTTGAGTAAAGTGCAGAAACACCAGAGTCTCAGAAGAAAGCGCCTCCCGTTCAACGGTCGATGCGCCAGCTAGTGCACGGCTAAGCGGTCACCCATCCTAGTACTGACCGCGAACGAATCAGCTTGACTTGGGGGACCACCAGAGCCGTGCGCCAACCGCGTATCCACCGCTGTCGGTTCAATCCGTCGATATTTGTCGCTTCTACACTTAAACAATATTTATTAACAATTTGTTACCAGCAGTATTGTTCTTTCGTCTTAATTCCTATGTTCACTAATTTTTTCGTCAATTGGTTAATGTTCGAAAATCTTTCCTTTAAAATATATATTGCAATAAATTTTTACCATCAATATTGTTCCTTTGCCTAAATCATAACATTGACCAAGTTTGGGGCTGATCAGTTGATATTTGACAATTATTCGTGTCAATTATTCGACAATTTTTTACTCGTGTTATGCCGCAGAACTCAGGTAGCTAGTCTGGGTTCTGTGCGCGAGCCGTTATTACCGGAGTTTTACAAGGGTTGCATTGCTATATTCTCTATATAACAATGCTTACCAGGAACCTTCGATTACAGTTCTCTGGTTGCCCGAACAGGGTCCCATATTCTACTCTTCGGTAAAATCTCTCGGTGCTTTATTATTTTATCTGTTCATGCTTGATTATAACACAGTATGGATATTAATCGATTTATGAGTTATCCATTGATACTTTAGCTTAGCTATTAAAGCTCTGTTTATGCTTACGTTTGTCCTTTAGAATTACCAATCGCTGGTACACTCGGTACGCTCGATACACTTGCTGGATTAACGGCAATCGGGCGTTAATCACTCGATAAGGGGTTACAATTCACCCGACCCACTTATCGAGTCCGAACTTGGCTTGAAGTGTATTACTATAGTCAACCGTAAGAATCAGGAGTTCCGAAGAGACTGATGAGTGCCTGCTTCCCATCCCTTATATATCGATGGGAGAGCAGACACGTCAACTGATGAGTGCCTGCTTCCCATCCCTTATATATCGATGGGAGAGCAGACACGTCAGCTTAATATTGTTGAAATGTTTATCGTTTACGTTATTTTGGTAAACTAATATCTTTCCAAATCCTCGCTTTCTTGAGAGTGAAATTTGGAGTTTGTTTTTAGTTCGACATCTTTGACCAAGCAGGTGCTCTGGTACCGAGTCGCTCGGGGTTACTCAACTGCCGACGCAGCGTACGGTGAATTCCGTCGCGGCCTTGCAGCGACGCTAGCTCGTGTGCCTCGATGATTGTGCAACCGGTGTTGCTACAATAATTGGACCCTATGCTACGTTTCTACGGTTTACATTATCTTGTTTATATCTCCGATATTTGGGCAAACAAATATCGTTCTAGATTCTGTCTTCGCACAGAATTGAGAGAGGCTCCGATTGCGTAATACCTGACTCGGCATTTACCGAGCCGATGCTCTAATTACCGAGTCGCGCGCGATTGCCTAAATGCTGACTTGACAGAACGGTGACCTCCGTGATTTTGTTATTATTTCGCAACGAGGTGTGCTCGTTGTGTGCCGTGTCCTACTTCGATTATTGCGCAATAGCGTTGCCGCAATATTCGGGGTATCGAGGTACCCGGGGTACAGCACTCGCCATATTGGTATTTTCCGAAATAACAATATTCATAAAGATTGTTGCCAATTCGTTCATGTACAGTGACTTTTTCCAATCAATAATAGGCTATAATTTTTTAACCGACGATATTATTATTCCTTTGCCTGATTATTCCTTTGCCTAAATCCAATGTACTTGTGTAGAGATGCTGCCACATCTCTTGATATTCAGCAAGTTTGGTACCAATTGGTTGCTTCCGTTATGTGCTAATCACTATGGCTACGATTCAGGATGCCGGGTACACGAAGTTATGGCAATTGGCAGGTGTCCGATGTACATGACGACTGAACACTCCTCTCTGTCGCGACGCAAGAACTTACAATCAACGTTTATTTTTAAGTGCCTGAAGGAATCTTATTGTTGAACATTATTATTGAAAACTCGTAAGACAATATATCTATGCAGCAAAGCCTGGAATCTTAAAAATCAATATTTATTTTAAAAAACCTTATAACAAAATCTCGACTAGCTGAAAATCCCGGTCGAGTAAAAGAATCTTGATTGCGTCAGTCTGCGCTCAGTCGGTATGTAAATGTACTTGTTTCAAGACGCTCCTGCGTCAATATTGCCGGTAAAAATATTGTTACAATGAAGAATCGACTAATATCAACCGATTAGCACCTAAATTAGCACCAAGAGGCAAAGAAACAATATCGCCGGTAAAAAAAATGCTCGCTAAATTATTGTTCAAGTTCAAATCGCCAATTACAAACCGACTTATATTTTTTATAATATTAGCTTGTTTCTTATGACGCAACTGATCGAGTAGTGCTTACGCCGACACCCCCCCCCCCCCAGTGGTTGGGTAACTCGGCCCCATTCTATGTAGTACTTTTTTCATGTTATGAAACAGAACGGTACAAAAAACTTTGACCATTATTTTGATGAATATTTGATTGAGAGAGAAATGTTTTTACTTTTAAAAACTTATTTCTTTTTTATTATTTTTTTGGCCCGGCCAACAAAATTTAAGTACTTGTACTATTTAGACGGTTTAAAAAAAGTTCATTGATTTTATTTTTACCTATTTTTGAAATTCCGTAGATGATTGATTATTAATAACATGTGATGATACATGAACGGTAAAAATTGAACACAAATAATGAATGATAAATTAGTACAAATAAATCATGAATCTGTTAAAGAAAATTAATTTACATTATTCTGTATATTTGCAAATTCGACCGACAGCGGTGGATGTGCGGTTGGCACACGGCTTCGGAGGTCTCCCAAGTCAGGCAATTCGTTCGCGGTCATTGCTTGGATGGGTGACCGCTTAGCCGTGCGCTAGCTTACGCATCGACCGTTGAGCGGGAGGCGCTTTCTTCTGAAACTTTGGTGATGCTGCACTTTACTCAACTGCAAAAATACCGCAGGATCAGTTGAATATTGCCGTCTGTACCAGTGCGGGTTTTCCGTAGTTTCCCCGTTGCCCTGGCCAATGCGGTACAGTGTAGCTAATTCGGCTACGGATGCATTGGAAGTTTGGTCGCTTAGCTGAGTGCTGGTAGGGAGTGCAAGGGGGGAATCGGGATTGCACCCAGAGAAATTATTTCTTTGTAACAAATAAAATTTATTTCAGACAAATTATTTTCTTTGTATATCTGCCTACTAGCATTTTACTTGTATCAAATATAATTTTTTATTTAACTACATAGGTATTATCTACTTAGTGTCTTTATTTGGATCTAATATGCCGTTGCAGTTGAAACAAATATATTCTTTATTTTTTGTAACTAAATTTTTTTCATTGCATTTTTCTTTTATTCCTCCATAAACTCTTTCCTTGGTTTTGGCGAAAATCATATTAGCTAATATTATATAATATGCAATTTATCTAATTACGATAAATGTATCTAATGCCGGTCGTTCCTCAAACCTCGCGGAGTTTAAATATATTTCGTACAAAAATAATGAGAAATTATAATGTACTTACGTACGATGATCTCCCGGTAGCTCTCTAAGCCCGCGTTGGTTAGAAAGACCACCGTTTCATCGCCCATTCTTCTCGCATGACCTCCCGTTAATCGTTTTCACAACACTGTGACGCGAACGTGTCGAGCGTCGATATAGCTGTATGACGCAGGATAGCTAACGGAAACGCACAGCGCGCCTGATACCTAGTCTGGGAATTAGCGACTTTCGTAGTCTAAATCTCGCATCCATTTGATTGAAAGAAACGCTTACTTAATTTTTTTATTTTAAATATCGTGAGTAGTCGATATTTAAAGACATTGTTTTTGCGCGTACAGCTATAGATAAATCAAATTATTTAGTTGAATCAAGTAACTCTGATAAGTGTTTATATATAAAAATTTGTTTCAAACAAATAAAAAAACATTTCATTTGAATAAACAGAATTCTAATGCATTGATTTATTTAAATCTAATAAACCAGCTGTCTGGATGTGGGCGCAGCAGTCGACAGATGTGCCGAGCCGACCGTTCATTGACGGCCGGCCATCTCGCGACACTCATCCCAATTACTTTTTTTTTAAAATCGAAATTCGTACTTTTTGCTACTATCATCATATCTCAGGATCGGCCAAACGGGCATGATCGACACAAGACTGACAATACCACGCCGGTAGGCGCGTGATAAGTCGGGAGCTCTGTCGTCTATGATTGCACGCGAAGGGGTTTCGCGTATGTTTGAATGGTTTTATTGGCCCTGATAAGGGCCGTTTAAACCCGGGGAGTTACCCCGCTCCTGTTCTCCTCGTCAGTTTAGCCCCTCGAAGGGCACGGTCGGGTAGACCGATTGTCTCCGTTTCACGCTGGATTGGCGTGGGGTCGTTGTAGACCCGGTAGGCGCTTTCGCCTATATCCGCGGATGGATGGCGGTGTTCCTGACCGACTCTTCGCCCTCCTCGGCGCCTCCCGGCTCGACGGGTAGCTGCGTCGGCACGTATTCCGGCGGCGCTCGCTGAAATACCCCCGGGTGTCGGCCTACTCCTGCATAGATGGAGGTATATTGAGCAGTGGGATCGTAGACCTCCGCCCGGGGGGTGTTCTCGGCGGCCTCCGCCAGCACGTGCAACGAGCTGACCTCGCCGAAACCGGGCAGCGCCGGGGAGTCGGTCACGCGTTCGAACGCGGCAGCGGCGCTCGCGAGGAGGCCCAAAGAGCTTCGGGAGCTCAGGTCGCTGTCCGGTGACCAACACGCCTTCCTTCTTCTCTCGGTATGTCCCGCGTTGCTGGTGGGTTCCGGGATATTGCCGAGTATCACCGGAAGTTGCTCGGGCTTACTCTCGGGGAGGATCTCGCCGTCGGGGTTCGAAGGCTCCCCATACAACTTTTCCCAGAGGTGTCGTAGACCTTTTGGTGACGGGTCAGGTGGTGGTTGACACCTCGGTACCGATGGCGATGGCGGTTGGAAGGTCTGTTTATCTGGTACCTCGAGGAATGCCCCCGGAATCTTCCCACCGGACGAGCTTGCGTCTGGGACCGGTAGGGTTCCCTTTGTTGCCTCGGGCTGTTGCGGGTAGGAGGGCGCGCGGATCGAGACCGGCCCAGTAACGGCGATAGGCGGTGCGTAGCCACCTCCCCGGATTTCGGGAGGAGTGGCTCGTCGCACGTATATCGGACCTCTCCGAGGATACGGGATGAAGCGTAGGTCGAGCGGCTCCGTGTCCCGAGGGTTTGGCGAGAGCAATCCTGGCCCAACCACGGCTATGGTGTTCGGCTGAGGTTGTAGCCGGGGTTGGTAGGGCCAAGGACGCGGATCGTGGGTGGCGACGTGAGTGATCCGGACGGTGCAATTGATACCCCGGGGCCTGAGGTCCCGAACGAGCTGCTCCGACTTGCTCTCGAGGCGTGCCTCCGCTCGGGCGTCAAGGCGCCGCTGGTAACATTGGTTACGTTTAGGCCGCGGCATGCGGAATAGTTGTCCTCGTCGGTTCGAAAAAGTCCTCCGTCGGTAGGTAGGAAGTCCGCTTTTCAGCCGGAGTTCTTTCCCTCCGCCTTTCGGCAGTTAGGTACTCGAACGTACCGCTTTTCAGCAGGTTGCTCTGCTCTGCAGCAGGGTTTTTTCCGCTTTTCAGCAGGGAGATGGCTGCTCTACAGCAGTTAGATGGTCGTCGGTGATCGTTCCTCGGCAACTCCTTGGCGGTGATTTCCCCCGATGGATGGTGACCGCTCTTCAGCAACGTGGTTTGTTTCGTAGGAAACAGTTTCCCTTTTTGGGAGATGCTGTCAATGATAGGAACCACGGCAGCCTTCTCGCCAAGTTTGTCGACCGGAGTGGAAGACGGGAAAAAACGAATAAGTCCCTTGAACCGAGACGAGTCTTGGTAGGTTGATTTGCGTATTTTATTCGTGGAATTCTCGGCTATTTATTGCCGATCAGTGCCCCATTCGCTTGCGAGAAACTCTCGCGAAATCGCCCTCTCGCGGCTAGAATTACAATTAGTCTAGAGTAGAGGCCCGGGCGTACCGTCGCTGCGCTCGGCTATCTCCGTTAAAGTTCGGTTTTCGCGTGTAAGTGTCGAGCGTGTGCGCGGCGATGGTACGCCCTAACCTCGGGCGATGTTTTGCGTGATATGTGTTTTTTTAACAATTAATATGTAATGTGAAAGTGTTTTAAAACTAGTGCCGTGTGGTTGTACCGGAAAAAAAATATTATATCCGGTAAAACCGGTGTGTGTTCGTGTCAGTGTGTGTTAGTGCGCGTATTTTGTGTTTTTGTGCAGTGTTTGTGTTTTTTCCGGCAACAGGTGCCTTTGGCAGCGATGCGGTTTTTTTTTGGAATTACAGGTATGTTTCTTATTTCTACGATTAATTATGTACATGTTCTCTCCTTATTATTAATAAATGATTTTTTCTGTTTCAGGTTTTTGCGAGGTAGCGGATAAGCCGCTGCCTTGCCTCGGTGTCGTCGAGGGAGCCGGAGGCTCCACCGGATGGCCTGGGCGGAAGGCCCATGTCTCACTTAACACAGGTAAGTTTTTATTCTAGGTTTAGTTTTAATTAGGATTATTACGTATTTTTTATTAATTATTAATATGTGTTTTTTTTATGTTTCAGGTCCAGCGACGGCGTCGACGCATCGGTGGAGCCGGAGGGTCCGTCGTCGAATGGCATGGGCGGAAGGCCCATGTCCAGCGAGAACATTCCAAGGTAAGCTTTATTCTAGGTTTACTCTTAATTAGTAAGTTTCCTCCTTGAGCTAATTTTGATATGTTTCACTTTATGTTTCAGGTTACGGCGAGGTAGCGGGTAACCCGCTACTTGCCTCGGCGTCGTCGAGGGCGCCGGAGGGTTCGTCGGATGATATGGGCGGAAGGCCCATATCCCAATAATACAGGTGAGTACTTATTCTAATTTAGTTATAATCACATAGGTTTTTTCTAGTTCTTAATATGCGTTTTTTTTTTCTGTTACAGGTACGAGGGTTGGGCGTCGACGAGGGATCCCGCCGCGAGGCCGTGGCGAGGCTTGTCGAAACCTCGTCTTCGGTCGGCAACGAGTTCGGTACAGGTAAGTTTTTAGTGTTTCTAATTAATAATGCTTATTGCTATTATTGACATAGATTTTTTGTACTTTCAGGTTACGGTAGGTGGCGGTGATGCCGCCACCTAACTCGCTGGGATCGTGTCTCGTCGGGAGTTCCACGTGGCCTCATCCGGACGTCTCCTGGGGCAAGGTAAGTTGCATTCTAATGCTTTATTCTTACCAGCAATTATTTTAATTTCTGTTTTTTCTTTTTTCAGGTGGAGGCATCCGACTGTGGCGACGGGGACTCGAGATATTGCCGGAAGTGGCACATCGCTGAGTATTTAGATTAGTTTAGTGATTTTATGTATTGTTAGCTAATAATTTTTTCTTATTGTTAGGGTTTTTTCAGATTCGGCGAGGGAGAAAAAAGAACGCCGTCCGGCGTACAACAAGACACATTGGAAAGCTTGGATCCGAATTATATGGTAAACATGTCGGAATTTTGATCCGATGTTTGGTTTCCGAGATAATCGAGAACAAGGATTTGTTTACCACATAGCACGGAAATATTTCTGAATTGTTTCGAAAATATTTTTTTGAAATATTGAAAATATTTCCCAATATTACAAAATATTTTGTAATATTTTTTTAAAATTTTTACTTTGAAAATATTTCTTTGTCCGCCCACAAATCGTACATTAAAATGTTTCAAAAATAATTCGGAAAAATGTTTTTGAAACATCTTATAAATATTTTTAAATGTTGGTAAAATATTTATTAAATATCTTTCTGAAATATTCAAGAATTTATCAATATTTTAGTACTGTAGATAGTGTTCATTATTTTTAATATATAACACTGTGAGCCCCTTCAACAGTGCCCATAACATGTAGTGTTATGACGCATTAAACAGTAGAACTGTATTAAAATATATCTACGAACTATTGCATTTTTTATTTCTCCTTCCTTCTGAACATAGTTCAGTAAACATCTGCTAATATTCGATTTAAAAATATGTTTTCACCGTTTCAGATATATATCAGATGTCTGAAAGAGTAAGTATATTTCTGAAATATTTTAGAAATGTTTCGTTAGAATATTTTGATACAACACTTTAAAATATGATTTCCATATATTTTAGAAATATTTTCGAATATTGGAAACGTTAAAAATATTTCTGAAATGTTTTCAAAATATTTCGAACTATATGGGTTCCAGTATATTGGAGCATAATACTTGGTAGCGACTCGCCTACAAAAAAAATACTTGGCGTCGACTTATTACTACATCTCTTGATACAGTCAATGGTTTATTGACCATGTTCACATGTTAAATTGCCGTATACAACGTGAAATTATAACTGCCGGACTGGTCACTTTGATAATCTGATCCATGAAATATTGAGTCGTTAATTCGTGATCTGTATTATCGCAATAGGATAGAATTCTCACAAAATGTCAATAAAAAACTTCATTTGGTTGGCAAATACTGCTTAGGAGTTGTCCATTTATTGGACTACTTTTCGTAAAGATATCGTGAATAATATATCACGAAATGTACTTGTCTCATGTTTTTGTGCGACATTTATGATGTTTTTTGTGGTTGATATATAGCAGAGCAACAGTGGAAGAATTATCGAGTGATTGGACCGTCTTTTTAGAGAGACGCATCACACATACATTTCTTACTAAAGGGTCAGTACGTCTCGACATGTCATAAATCTGAAAGAAAATCAGCCGTATTAATAATGTCCGGATTTTTGATTTTGCATAATAAGAACACTAAAAGTTATTAATAAATAATTAGAAAAATAAATGATTCTAAAAAAATCAGACAACTTTTTTTCCCATTTAAAATAAATTCTTTGATTTTTAAAAATTGATATAAATTTTTTCAAAATATTCTATCATTTCAAAATTATCTTCCTTCGCAAATTTGGAAAATCTATGTAGAGGAACGAATTTTGAATACGTTTCTGTATCACGATTCTATAGTATACACAAAAAGTTTTGAGACGATTGCGTCAACCGTTCCGTAGTTACGGCCTTAAAATAAATTCAAAAACGGAAAATTCAAAAATGATAGAAAATTCTGAAAAAATTCATGTGGCTTCTAAAAAATCAATGAATTCATTTGAAAAGAGGAAAAAAAGTTTACTGATTAGTTGTGGTGTCATGTTTTTAGCAATTTTTAAATGACTTTTTGAAATTTTTTAGATTTACTATGCCAAATTAATGTTTTTGACACATTTAATACAGTAACGATTTGACTATCGGCGATCACCCGAGGTCGAGTCAAACTCACTGTTATCGGCACTAAGGAAAAGCTCGCGAGGTGTAAGTGGCGCCACCTCCCAGGACCGAGCGGCATTTGGATCAATATCGAACAGTGCGCATGTGCAGAGGCACGTAACAACGAAAGACAGAAAACACAGCAGCGCCATCTAACAAAATCACTGCGCAACAAAGATCAAGGCAAAATATGGAAAAATGGAGGGCAATTCGACACAGCTCATTGGATAATAATGTCGACATACACGTATAGACCGGCGGCTAACACTGGATAATGGTCACTACAATACCGATCCGGGATGGAGGGTGAAGGAAGATCACGCTGTCAACCAATAAGAAAATTAACAATCAGCCGACCGCACGCAGACACGAGTCCGCCAGAAATCTGCCAGACCAACGGAGTGGGAGGCCAAAATCGCGGTATAAAAGGCAGCGATTTTGGCAGTGGATCATCAGTTAAACGATCATCAGTTCATCTGATCTACCTTACCATCAGCCAGCTCTATCAGGACTAAAAGTGAAAAATGGACAGTGAATTAAAAGTGAAACAAGTGTTTAAAAGTGGACCAGTTGCAAAATAAGGACTTATAAAATTTCTGTGGCGTGTAAAAAATAAATTGTAAATTTTGCGCAAAGCCAAAGACGGACTTCAACAATTTCTTAGGCGTGTAGAAAATAACTTATAAATTGTACGGAAACCCAAGTAAGGACTTATAAAATATTCTCAGTGATCCAAAGTGACTTATAAAACCCTGGTACTGTGAGAACGGACTCGCAAAGAGGTCTAAGTGAAGTGAGAAGAAAAATCTCAAACTTTGAGGAATAAACAGCAGTCCCCGGGTTAAATTACCAAAGTAACCGGTAAAAGATTTTATGTGAGCGAGAGTGAAAATAATATTAGGACTCATTATAAGCACAAAAGGGAAACGGCAACTGCTAAATTCAACCCCTTGAAGGACCGTATGCAACACCACTAAACGTAAAAACATCAAAGTTCCTAATAAATATCGATTGAAGATCGCGAGGTTAAGCGAGCTGTCATCGACACGCCTAGCGCCGTGACGCCACAGCGGGAACGGCAGCGCGCGGCAGCCATCTTGCTACCGCGGAGCGGGCGTACACCGGAGCCGCCATTCATTGGATGATAACGGCCAAATGACCAGACATTTGTAAACCTCGAACGGGTGAAAACAATCCGAAACACACGGGAAAAAGAGTGAAATCGAAACAGAGACTTGTAACTTGAGAAATAAAACAATATTTAACCATATAATTATCTCTAACACCATAATTAATTCCCAGACACTCGAGTCCCCGAAATGCCCTCTGTTTGAACGCTTCATCCTGTACAGAAATTGCAGAATACGGGAATTTAATGTAAAGAGCCTAGCACCTGTTACAATACAGTTGTTTTTTTATTTTTTAATTTTTATACCATTAGGAAGTGTTCAAATTCTCATTGAATGTCACTTTTAACTGGGACTGTACGTGGGAAGCATCCATAACGAAACTTATAACGATAAAAATATTGCTTCTCCTGGTCCTGTCTTTTGATGTAATGTCAGTTTATATGTGTTCCATGGGCGCACCAAGTATTTTCTTATTTTTGTTATTATATTTTTTATTAAAATGTATAGAAAACGAACAATAGTTCTTTTTAAAAATCTGTTTTGAAACCAATTTTGACTACTTAATTACTGTACGAAATATATACATATATGTATATATCAATGCATAAACTACTTGGCTCATAAGATTTAACTTATTTCTAATTTACTTTTTAAAGACATTGTAACGATAATGACGTTTCTTTTTTTAAGAAAAAAAGTAAGTACTTGGCGTACACAGTAAAAAATTATTTCGTAAAATAGGAATACGAAATTTCGCAAAAATAATTTTGTTAATGGCTGAAGGACTGCGGTCGATGGCCAATCGGCAATATACAACATAGATGAAAAGAGAAAAGTTATTAGGTACAAAAAAATCTGTTACCTGTTATTAATAAAGTCACTATTACTGCTACTAATTTTGTTAAATGAGTGACAAACTCGTTTGTCACTTATTTGAATATACAAACCTGTCCTTTTATTCCCAGTGTCATTGACAATTTTAGTTCGTACTTTTGTTCCTAAAACTAGTAAATTAACAAACAAAATTGTGTACGTTTGTGGACAATAAGTTGTTGTAAAAAGTACAAACTTTTTTTGCTGTGTACCAGTTTTCACTTTTATGGAAAGAAGTATATAAGAAGTATATAGCATAACGACGCTGTTATTATTTGTTCTCAACTTCATGCAATGAATCAAGGCGACTCCAGCCTGAATAAACAATACCTGACGTAAAAATAACCAATAGGACAATTTAACTGCCCTGAGGGGCGCCCGAAGAGCCCGTCACAAGGCGGTAGGAAGAGGGTAGAAGGACATGCGACCCCGCCCAACGTTTATCGATGGTCTCCACTGTTCGAAAAAGCGACCTCTACGAAATTTTCGACTGACGCGAAAACTTACCTGAAAACACTTATTGTTTACGAAAAATTACGGATCCAATAAAACAAGTGAGCGCTCACAACTCTTTATCGGCAAGTACCGTGACAATTCCCTTATAAAAATAAACCATTGGTCGTCAAATGGTTGGCCATTGAATCCGAATGGTATACTGAATAGTGCATTAATGGTAACCATTCTCTCTGAATGGTATGGACGGTGAATAATTAACCCATTTAATGGTTACCACTCGTTTTTTGAACATTGGCGAATGGCAATCATTCGGAGCGTAACCATTGATCAATGGTAACCACTTAAGACATTATCATTGAGCAATTGTAACTATTGAGAACATATATATTAAGCAATTGTAATTGTTTAGAATATTACCATTGAACAATTATTACTATTTAGAACACTACAATTGATGCATGGTAATTATTTGGAGCATTGACTAATTGTAACTATTAGGAAAATTGCCATTGACTAGTTGTAACTATTCGGGGCACAATGATTGACCAATATGTGTCATTTTGGCCTTAACTTTCAACAATTTGGACACTTATCTTTAATAAACGGAATTATTTTGTATCTGTGTTCCTCGGCTCTTAGGTCCAAAGTTGTGGTACTCTTTTCTAGGGGCTCTATGAGGGCTTTATTAGGGTGGTCCTTAAATTAAACATTTTTGAATTTTTTTTGGGATCAGCCGTATTATCTTGAGGTATAAAATAAAAATACGATGTGTGAAAGATCTCCGAAATTAATGCATTTTTAGAATTCACTACCGACGATTTAAAAAAATGTTACGTTCGGAAAATATTAATTTAAAGTAAAAATAAAATATTCAAGATTTCCTTGGAACCACCCGGCACTTCCAAAGTATAACGAATAAGAAAATACTTCGCGAAGTTCCTATGAAATCAAAGCATTTTTAGAGGTCGCTACCGAGGGTTAAAAAGACAAAGTTTTCAACAATTATAGCTAATAGTTACAAAATGTTGTAGAAGATGAAAAACCGCCACGGAAAAATAACCGAATATTTCCTTTAGAAAGATATGTTTGTTGTAACAAAAGTTAAATTAAAAGAACCGAAGATTTGTTGTTTGTAGTAAAGGGAGTCGACAAGTTCCTGCAATGGTCAAAAAATATAAAATATCTCTATCGACGAACGGACAAAACATTTAATTATCTAACTGTCTGCAAAAGCTAAAAAAGGAGAACTCTTGTTTCACCTGTTGAAGAGAATTTGGTAAATAAAATGTTTCGTTGGTTCGTCGATACAGATATTTTATACTTTTCAACCATTACAGAAATTTGTCCACTCTTCGGTGTTTTTTATGTAATTTTTATTACAACAAACATATCTTTTTTTCAAATGAACGACTCGGTTATTTTTTTGCGGCGGATTTTCACATTCTACAACTTTTTTAAAAACTGTTATCTATATTTGTCGAAAACTTTGTTACGGATTTCGCAGAGATTTTTCTCATTCGTTATACTTTCGAAGTGCGGGGTGACTCCAAGGAAATCTCGAATATTTCATTTTGGCTTTAAATTTAGATTTTCCGATGTTTTTAATTTTTTAAATAGCCGGTAGCAACCTCTAAAAATGCATTAATGCGTGGACTCTTTGCACACCGCATTATTATTTTATACATCATGATAATACAGCGTGGCCCCCAGATAATTAAAAAAATTTCAATTTAATGACCACCTTAGGCTCTCTATTCTGAAGAAAAATATACTTGGATCAACGTTAAAATTTAATTCTCTATAAGTATTTACCTGCTTATCCCAACCCTCCTCAATATTTTCACGTATTTCGAGAGCACTGGTTCAGGTTGCAGCAAACATTACATTTCATTAAGCTCAAAACGATAAACAGAATCTGACATCCTTTGTGAACGTCTCTCATGAACATCAGAACGATTTTTGCACTGACCAGAGAACGCTTTAATTTCTTCAATTTTCTGGTATGTCCTGCGATTATAAATACCCACGTATAAAAAATGACTGCATTATCATATTTTAGTGACGACTCCGCCATTAAAATACCAAATCACTTTTTATGTCATCCACGTCAGAAAAATACAAAATTGATGGGTAGCGCAGCGGCAGAACTCTTGTTTGGTGAGGCAAACCTCGTTGGTTCGATCCCAACATCAGTCGAACATTTTTTTCTAACGTAATTAAATCGAGGTTTGGCTCATAAGCAATAGTAACATGGCAGAAACACTCTAATGCAACAATAAGATCTGAATTCTGTTTTTCATATTATTTGCTTAAAAATAATAAGTAATGGTTATTATTACCATTATATAATCATTAAAAAATTGTATGGTTAACATCGGTAAATTGAATTGCTACCATTTCGAAATTGAATTGCTGCCATTGGGAAATTGACTGACTACCATTGGGAAATTGAATGGTTACCATAAAGAAATTTAATGATTACCGTTCAGAAATTGAATAACTGTCCATGGTGCACCAATTTACCAATGAGCATATTCAAATAATTATCCCAATGATTTTTTTTTTCTTAAAGCTAACGTATGGTTCATTTTCATGAGGGTCGTTTATATCATCTCTGCGTTCGAGCCGGAGTTCTGCTCAATTTACAATCTTAAGGTCGATATCCCTTGGCTAAGTCTCCCATTAATTACCATTGAAAATCCCATTGATTGTCATTAACTATTTGTTAAAGGTATTTCAATGGGGTTTTGCCAATGGTATCATTCCCACTTGTACTACCATTTACTATACCATTCAATATGCCATTCAGTTTCTCATTCGTGTGATGGTATTTTTAGCCCAATGGCTATAGAAAAATAGACTATATGAGGTATTCCATATGAAGTCGAACGGTCAAAAACCCGACCACTTTCAATATACCCGAAATTCAGCCATCATTTTAAACTGCACCGAAGACAAGCACATGAATTTTTTCAAAATTTTTGGATGAACATTTCGGGACATAGGAATGAATTTCGAAAAACGGAGTTTTTTTCTTTGCATGATTGTATCTTTAAAAATATGTGTTTTTTGAAAATAAAAACAAGTAAAGAACATAAAAGTTCCTTCTTCAAGTGAACGTTCGAGTGCAATTTTTTTCAAATTAAAAAAATTGAGTTTAGGTGAGATATCATCAACAATAGACATGGTGTCCAGCGAAAGTCCCTAAAAAATTTCCACAATATTTCCATGATTTTTCCATGACTACTCCAAACCATTCAAGGATGCATATAAAAGATAAAATTAGTCGAAAATTGGCATGAAATAAAACGTATTTATTATCTTTAATTACATTAACACAACTTGTAACTATGAAATCACAGAGTTTTTTAAATACTGCTTTCACTTGACTTGTACACTTATGACAGATTCTTAGTTTTAGATTGACGGTGATATTTCATATTTCAAAGTAAATACCGTGAATTTCAATATTGCTAATTCAATTGTTTTTAAAATCTTAATAATGAAATGACGAAAAAAAATTTTGATTTTTTTTTTTCAAACGGCTGGACGGAAGGTTTCTTAAAACAATCATTGTAAAAAATTTTCTGACGCACCGAAAAATTCCATAATAATTCCATGATTTTTCCAGAATCGTAAAGTTTCATGAAATTTCCCTGACGTCCCTGATTTCCATGACCGCTGGACACCATGATAGAGGAAAATAATTTGTTCCGTCGATTACGTCACGTTTATTCGAGTTGAAATTTTCACAGAATATTCCTAAATATCATCCAAATACGTCCAATTTTTTTAGAATGGGCCTAAGAAACGTTCTAAAATACCACGTGACTGAAAGAGAATTGAAATTTAAAACATAAAAAAAAAATTATTTCCTACCATTAGACACTTAGAGCTGTAAAAGTCAGTCAAATGGCCAATGGAATTTTGCATGAGTTACATCGGTTTTTCTCTTGTCTGGCGATCAGAAGCTTAAGTTTTTACGATTGATAATTCAAACGGCCTCAATAAAATATGAGACGTTTGAAACCCTTGACTCTTGAGTGAAGCGCGAAGAACCCGTTTAGTTCCGAGTTTGCATTATTGGTTAAAACGGAAATTAAGCTACACCTGTTCCGTCGTGTACGGAACGGGCAAAATTTCAGACATATTAATTTTATTGTGGGCCATCTGTTCATTTTCGTGAGCGTTTATTTGAATCTTTTTACAACGGGAAAGTCTGAAGAAATTTCAGGTTTAGAAGCAACAGTTAATCATTTATCGAGCGATTAAGTTCGCTTCCAGTTAATCCGTCGATGCGTGTAGAGTCGATCACGTATAAATTTTTTTTTTAAACCTACAAAAAATGGTTAATAAAAAGTAACTTCAAAAAGGCTGAAATAATTCATGTATGTAACAATTATTAATATCGTCAGTAAACAATAATGGTAATAATTAATAAAGAATAATTGTAAAATAAATTAATCGTAATTATATCAATTCGTTCATAATCTTCGCTAGTGTCGGGAGACGGCTTTCGAACACAGTTCTATATCCACACAAATAAACTTGGTAGCAGAATATTATCACATATTATATAAATCTGTGGTTCGGAATCCGTCTCCCGCCTGTCTAGCGAAGATTATGAACGAATTGATATAATTACGATTAATTAATTTTACAATTATTATTTATGATTAATTATTACTATTATTATTTACTAACAATATTAATTCTTATTACATACATGAATTATTTCATCCTTTTCGAAGTTACTTTTTATTAAACATTTTTTTTCTTTGTTTGGAATATTTTTTTTAGACGTGATCGACTCTACGCATCGACAGATTAATTGGACGCGAACTTAATCACTCGATAAATGATTAACTGTTGCCTCTAAACCTGCAATTTCTTTAGACTTTCCCTCAGTAAAAAGATCCGAATCAACGCTCACGAAAATAAACAGATGGACTACAATAAAATGAATGTCTAAATTTTTGCGCGTTTCGTATGCGACGGAACAGGTGTAGCCAAAATTGCATTTTAACCAATGATGCGACGTCGGAACTAAGCTGGTTCTTCGCGCTTGACTCGAGAGTCCAGGGTTTTAAGTGTCCCATATTTAATGGAGGTCGTTTGGATTATCAATTGTAAAAACTCAAACTTCTGGTCGCCAAACAAGGGAAAACCCGATGAAACTCATGGAAAATTCCATTGGCCATCCCAATTATTCTTACAGCTATAAGGATTTAGTGGTAGAAAAGAATTTTTTTTTCATTTCAATGCTGTTTCAGTCCCGTGACATTTTATAACGTTTCTTAGGCCCATTCTGAAAAAATTAGGAGTATTTGGATGATATTGAGGAATATTCTGTGAAAATTTCAACTCGATAAAACGTGACGTAATCGACGAAAAAAATTATTGTCATCTATTTTTCATGGTATCTCACCTAAACTCATTTTTTTTGTTTGAAAAAAATGCACTCGAAAGTTCACGTGGAGAAGCAACTTTTATGTTGTGTACTTTTTTTCAAAAAACTCCAATTTTTAAGATACAACCATACAAAGAAAAACTCCGTTTTTCAAAATTCGTTCCAACATCCCGAAATTTTCATCCAAAAATCTTGGAAAAATTCATATACTTGGCTTCGGTGCAGTTTAAAATGATGGCTGAATTTTAGGTCTATTGAAAGTGCTCGGGTTTTTGACCGTTCGATTTCACATGGAATACCTCATATATAATTATCCACTTTCATACGCCATCTAAATATATAATAAATAAAAAAAGTCTGTAATGCTACTGCAAAAAGGTTCCGAATATTCATAAATAATTTCGATCCTTAAGTTCATAGCTACTACTATGGACTCATTCATCTGCAATTCATTATCGCGTATACCATTTAAGTGGAAGTTCCTACTCACCCGCGTGATTCCCTAGCGTTTGTCGACTCGATTCTCGTTCCTTGTGAATTATAAACAGTTACACGTGCCATCAAACATTCTCCAGCCTTTTACCGTTCGATTCAGTTTCCATTTATTCCGAATGGTAAGAAATACGATTTCAGCTGAAGAAAGTACCAGTTGAATTTTCCCAGCAAATTGCCATTGCCCTCCGATTGGTAACGAAAGCGAAAATGTGCCACTTAAAATTGTCCACTGATTTGCCAATGGAGCCCCATTAAGAATGAATCGTAGAAAGTACCGTTCCAATTTTCCACATGAATTTCCATTAGGATCCCATTGATTACCTTTCGAGACCATTCATACCAGTAAACGCTCAATCGAAAACTTTGCCAAGGGAATTCCAGCAGACTGATAAGTACTTTCAACAAAGCCCTCGTTGGATGTGAGGTCCCTGCATTTTCCCAAACAGTGTAATGCAGCAGATAGCGTATTCATTAGCAGGGTTCATCCTGGCGTAACGCCTTTAAAGTAAACCGAATTAAAATAAATTTTAAACCCCAACTGCTGACACAGCAAATGCGCCACGTGAAAACTACTTTTAGTCAACGTAAAAGACAATTTGTCGCTAATCAGCGAGAATGCGTGACAGATATTAATTTTATCTAAGCAACGAATTAGTTAACCCAATGAATTGGGTGTAGAGCGTCACGCGCGATCGCGGCACGTGAGCCGCATGAATAATTCCGCAAATAAAAAAAAATGGGCACCGTCCGTTGCTGATGGTGAGACTGCAACGCGCGGTTTTCTAATTCCATCTGTTTTGGTGCGAAGTTGTGTTGTGAATTTACTGAGGTAGAATTTCACATTTTAAGAATTTTTAGTATATTTATTTTCGAAATCCGCTATTTTGTCTTATAATGTGAAGTTAAAAAAAATAAATATATGTGAGTGACATGGCGACAAATTTTCGAAAAAATAAGTCAATAAATAATTTTTTTTATCCGCACGAAATTTTGGGATCTGTATAATAATCGTTGTCTACGTTCCTTGCTAGACCTATTGAACAGATCGCCTTCAGTTTTTGTGACACCGTGTGAAGTGAGTGAACTTTTATTCAGAGTTGCCCTAAAGTCTTTACGCACAGAATGTTTCTGAATGGCTACTTCAATAGTTTAAAGTTCACGTTCTCGTCCCGTCACTTTACGTATTACAGTTATTGATAATTACGGTGCATAGATTTCTGGTCCATATGTCGATACACAGCTGAGTTAAATAATAATGACGAACGATTTTTATGAAATGCTATTCCTGTAATAAAGAGTCATAAGTGTGTCCCGAATGTAGTTGGCGGTTAAGGATGCAACACACATATATTCCTAATCAACAGTTTAATTCGATGAAAATTTCAGTACTTCGCGACATACCAAAAATCTGAGAGAAAAATAAGCAGTATTAATTATCTCAAGACCTTTGATTTTGCATAATAATAATGCCAGAAAGTTATTAGCAAATGATTAGAAAAATAACTTATTGAAAAAATCGGACTACTGTTTATATTGTCATTTTAAATAAATTCCTTGATTTTTTAGAATTTATGTGATTTTTTTCAGAATTTTAATCATTAAAAATTTTTTTTTGTCGAAAATTTGAAAAATCGATGCAGAAGCACGAATTTCGGATATAGTTCAGTATCATGATTCTACAGTACACCTAAAAAGTTCCAAGACGTTTGCACCCATCGTTCCGAGCTATGATCTTTAAAAAATGTCCAAAACGGAAAATTAAAAAATTATAGAAAATTCTAAAAAAAATGCATGTGGCTTCTAGAAAATCAATGAATCATTAATCAATTAATTAATCTAATTAATTCATCAACTAATCGATTTGAAAACAATTCATCCATTTAAGATCAATTTATCCATTTGATATCAGTAGTAGTAGTAAATGTATTTATTGACAATATATTACATGGTATGGATGCTGGTACATTTTGACGATTATTTACATTTCATAATGCTATTTCTATCGCCAATAGGCCATCGACCTAAGTCTTTCAGCCCCATTTGATATCAGTTAATCCATTTGAAAACAGAAAAAAGAGAATTACTGATTATTTGTTGAACTATTTTTTAAAAACGTCATAATTTTTTTATTTTATTATTATGCTAAATTAATGTTGTTGGCCCCTTTAACCCTAGAACTCATGTATCATTTTTTTCTACCTTCTAACTGATGACTGGGGTACATTGTACCCCACGCATTTCTTCAATATACAAGGGTTCTATGAGGAGAAAATAGGTTTTGCGGCATATGAATATTTTCGTTTTTTCATAAGGAAGAGAATGGTATACAACAAATTCGATTTTGTTAAAGTTGAGGGGGTTAAAAATTACCCTTGAAGCCCAAAGCGTAAAGAAAATTGGCAAAAACGTCGCTTTTTGTGAAAAAACTGTACTTTTTAAAAAATGGTCCGATTTTCAAATCTCCAACGCCGTTTTACAGGGGGCACATCAGGCTATTAGGAAAAAAATAGTCCCATTGTATTTCGTTCAAAAAGCCTATTTATTTGGGCATTTGAAAATAGTAACTTGGAAGAAATCAATGAAAACGCGAATAAAATTGGTTTTGCATGGGCTGTAACATTTATTGTTCTTAAAACATTGTATGCAATTAAAGATAATGATAATTATTATAACAAATTCTTAAAATTATGAAATTATAAAATTATAAAATTATAAAATATTATCCTTCAATGGAATACGACCGACTCCAAAGAAAATTTTTCATGAGACTCACTGAATTGATAAATCATAATTTTGGAGAACCTAAGTGCAATTGGGTGTGGCAACTTAAAGTGATTATCTCAGTGCTGGGTTTTCAGGACCTATTAACAAATTCTAATACCGCAAACTGGACGCATGCCGAGGCGCATTCTTCGTTACACTGATGAAGCTGCCGCGTTTTATCTCAGACTTCGAGGACCGTTGGGGATAAAACGTGTCGTTGCACAAGTGCGTCTGGCAAATTTTTACAGCAATTTCATAAAGTTTAATAAAAAATCTATACGAAATAACGCTAAACTCGCTCTGCCAGCTGTGTAACCGTCACGAATTTGAGACATTGAAGGACATCTTCTTGCGTTGCCCTATCTATGGGCCATACATGCAGGCATTCATACGTCGCACCGAAGATCTTGTAGATGGGAGCCAATTATTATCAGCCAAAGACAAAGTTTTTTTCTACTAAAAACACACTTTCAATTTTGGTTCCAATTTTACACGATATTTAGCATTGTATGAAGATTCTAAAAAAAATCCCAAGTGCTACCTGCGATTCTTACGTACTAAAAAAAACAAATAAAAATTTAATTCATATAGATTCATATAAACTCGACTATTATTTAGATAAATGAAAGGGATCTTTCCTTAGGCTTGTCGAAATTTTTTTCGAAATAGAGATTCTTTCAATAAAGCTTGTTGGATGTGTTTTTCTCGTTTGCCCTCTGCTATATGAATTAAATTTTTTATTTGTTTATTTTTTTAGTAGGTAAGAATCGCAGGTACCACTTTCGGATTTTTTTCACAGAGTCTTCATACAATACCAAATATCCTGTACAATTGGGACCAGAATCGAAGGTGTGTTTTTAGTAGAGAAAAATTATTTAAAACTTTTTTTCGCGAAACATGGACTTTCCCGTATTGGGAAAATTATGACTCTAACATCATTCGAAAGTTGATTGAAAATAAAAAAAGTTAATGTTCCTACGAATATTTTGCGTGACCAATATTTTCTGAGATATACTGATATTAAAAAAAAAGTAAATCCTGAAGGGTGCATTTTAAAAATCTGAAAAAAAATCTCAGAAGCACGTCTCAAGTAGTACTGCAAACTGGTAAATAAAAAAAAACATCTGAGAGGTCGATCGAAAAAAATGGCCCAGTTGATGAAGAATGCCTCTTATACCGGACACACACTACTGTACCTACCCCCTTGCTATAAGAATCTTTGTATTCTAACGAAGCAATAAATTTCTACTATACTATACTAAATTATAAAATATTGTAAACAATTGTAAAAAAACAAAATGCCGACTATATACGTCCAATTTATATAATAATAACTTTGGTTTGGTTGGTTTGGTTTGGTTTGGTGGAGCGATACGAGCACTCAGTCCTGCTGGAGCATTGTACTCGGGCCTTGTGGGGCACTCGCGATGCCTTAATTGTCCACATTGTGTTCCTCCGACGCGGAACCCCAACCGACAGGCGTTGTTCGGGTCTTTCTTGACACCTTTCTTCGTAGGGATTACTGGTTACACAGGGTATCATGGTCAGTCCCCCGTCCCCCAGCATCCCTTCTTGGGGTTACCGGTAGCACAGGGTGTCCTGGTCAGTCCCCCGTCCCCCAGCATCCCTTCTTGGGGTTACCGGTAGCACAGGGTGTCCTGGTCAGTCCCCCGTCCCCCAGCAGGCCTTCTTTTGGGGTAGCCCAGGGTATCATGGCCAGTCTCCCCCCTGTTCCCAGCGCCCCCTTGTTGGGATTGCCGGTAGCCAGGGTATCATTACCTAGTCCCCCGTCCCCCAGCATCCCTATCTGTAGTCAAGCTAGGGAAAACATGGTCGACCTCCTCAGAGCCCCAGGTTAAGGAGGCAGGCTGAAAGTATTCTAGGATAGTCGCCTGGAATCCTAGAAGCATCGTTATGACGCACCATACCCCGGTGCCATGAAGCCCGAGCACGATAGCTTACACTCTGGCCAGGGATAGCTATTGCGGAGCGTCGAGTCTGATACACACAGACTCGGCGTCCCGGGCGATGGGTACGCTACGTCCTCTACGCCGTAATAGTAACTTACTGTCGATAGTTTTAACAACAAAAAAATCACTTACATAAAACGCTAGCGGGAACTCCTGACTGGGGTACTTTAATACCCCAAGCGCGCTGTGTTAGCATCCTGTACAACAGCCGAGGCTACTACCGGCCTTCGCACATCCTCAGATCATGGAACTAAATTATTGTGAAGGTCCCAAGTCGATCATGTCAATTTTTACTTTAGGAGTGCAGTCTGAATATTGTCTGGGGTACTTTTGTACCCCATACGTGAGTTCTAGGGTTAATACCCTTGATATTTTTTGTCAGATTTTTATACTATTAGAAAGTGTTCAAATTCCCACTGAATTTCACTTTTGGCTAGAAATGTACGTGTGAAGCAGCCTTAAGGCGGTTCTGTCTACGCAATTTTGTAAGATTAAAACCGAGTGTGACTAATTGTAAGCATATTCCTGGTCATATTTGTCACCATGCGATAATCTTATTGTTTATACATTTTTAGTAGACTCGCGACGAGATCTGTGTTTTACTAGATGAATTTTTTTGCGACCAATGATTTGTTTTTATCTTCTTCGAGTGACTTCATGCAATAATCGAGACAGCGCTCTAGTGTTGTGGTAATTTTTTGCGGTTAAGGCGTGTAAGTCCGTCTGCGGATCAAACACATTTTTATCAGTATTTTTTACAGTGCTTTTACATATTTCAAATTTTTTTTGGCTTTTTGCTTTTTCATAGAACAATCGGTTTTCGTAAAAAAAAATATTGAGATTTAACGTCAGAGTACTTCAGGGCTTACGTCACAGTTAATAAGTAAAAACGCTAGCATATTTTGTGATTTTTTTTCTCGGTAAATATACGCTTTCTCGATTTAATTTTTTTTATGGCGGAGGGAGGATAAATTAAAGAACATTTAGGCATTTTTTCACTCAGTTTTATTGTTATTATGTATGTTTTTTATTGGTCGGCGTAAACAATTTTTCTCGACAGTTCGTTTGCAGTGACCCTGATTTCAACTTTTCATTTTATCTAACGCAAAAAATGTTCATTGTTTCTTAACTAATTATATATAACACGGTCCTTGATAAGAGGGAAAAAAATTGGGAAACTCGCGCTTATTTGAAAAAAATCGACTTTTACCCATTTTTGTACACTTTGAATAATTTTTATACTTATTTATTGTTATTATTTTTTAAATTTGAAAACGTCAAGAACTAAAAAATCTGTTGAAGTATATCGGTAAAAATTGTCATAAAAATCAATCAAGCTGTTTTTTGAATTATCAGGGATACCGATTTTGAAAAAAAATTACGTTTCGAAAATAACGCTTTCAAGCTCTGCTCCGCCACTTTCAACATAACGGTCTCTAACTTCCGTAATTCATTGAATTTAGAGATCAAAATTTGGCTGAATATTCTTGACACTATAAACTATTATAAATAAATAAAAACAATCGAAATTTTCCTGTTATGTAAGCCCTTAAAATAGTTCAAAATGTCAAGAAATGTGATTTTCAGTTGGCGTTCGGATGTCTGTATGTGTGGGAGAGATTTGCACCATTTAAAACGACTAATACTCGGAAACGGCTTGAGATAGCGAGTTGAAACTTGGTACATTAGTAGAGTGGTCACGTTTCTTCCTTCGGTACAATTCGCATGCAGTTTGAGGTCGTCCATATAGCACGGAATATCTTGACAATATTTCAGAAATATTTTCAAATCAAAACTTACAAAATGTTTTTGAAATATATGAAAATCATATTTTTAAGTATTGTGTCAAAATATTCCAACGAAACATTTCTAAAATATTTCAGAAATATACTTAATGTTTAATACATCTGAAATATATCTGAAACGGTGAAAAACATGTTGAAAGCGAATATTAGCAGATGTGTACTGAACTATGTTCAGAAGGAACGAAAAATAAAAAATTCCATGGTTCGTGGATATATTTTAATACAGTTCGACTGTTTAATATGTCATAACACTACGTGTTATTGGCACTTTTGAAGGGACTCACAGGAATCTCATAGATGAAGTGCTGATGGCAGTATATGAGGCATTCCATCCGGTTTCGAACGGTCAAAAAGTTGTCCACTCCCAAAAAAATTGAAATTTTGTCAAATGATGTAATTATATAAAAAGGATTGATGTAATTTTTTTCAGAATTTTTGAATCGCATTTTTTTGAGTTCTCCGAAATTTCAACATTTTTTAAGAATGGTTATATCTTGAAAGCATGCGATTATACAGAAAAATGTTCTAGGCAAAAAAGTTGCAGTCTTACATAAACTTTGAAAAAAAATTTTTTTCGAATTTTCCGAGTTGAAAAAATTACAATTTTTATCAAAAATATACGAAAATATTTTTTTTAGGTCGGTATGTTAATTTCGATTTAGCTCAAAATTTTTTGGAAAATACTCTCATGTGTGTACAGTAAACACATAATGTTTTTGGATGGCTCGATTACTTTACCGAAAGTTCGTAGAGGAGAGTATTTCTAGGATTATATAGTGGGTTTGCCGGGTGTCGGATGCGTGTCAAGCGTCGGATTGCGCAGGTTTCAGCAGTTTTTGCCTTATTGATTGCTGCTTCTTTGCAGTTAGAGAGTATAATTTTCCATTATAATTGAATTTTCTTTAAAGAAAAAAAAATCCATAATAATAAAACGAAGCATAGCTTCCAAAAAAGTAATCGGGCCATCCCAAAAAAATATGTGTGTACTGTACACACTTGAGAGTACTTTCTGGAATTTTTTTAGATAAATCGAAATTGACATACAGAACGGAAAAAAAAAATTTGTATATTTTGATAAAAATGGTCATTTTTTCAACTCGGAAAATTCAATTTTTTTTTTTAATTCATCTAAAACTGTAACTTTTTTGCCTCAAACATTTTTCTGTGTAATCGCATGCTTTCAAGATATAACGATTCTTAGGAAATTTCGGAAAATTCGAAAAAATGTTATCCAACATTTCTGAAAAGATTTACATCAATCCTTTTTATATAATTATTACATCATTAGACAAAATTTCAATTTTTTTTGGGAGTGGACAACTTTTTGACCATTCGAAACCGTATGGAATGCCTCATATATATTAAAAATAATGAACAATATCTAGAGCACTAAAATATTGATAATTTCTTGAATATTTCAGAAAGATATCTTATAAATATTTTATCAACATTTAAAAATATTTGTGAAATGTTTCCAAAACATTTTTCCGAAATATTTCTCAAACATTTCAGTGTCAGATTTATGAACGGAAAAAAAATATTTTCAATATTTCAAGAAAATATTTTCAAAACATTTCAGAAATATTTCCGTGCTATGTGGGCGGTTTCAAGATTTTTCGCGATTTTGACATTTTCCACCCCCATGAAAATGAAGTATATGTCAGATATATAATTTATATATGTCATATATAAATTATAACGGCAAAAAGTTCTATATTCCGTATATATCTTTTATATATCCGTCAGATATATAAGATATATACGTCACATCTATTTATGTATATAAATATTGTACATATTCCTATATATTTATTACATATACTTCGATATATATATATTAAATATAATAATATATACATATCTGTGATTTAACAGAACAGCGTATGACCTGAGGCTGCACATAGCGTGAACTAAAACCGCTCGACGAACTATGAAAATAGATATTGGCAATTGCATCTAGAGATAATGTTCAAAGTTTCCGATAGTACCTATTTTTATGGTTAATATTACAGAAATAAATTTTGAAAAGTTGTGAACATTTTCTAAATTATTTAAACATGACATTCAAAACCATTTTATGCGTAAAAACCATCACATACAGACACATAGGCGATCCGTTATCCAGTAGCATAAACATAAGTAAGATTATTTTGTAATAAGCAGAAGGCTAAATACACAGATTTATTTTCATCATAAGAAAATTAATGTTCATCACTTTAGATATGAAAACTTTTGTTGCATGTAAATGTCGCTTGGAATGAAAACATTTCAAATGATAGCCGGCAGCGTAGCGGTAGGGTTCCAGGTTAGCATGCGAAAGGTCCCGGGTTCGATCCCAACTTTAGGTCATTAGGTTTATTTCTTTCTCCGAAATACGTAATATGGTAAAAGTGGTGAATATGGCCGACCTCGATTAACACGTAAATCAATGATATATGGATCGGTCCATATTCCTCACTTTTACCCTATAGTATTGTAACCTAAACTGATGTAATTCATTATGACAATCCAACGAATTTTCTCCAATATTACCGAACCTCTTTTCTGTACGTACTAACCAACGTGAAAATAAATTTGCGTGAATATATGTCATGTATATAAATTAAATATGCCACATATATGAAGAATATATATGTTATATATATTTTAAAGATACATCGATATATTATTTATATATCCTGTTTATATCTTTTATGTATCTTCATTATACTTTGTAGATATATAATGCGGCAAAACGTTCTATATCTCAGATATATACTGGATATATATTATATATCCAATATATATCTCACGTATATATAATATATATCCAGAAATATATTTATGCATATACTTTATTTCCATGGGGGCAACCAAGGGTGTGGCAGCTCCAACTGGCGTAAATCTCGAGCTATCGTCCTAAAACTGCACACAAATATAATATTCCGATCGAAGACTTTTGATATTGAATTTTGTCAATATCTATTCAAACGATTCGATTTTACCCAGTTTTGATTTTTTTGATTACCAAAAACAGTCTAATTCGAGTAAACACGAAGTTATCGAGCTGAAATTTGATACGCGAATGGACGACCAATTAAAAATGTTTTATTCTAGTCTTGGCGAAACTGGATCTAACCGTTTAGATTTTATAAAATCTTGACATTTTTTAATTTTTCGGAATTTTTTTTCACCTTTTACGAGCCGTATTCCATTTGTGCTTTGCTGCATCCACAAGTTTCAACCACCACGCACGAAAGTGACGAAGATTAAGCATAGGTTTCGGTTGCGGATGGTGTTAATCGTAGTTGTATGGGGCTGTGTCCGACTTAAGTCCTTGCGAGTAATGTTCACATCGCATAAGCTTCACATAAATGAGAGGGTATTGCAAACTCTTCTGGATGGTATAAAAATCTTTAAAAATGAAGGATATTAAAGGTGCTGAAAAGATTAACTTTGCATAACAATGATTCCAAAATGTTATTAACAAATTGATGAAAAATAACATTGTTCACCAAACCTCCCGGAAACCTAACTTTTTCCATGAAAATTATTCGAGCACCTTTCTGAACATGTATGAAGTTATACGCAGCTGTGTCCGACTTAAGTCCTTGCGAATAGTGTTCACTTCGCATAAGCTTCACATAAATGAGAGGGTATTGCAAACACTTCTGGATGGTCTAAAAATCTGAAAAAATGAAGGATATTAAAGGTGCTGAGAAGATTAACTTTGGATAACAAAGATTCCAAAATGTTATTAACAAATTGATGAAAAATAAAATTGTTCAGCAAACCTCCCGGAAATCTAACTTTTTTTCATGAAAATTATTCGTGCACTTTTCTATTCAGAAAAGTATGAATTTGAATACGTATGAATTTTTTTATATAGAAAAAGTGTGTAGAAAGCCACAAAATTTAGAGAATTTAAAAATCTGGAAAAATTCATGCTCATTTGGAAAAATGAACGAATTATTTTCATAAAACAAAAAGTTGGGTTTCCGGGAGATTTGTTGAACAATTTAATTGTTCATTAATTTGTTAATAACATTTCGGAATTATTAATATGCAAAGTTAATATTTTGAGCAACTTTAATATGCTTTATCTTTTCAGATTTTTATGCCATGCAGAAGTGTTTGCAATTCCTTCCAATTTCTCTAAAACTTATGCGAGGTGAACACTATTAGCAAGGACTACCTTAAGGTGTACATGGAAACACTCGTATTCGCCTAGGACGCGGGGAACCACAGAAAACCTACGCTGAATATATTCGGCTATTTCCACTATAAACTTTGCGATAACTTTTGACCGTTTCGATTTTGTGAGGTGTAGAAATTTTGTAAGACACGAATAAGACGCAAAGTAACAATTTGCACAAGACTTCATCATTTCTTAAAATTTTGCGCAAAACTTCCTCCGAGAGAAAGGCGAAATCGATCAACGAAATTTCTCATAGAGAAAGGTATGCGTAAAGAGTTCGTAATTTTTTTTTTCACATTGTAGATGAAGTACTCGAAAGTATGGATGAATTAATAAGAAATTCAATGCCAAAAGCGCCGTTTATATATAGCAGACAGCAAATTTCGTTGCGATTCAACGCGTATTTATTATTTATTATTTATTATTTATTATTTATTATTTATTATTTATTATTTATTATTTATTATTTATTATTTATTATTTATTATTTATTATTTATTATTTATTATTTATTATTTATTATTTATTATTTATTATTTATTATTTATTATTTATTATTTGTACAAAGGGGAGCTCGACTCTCCGAGTCATTGCTATGGAAGTCTGTGGCATTTCTTTTATTTTCAAGGTCGAGTCAAATTTGGAAATTCAGTGAAATCCAGTAGTTCAACTTTCTCTTGAACACAACTCTTTAAGGATGCATCACAGATATATTCCCAACCAAAAGTTTAATACAATTAAAATTTCAGTATTTCGCGACATGCCAAAAATCTGAAAAAAAATCCGCCGTTTTTATTATGTCAAGACCTTTTACTTTGCATAATAATAATAATGCCGAAAAGTTATTAACAAATTATCAAAAACATAAATTGTAAAAAAAAATCAAGCACCTTTTTGTCTTCTCATGTTCAATGAATTCCTTGATATTTTATAATTTATATGAATTTTTCCAGAATGTTTTATCATTTCGAAATTTTCTTTTACGAAAATTAAAAAAAAAACTGATGTAAAGGCACGAATTTCGGATATGTTTCAGTATCATGATTCTGCGGTACACAAAAAAAGTTTCGCGGCGATTGCGTCAAGCGTTCCGTAGTTATGGGCTTACAGAAAAAACAAAAACGAGAAATTCAAAAAAGATAGACGATTCTGAAAAAATGTATTTACTGATAATTTGTTGAACAATTTCTTTTAGCAATTTGTCAATAACTTTTGACATTATTATTATGCAAAATTAATGTTGTTGGTACCTTTACTGCAATTGTTTTTTTCAGATTTTTATACCATTAGGAACTGTTCAAGTTCCCACTGAATCTCACTTTTGGGTGGGAATGCACATGTGAAGAATCCTTAATTTAGTTACCCTCTCCGCTTTACTTTGCAGTTACATCATTAGTCAAATATTTTGCGGTACTCCGCAGACAAAAACAATTATACGGGCTGAAAGACCTCGGTCGAAGGCCAATTAGCCGGAAGGAAAAAAAATCATACATGTGGACACACAATGTGTGAAATATCGAAATATCGAAATGTTTTAGAACATAGCTTTATCAATTTTCATAATTAGGAAAATATAAAAATCTATTTTCTCGCACTCTTTTCAGGTTTTAATTGCTTTATGGAATTTAAATCGAATCGACAATACATTTTTTCCTTTCAAAGTTATGATCGTTTTTTTACGTCAAAACTATGGCCGAAATCAGTGTGGAAACCTCATCAAACCCGCAAAAAAATGCAAGGAACAAACATATATATATTTATTTAAGTTTCGGAATAAAGAGTCATGAATCTACATAGCACGGAAATATTTTTTAAAGGTCTTAAGTAAAAAATGTTGAAATATTCAAAATATTTTATTAATATTTAAAAATATTTGTGGATTGTTTTTAAACATTTTAGCGAAATGTGGAAGACTCATCTTTTGAGGTTGTAATTGCTTTATTGAATTTAAATCGAATCGACAATACGTTTATTAGAAAGGGAAGATATTTACAAACGTACAATTTATATATATATTTAGGAATAAAGAGTCATGAACCCACATAGCACTGAATATTTTTTTAAAGGTTTTAATTTGAAAAAACATGAAATGTACAAAATATTCACGAAATGTTTCAGAAATGTTTCTTTGAAATGTTGTTTACACATTTGAGTTAAACGTGAAGAAATGCACATTTTCGCATAAATACGGAAACATTCGTAGAAATATTCAGTGAAGCATGAAATAAAATATAATTCCAAATATTTTATCCGTGTTTCAGAAATATTTCAGATGTGTGGAAAGATTGAGTATTTTCTGAAATATTAAAGAAATGTTTCGTTGGGATATTTTGATAGAATATTTAAAAATATTATTTTCATATATTTTAGAAATATTTCGTAAAATTTAAAAGATCGAAAATATTCATAAAATGATCTCAAAATATTTCGTGACATATGTGAAGTAAAATGATATTTAAATATCTATAAAAAAAATTTCAGGGCTGTATTCGAATTCAAGGGAGAGTTTTGCATATAAAAAAGAGATCTTATTTGCTAAAAGATAATTATATGTTATATATATTAAGTACGTTTTTAGAACTTGTCAAAAATCGATAGCTTGTTACATTCAAACGGGTCCGTTTAAAAATGCAAAATAAATTGACGTATATCTCCTCAATATATCATTGGTTAATGGCAGAAGGGGATATAAGCTAGGCATATACAGAGCCTTCACGCCCTTATTCAATAAAGGTGATCCAAGATCATGAGTTCGACAAGTCCACCGGTCTTTTTTTTATTTATTTTTTTTTTTTCAAGAGGGTTTCAATATGGGGGCGAGCTGCCCAAAATAGACAGAGGGGCAAAACGGGATAATGGGGAAAACGCAATTTTCCAGTAACTTTTCGACGCTCGCGGTGGTTGTAAGTGAGACAAAACGGGGTTGAAAATCCGTATGTATCGTTGAGACAAAATAGGGCATCCAAAAATTATTGGAAAATTGAGTTTCGCTCCACCGTCCCATTTTGCCCCGCTCTCCCGCACACTTAATAAAAAGTGTATCACCCTATGGACATAGAATCAGTTTTACCTACCGTCTTCAAAGACAAAAAGACTTAGTTTAAAAAAACGAAAGGCTGGAAAGCATAGAATTGCTAATATTTCTCCATCCCTGGAGCTGTTTCAGACTTCCCAAAATGGGCGGACAGAGATCCAAGTAGCAGGCACTTCAAAATCTTAGAATAAAAAGAATAACGGAGTGAACTAGGAGAAAGGATGCAACTCAATACTAGAACGAAGGATAGCGGAATAAAGGAAGATGATGAGAACGACTATTAAGTGGCAAGGGGAGAACTAAAACTAGTATCAAGTGTATAATGCAGATAGGAATAAGAGGAAACACAGACACGTAAGCAAAGAGAACTCACGTTACGCTGCCGGCGGGTGGGCACATTGCCCAGGGGCGTCGATGAGAGAATAGGATGAAGGAGGACGAGCTACCGGACCCGGGGCGTGTTACGGGTCGAGCACGTTGCTGCTGACGTCGACGATCTGCTGGTGCCTTTTCCGCACCGACGACGATGTGTACTCGAATGTTCCAGAGCCGTTAATAACCGTTGATATGCGCCTTCCTCGAAACGAAGGACGACGCCTAGCTTTGGGTTTGACTTTTTTTGTTGTCTTCTTCGCCTAGTGAGGTTATCGACGCCTCGTTCGTGCATCGCCCACGGTCCATTAATCAAGCCTTCCTTGTAAGTTTCTACAGCACAAGTGAGGGGCCGTCTGAATGTTATCACTGCTTTTTGTTGCGTAACGCTATTGCAGGCTTGATTTTGAATATAGTGCTATCATCAACCAACAATCGAATACCGAACTTTTCATGGTAATCGAGATATTCAGTGATGATCCAATCAGGAAGTCCACAGCCCTTTGGCACGCTACCAGAGAACGGCCGTTGCTCTCGATGAACTTGCACAGATCGCCGCTAACTCTGATTGCTCTAATTCAGATGTGAGTAAAAAAAAACTTTCACTTTTCGAATTGTTGTTTAAGATGATACTGTTGAACAAGGTCGTTGTTCTATTTTTTCGCATTAGTGACGTTACTGCTGACTTTTTCGTTGTCCTATAATACTCATTGACCAATCCACTAATGATGCACTCATCGGCTCCACCATCTGTTCTTCTCGTTCTCCTTATCAGCTGATTCCACAGATATACAGTTGCCGATGCATTTGTCATTCTCGGGGCCATCATTGGCCTATTCGCCATCTGGATTCTATTTGTGTTTAAAACGACGGCCTTCACTTGCTTTTTTTCCGTTTGACATTTTTCCAGTTTCTTCGTTCTTGGTTCCTTTATTGATTGTTGATACTTCTTGCCCCACCTGTGGCTTGTTCTCGTCACTCCGTCTAACGTCATTCCTTTATCTCAATGAATTTCCGGATCTTGCATTTGTTTCCTCGTCATACAAAGACCGATGGGTGTATTCTAAAAAATTGAAAACAGCATTCTCAATTATTGCGATCCGCGCATTAACAATCCTAAGTAACATTTGCGACGAAGACACCAGAGAAATGCGTGGTGTATTATTTTAATAAACGTTCGGCGAACACTCTTTGGCACGTTTAAAAGCAACAATTTTCTGCATATAACTTTTCCTCGTTGTCAGAAAAATGTATAAAGTACTGATTCAATCGTGAGAAACAAAGCCTACCAAATGCACTTTCGGGGTGTTGAAGAGAGAAACTGACTATGGCCGAGTCAGCAAATCCTGATTCGTGGATCTGGTTTTTCGAACCGCTCAGGAAATTCAGTGGTAAAATGTCCTCTCATTGTCGAGCCGCGACGGAACCACGAACACACCCCGTCAAGGTCCGTTGCTCCGTCGAAGCCCAAACTCAGTTACTGAGTTATATAGCGAGGGATCGGTGAACTCTATTTACTTCGCCAAGCCCTTTCGTGTCACTTGTCACCCGCAGCAGAGAAAACGTTTTTTTCTTTGTTACCAATTCGAAGACGAATCTAAACTTATTCTCACCAGTAGCTCTCTGAATTCAATTCTCTTTGTAACACGTACTTAACATGAATAAAACACGATCGTAAAACAGCGATCCGAAGTCATCGTTAGTAACGCGAGCACACTGAACAAGTTACACATGCACGAACACCGTAGATAACAATATAGTAGCGAAGTAGGATCGTGGAGTACTTGGTAACGAATATTCGTAAGCGAATGGCTAGCTCATAATCAGCTTTCGCGGTGTCAGATGACAGTCCAGTTTTACAGTTTTGTTCTTGCCTTCTCCACTTTCGGGTGCGTAACACATAAACCCGACTTATCACGTTCCCTCATTCACTGAGGCATCGCGAGAAATGCACACGTCACGTTTTCACCCGACGGTCGCTCCAGAAAGTTCCCGTAGATACGAAGACAGAATGTATCAAAATGGTTCAAGATTGAAGGTACCTGGGGCGACGAAGTCGTCAGCTTCCCGGTGCCACTGTATATTTTCCGCACTGACAGCTTGCCGCGTTGCACAGGGGTGGGTGCTGCTGCCGCCCCGTGAGCATCAGTCCAACACACTCACAATGTCTGCGATATACATATACATATATATATATATACATATACATACATATGTATATATACAGAAAGAGTGAGAGAGACAGAGAGAGTGAGAGAAAAAAGAGAGAGAGAGAGAGAGAGAGAGAGAGAGAGAGAGAGAGAGAGAGAGAGAGAGAGAGAGAGAGAGAGAGAGAGAGAGAGAGAGAGAGAGAGGGAGAGAGAGAGATGTCCCTAGGGTGCAGTATCCGCCCCAACCTCTAGCAGGAGCACCTCGGTGACCCTTTCACACTCACTGTGAAGTCACCTCAGTTGAAACACAGAGATATTATGTATGTCTTCGTTACAATTGCCTGCAGCCCTTCGACTCGCATGGTTCTCAATCTGCAGCAGGACAATTAAATAACGAATGAGCAATTGGTCTATCTATCTTTTAATTCTTTTTATCGCTCCACTAGAGTGTCGGAATGGGCGGTGGGGTTTTCCTTCCTTCTTCTTTTCTTATTTTCAATGGAATTACTTTGTCTCACGATTTACGTTTTTTTTTCTCTATAATCTCGATATTATTTTCATCCATACGTAAATCCACTACGAAATGCGTTTAATTGCCTAGGATTGCGGAGAAACGCGCATATTTCATAACCGTGTCTGAGTGTCTTCGTGCGATTCTCTACACGTGTGATACGCTCATTCCACGAACATACAAAGTAGTCCTTGTCGTTTCGTCGTAGAGTGCAGAGAGTCGAATACCTCGTCCCAGATTACCCTTCACGCCTGAGAACCGCAGTTGTTTTATTCACCACCAACCGTATCTTGCCCGAACGCGCTCGAACAATATCAATATCAGAATTAATCATGGGCTATTACGCACATTACGATTTTTCAACCACGTCCCGTAAGAACAGCTTTGTCGCAACGCAGCCGTCATAGTAGAGCCCGCACGCACTTAACCCGAGCCGTAGCGGCACACGGGGGTGTAATAGCGAACGGGCACTCCCCGGACATAGCTCAAGCCGGCCGCACCGAGAGTCCTACGTGCCGCCCTCCTTAGTACTGATGCTGCCCGTTTTGGGGCTGTTGTGCCGAGCCGTGTAGCCGTAACCACCACGCCGCCTCCACCACCACCACCACTACCATCCGCTGCCGCTTCCACCGCTACGAGTTACTACCCCTCAAGTTCCCGTCTTCGTTGCTACTACCGCCTCCATTACTACCACATCCACTCGACGCTCCCGTCGTCGCTGCTGCCAGCGCTGCGAGCGGGCTTTCTTCCACCCTACATCTTCCATCCTCCCACCAACACTAACGATCCCCACTAACACTACGGACTCCCCGCTTCGTGAATACACCGTGAGACAATTTCCCCGCCGCACAACCACCGTGCACACCCCAGGAGCCAATACCAACCCATGTGGAAGCCCCGACGAGACGTCCGACGATCGCTCGCGAGTCCGCCCGAAGTCGACCGAGCGTCTGGACCGAGCGCACCTCCTCCGCCACCCCCCGCGCTGCTTCTACACCGCCGTGGATTCACCACCGCGCCCCTCGACCATTCGAGATTCCTTGCGTCGAGGTGACGAGGGCAACGCAACCGTCGAGGCTGCTGATGCTGGTGCTATGTCATGTGCGGCGGCAGCACCTACAGGACGATGTCGATGTTCGCGGAACGGCACCAGCTCAACCGAGGCGGTGCTGAGTGTTCGGATAAAAGCGGGTTATTGCATATTGTGCGGACAGGGCACGTCCGACGCGGATAGAGACGAAGAGACTACCATCTCTTTTTTTGATACTGTGGTGATTGTTCCGAGTTCGAGGCTAGGAGTCGGTTATGCTCGTTAAGTTTTGGATTTTTTTTTATGTTATGATCTATACTTTTTAAAAAAATTATTGGAAAAAAAAATTAGGTTATTGAAGCCGAGTGGTAATATACGATCTTAAAAAAAGGAAGGCTTTTTAATAAAACGAGCTCTCGAAAGAGTCGGACCTAATTTAAATCATAAGAACCTAGTTATGGTTCATAGATTTATAGATACATGTATGTATATATGAGGCATTCCATACGGTTTCGAACGCTCAAAAAGTTGTCCACTCCCAAAAAAAATTGAAATTTTGTCAAATGATGTAATTATATAAAAAGGATTGATGTAAATTTTTTCAGAATTTTTGGATCATATTTTTTTGAGTTTACCGAAATTTCAAAAATTTCTAAGAATCCTTATATCTTGAAAGCATGCGATTACACAGGAAAATGTTCGAGGCAAAAAAGTTACAGTTTTAGATGAATTAAAAAAAAAATTGAATTTTCCGAGTTGAAAAAATGACCATTTTGATCAAAATATACAAAATTATTTTTTTTCCGTTCGGTATGTCAATTTCGATTTATCTAAAAAAATTCCAGAAAGTACTCTCAAGTGTGTACAGTGAACACATTTTTTTTTTAAAGGCTCGATTACTTTTTCGGAAGCTATGCTTCGTTGTATTATTATGGATTTTTTTTTCCTTAAAGAAAATTCAATTATTATTGAAAATTATACTCTCTCACATTTTTGGGTAAAAAACATCTATTAGGAGTGTATAATTTCCCATAATAATTGATTTTTCTTAAAAAAAAATCATAATAATAAAACGAAGCATAGCTTTCGAAAAAGACTTGTTGAGCCCATGAAATGCAAATATAGTTAGTTCATTGCATCAAAAGGAAACACGTATCAAGTATTTTTTTCTTTTTTTTAGTAATGTATAGAAAGAAAAAGATGGTTTAAGTTTTTTCGATTAAGAAAATTGACTACTACATATCTATTAAATTACATACATACATTATATATAATGGTATATTATATAAAATAATAATTATGTATTGTGATTATTTTATTTTTATTGTTATTATTATTATCATTATTATGTTTAATGTATAATGTGTAATAATGTGCTTTAATCAACATTCAATTTTCTTTTAATTTATTGTTTTCCAGCGTGCCCGAGCTAACAGACGACGAATATAACAATTAACCACTGCCGATTGGATATTATCGTAAAAATGCGAGCTTAACGTACGTTCGAAAACGATATGACATTCAAAATGTTTGGTTTTACCCGGTAGTTTTGGATATTTTTGGGTCGCCCGAGGTGGGTAACGACAAATATTACAATTAAACCGCCGCCGATCGAATATTTTCGTCAAAATATGATCTTAGCGTGCTTTCGAAAACGAAATAAAAAAAAACTAGTACGCTAAGTTTTTGTATACGTGCTCCATGTACTATTGTTCGATTGATAAATATGGTGAAACATTTTGTTTTTATTTTCGTATTTTTTATCACTATTTTCTGCATAGTTCATCGTTCAGTTTTCTTTCAGTTCATAATACTATACTATATACTTAGTATGTATAATATGTATAATCCCTACTTGGCTCACATAATAAATTTTTTTTTCGATTTTACATTTAAACGATTATTTTGATGAGCTTTTTTTTTGAAGAGTTATGTTCTTACTTGTAAAGAGATTTTTTATCAACAACTTCTTTGGTAGACAATAAACTTTAAGTACTCGGCGTACCATTTTTTGTTTTTTGGAATTTTTTTTGTTTAATTTTGGTTTTAGCCATTTTTTGTCCTTCAGTAGATGATTGGTCATCAACAACACGTGGAGATCCATGAACAATAAAAATTAAATACAAATAATTAATTATAAATTAAGAAGAATAAATCGCGAATCTATTAAAGAAATTTAAATAGCATTTTCCGCGATAATTGAAATTTTTTAGGTAACAATTTTTTTCAAGATTTTTATAAATTTCTAACATTTCTTTAATAAATTTTTCGCATTATTTTATCGCATTTTTCACTATTTTCAGTAAATGATTAATTGAATAAATTTGATTATTTTACCGACTATTTATATTATAACCGCAGCAGTCGACAGCTGTGTCGAGACGTCCGTAGCGATGCGCATGTGCACTAGTAAAACCTGACACATTTCGCGACAACTCAGACCAACCACATATAATTTTTATTAGACCAATATAACAATATTGACCAAGTTTCATGTCTATCGGTACATATTTAAGAATTTATCGTTTAAACAATATTTTGTAACAATTTTTAACCGACAAAATCGTTCCATTACCTAAATATCAATATGGACCAAGTTTAATGTCAATCAGTTCATATATGACAATTTGCTGTTTAAACAATATTTAGTAACACTTTCTTACCAACAATATTGTTCCTTTACCTAAAAAATAACATTGACCAAGGTTCATGTCAATCGGTTCATATTTGACAATTATTTGTTTAAACAATATTCAATTCGTTTAAACAATAATAAGCAACCAATGTTTTACCGGAAACATTGATCTGTTCTCCGAATGGTGGCAATCGACGGAATAACTGCAGCAGCCGAAAGACGAGCCAGCTGGCACAGCGAACGCATGCGCAGATGACCGTAGGTTCAGTATTCACAGCACAGTTATGATTGTAACAGCACTGAGCAAAAGCATAGTATTTCGAACTATAAACAATAGTTTTCAGGGGAAGTCTATATGCATTAGGGTGATTCAAAAAAGGAACATGTTATTTTTTTTACTTTACCTTCCACCTTTTTAAAGTATAGATTTGAATCTCAAATTCACCCTCGCTAAAGACGGTACATAGAAAAAAAATGTATCCAAAAAATGCGGCACTTCTCAACCTTAATTGTCAGCGACCGCTCTTCGTAGGGTTTTTTTTATCGATTAAATAATATAGTTACACTGATTGGGAGATTAACTTTTTTTCATTTTTTGTATCAAACGCAAAAGACTTCAATTTTTAAATCCATTTAAAAGTAGAAGACTAACAATGTTTAGTAGGGTGAATTTAATAAAAAAGTTGTTGAAAAAAAGAGTAGTCGAGTTTCTTGGGTACAAACGTTGAATGCGGCATTTTTTAAGGATTTCTTTATTGGGCCTGTCTTTCGTGAGGTTCAATTTGAGATTGAAAGCTATACTTTTGGAGAGTGGAAAGAATTTTTTCATAAAATTCACTCCATTAAACATTTTTAGAGTTTCCTATAAACAAATAAAAATATATATATTTAAAGAATATGTATTTTGGGTTTACTATTAAAAAATGACAAAAAGTTAAGCTCCTACCCTGTAGAACTATGTATTTTTATCGATAAAAAACAGCTAAAGGTGGTCGCTGACAATTAAAATTGAGAGGTGTCGCATTTTTTGGGTACAACGTCGAATGCATCAGCTCTTAGGATTTTTTGCTAGCTACCGGCTTTAGAGAGGCTTAATTTGAGACCGAAATCTGTACTGTAAAAATGTAGGAGGAAAATAAAATGAAGCCTGTTTTTGAAACACCCTAGTATATATATAGGCGCACGTACACAAAACACATTCGTCCACATATACACATGCACCCACATACGAGTCCACACATGCATATCTATACGCACTCATACGCATACATACATGCAAACGTATCCGCACATATACACGTACATACATGCGCACGTATACGCACACGTATACGTACATACATGTACGCGTATACGCATACATATGGGGTATTCCATACCAAGTGGGCCACCCTAAATTTGCGTGGTCTCCAAAAATGTTCATAAATTTTTTTTTAAGTTGCTCATACTGTCACAAATTTCCACCAATTATTTTAGATTTTTTAAACTTATTGTTCACCGAAAATTTATTAGTGCTTCCGTTTTTTTTTTTTTTTGTACTTATATTCACTGTGTCTTTAAAACCATCCAGTGCAGAAAAAAATGTGTTGCGATGAAAATTTGGATTTTCGCATGTACATTATAATACCATTTTTTTGGAGCGACCATTTTGATTTTCTTCAAAATTTTCCAGAAATTCCGATATAATATTTACAAGTTACAAAAAATTGGCGTGATGGCAAAGCCTTATCTTTGCAAGTTTTGGTCGAAAAATGTCAAAAGAACTTAAAATAAAAACAGCTAATAAAAATGAATAAAATTGCGAATAGTAAAAAAAAACAGTAATTCGGGCTTTAGATAACAACTATTGACAGTCTCAACCCTGTAAAATGCAGAGAGCTGTTTTTATTTGAAGTACTTTTGACACTTTTCGACCAAAACTTATGAAGATATGGATTTACCACAGCGCCAATTTTTTTGTAACGTGTAAACACAATAACGAAATTTGGGTGAAATTTTGAAAAAAATCGAAATGGTTCCTCTCAACGAAGAAAAATATGACTACTTTATTTTGCCCAAAGAAGATTGAAAATTATCGGAGTGGCTATGAAAAAAATGTCCCATAAAGTACATTCAAATACCTAGACGTTCATTGATACACATTTTATTGTGCAATCGATAGTTTGAAAGATAGAGCAAATCGAAGTAAAACTAAAAAAAGAAAGCACTATTAAATTTTCGGTGAACAATACGGTTCAAAAATCTAAAATAATTTGTGGACATTTTTGACAGTATGAAAAACTTTTAAAAAATGTGTGAACATTTTTTGAGACCACGCAAAATTAGGGTCGCCCACTTGGAATGGAATACCCCATACACGTATGCAAACTAGGGTGTTTCTCAAAAAGAAAATTAAAAAAAATGTCCTCCCACCCTTTTAAAGCATAAATTTCGATTTCAAATTGAAACTCACGAAAGGCGGTCCCTAGCAAAAAATCCTAAGCGGTGCTGCATTCGACGTTTGTTCCAAAAAAATGCGTCACCTTTTAAGCGTAATTGTCAACGACCGCCGTTCGCGAGATGTTTTTTTGGATCGAAATATATATTACTACGGGGTGGGAGGTTACCTTTTTGTCATTTTTTGTAGTGAACCCGAAATATATTAATTGATTATTTTTTTTTTACTTTGTCTATAGGAAACTCTTAAAATGTCCAGTAATGTGAATTTGTTGAAAAAAATTCTTTCGACCCTCCAAAAGTATAGATTTCAATCTCAAATCGAACCTAGCGAAAGACGGGCCCAAGCAAAAAATTCTGAGAGGTGCCTCATTTAAAATGTGTACCCAAAAAATTCGACAACTTCTTTCTTTTTTGGAACCAACGACGAATTCGGCATCTCTTAAGATTTTTCTCTTAGGCCTGCCGTTCGCGAAGTTCAATTTCAGATTAAAATCTATACTTTTGGAGGGTGGAAAGAATTTTATTCTAACAAATTTACCCTACTGGACATTTTTAGAGTTGTTTATATACGAATTTTCAAATCGAAGTCTTTTGTGTTTAATACAAAAAATTACAGAAAGTTAAGCTCCCACCCCGCTGAACTAAACACTGAGAGAAAGATTCAGTAAAAATTACTATATCGCTTGAGAGATATTGTAATGAAAAAATAGTCTTTTTCTTTTATGTGCACAGAAAATTATTAAGTTCGGTATTTATAAATTAGCAAAAATTAGATTCGTTAAATTTATTTTATAAAGCCCTAACACTTTAAATTTCAATGTAAATAAATTTTAAAAACTATACTGAAACTGATATTTATAAGCCCCTTCAACAAATAAATTATTATTAATATAGTTAAGACGGAAAATAACGGAGCAACGCTCATTTTACCATATGAATCTTAAAATATTCGTTTTATTAATCGGTGCTCGCGATTCATTAAGTCCAAGTATGTATAAGAAGGTTTAAAACCTCACATCGTGTACATGAAGAGCATAGGTATAAATGACATCTTTTGCTTACAAAACACAATTATAACAAATACAATATAATACAGAATGATACGAATCCGAGAAACATTGCTACAGTCTTTCAACTCAACCAAAGTCCTAAAATTGATATCTTAAACCTAACCGTGAATGAGAGAGTGAGCACTATCCTATTGAAAAAACTTTCGATTTAATAATAAATAATATAATTAAAAATTCCTTTCCGGCAGGCCATGTTACAGCAATTACGAGACCACAACGCAAGTTTATACACTTAACTTATTCGCCATGCGGATGAACAGAGATGGAATTAGCTCCACAATGGTTATCTTCCTTCCTTGAAAGATGATACAGACTTCGTTGTACGGGTTTCGTCCATCTTCGATGAAGATTCCCGAAGGAAAATGTAATGGCAAAGCGAAATAACAGTGAACGTCTACAACTGCGATATCAGTGATTTCAAATGTAAGGGATCCCTTGTAACTTCAGTGTAACTCGTGCCGCTATCCGAGAACGAATGCCTAGTTTTGCGATATCTCGCGATTTTCGGGTGTCGAGATTCGCCCGAGCGGGGAGGGTCCCGTTAGGCGATGGGACAATGTCCAGTCGTTCTCCCCTCTCTTATAATTTGTTATCGCTTGAATTTTGTTCGTTGAATAGTGATCACCCTGGTCGATTTATCGTAACTCTACAATATTACCATAGCACATAGTAGTAGGGCTTGGATTTATAAAATGTATAGAATTTTTTTTAGATATTATGGCAAAAACTCTTGGAAATCTGAAACTTTCAGCCATTGGTGGCGCCCTGACGCCGTACTACTATTTGTTATGGTAATTTTTCTTAGATAGTCGGTCATTTTTACTAGATCCTTCTCTCAGTGAATATTTCGCTGGATAAAAAAATCGAGCGAAAGACGGTCACTGACAATTAAGTTTGAGAGGTGCCGCGTTTTTGGGTATAAACATCGAATGCGGCACTCTTAGGATTTTTTTGCTAGGTACCGCGTTTCGCGACATTCAATTTCATATCGAAGTCTGTACTTTAAAAAGGTAGGAGGAAACTTTAAAAAACAATGCCTTTTTTGAAACACCCGAATGCAGACACATAAACGTACACACATGTACACATGTACACTCGTATATACGTGCACATACGTACACACATGTACACTCGTATATACGTGCACATACGTACAGACATGTACACTCGTATATACGTACACATACGTACACACATGCACACGTGTACACTCGCTTATACGTGCACATGCGTACACACATGCACACATGAGCACACACAAACACACACACGGGTGATGTTTTTAAATTGCCGTCAATTGCGAAACCCTGTAGCAGTTCGGGATTTTTTGGAGCATGTAGTTTCGATTGGTTGCGTAGAGTCCTCTTTACCGATTCCTCCAACCGCAATTTCGTACGTGATGCATCCGAAACCGATCGTAACGCCTTCAGCAAATATCTGAACCCGGGTTCGTCGATGTTTCGCTAGCCGCAATCTTCATTTATGCAACTGCTTCCATTGCATGCATTTTCACAGTAGTCTGAAACATGATTTTGCGAAGAAATCAGCTTCGTATTTGTTGTTTCTAATGTTGTTACGAGTATACCCTAGCGAGTTGACGCACAGCTGCTTTTAGGGAAAACACTAAAAAAAAAAACAGACCGAAAAACGGACACGTCCATTGGGGAACGAAACGGACCGAAAAACGGTAAAACGGACCGTACGTTTTTGAATTCGTCCTTTTTCGGTTGAGGAAACCGAGGAAAAACCGAATCTTTTTGTATAAAAATGTTTGACTTTTTTTTTGCTTTTAATTCTGTTCTTAATGAAAGGACTGAATAAGAATACGATCTTGATCCTTTTTCGGTTGCGGGGACCAAAAACGGACCAAAGCAAATTTTTCGAAAAAAAATGTTCGGTCCGGTTTTCGCGACCGAAAAATACCAAATGCCAACAAAAAATGTACAGTTCGTTTTGTCGTTTTTTACGGCCCGTTTCGTTTCCTAATGGACGTGTCCGTTTTTCGGTCCGTTTGCGGTTCGTCAACTTGCTAGGGTAGCACGACGATGTATGATAGCAAAACAATGTACGAAAGACAGAATACATAAAAATAATATTGGTCCGATTGGCACGCAAATCAATAATACATAGACCGGGCCATGACGATCAAATTTACCCTACATTAATATTTAGACATAAACATAATAAAAAAAAATGACAATGATTATCTCATTTAAATTGCACTCACCGAGCAGTAAAAGTAATGCGATAAAACTCGGTTGCTGAGCTCTGGTACACTCAATCCCAAAACTTGACGCATAACACATGCTAGTATTATACTATACCTTTCCTTGAGTAGATTAATATCTATTCGATTGATAATAAGAATAGTTGTATAATAATGTATAATAATTGAAAAGTGTATAATAATTAAAAATGCAATAACTCAAGTATTTTACTATGTATTTGAAGCACCTCCATCGAAACGACGTCGCACAGTTTTTATGCACTGTCTACGTATAACTATTATTTGTATAGAGAATAGTTTATCATTGCTTTTATTCGAACAAGGTGAGCCCCATTTTCGAACTTCTTGTTACGGTAAAGAGTGCTCACATAGTACTCGTAATTGAAAACGTACAGTGGAACCTCGTTTATCCGACCTTCGATCAACTGAGCATCCGTGTTATCCAAAGCACCAAACGCATCCGAGATCTCTGCATTAAGGGTAGTACATGCGAATGGTGTTCACTTCGCATAAGTTTCATAAAAATGAGGGAGAATTGCACACATTTCTGGTTGGTATAAAAGTCTGGAAAAAATCAACCATATTACAGGTGCAGAAAAAATTCATTTTGCATAATAATATTTTCAATATTTATTGACAAATTGATGAAAAAAAAAATTGTTCAACAAATCTCCCGGAAACCTAATTTTTTTTAATGAAAATGATTCCTTCATTTTTCTGAATACTTATGAATTTTTTCAGATTTCTAAATTCACTTTGAACTTAGTTACCGTCTACACATTTATCCCACAAAAAAAATCAAACATATTTAAAAAATCTGAAAAAATGGCCAAGCATTTTTTCAACCCTTGGTAACGACCTCTAAAAATGGTTCCATTTCATAGAGATTTCGCAGAGTTTTTTCTTATACGTTATATTTTGTAAGTGCGGGTTGGCTCCAAAGAAATCTCGAATTTTTCATTTTGACTTTAGATGTTCCGCAGTTTTTTTTTTTTTTAATAGCCGGTAGCAACCTCTAAAAATGCTTCAATTTCGGGGATCCTTCACACATGTCATTTTCATTTTATGACTCACGATAATACGGGGTAGTCCCCAAAAAATGCAAAAAAAAAATCAAATTCGTACTTTAAATTCCGTGTGCATATTATTCTCACTGTAAATCCTTGCACATACTATTTTTAGTACAAACTCTTGTACATATATTTAATCCTCCAGTTATTGTATCATTCTCCACCGTGTGCTACACTGTAATTTTAGTGCGACTTCCTATTTGTTGAACTCTACTATTAAGGTTTATTTTAGGTATTGCATTTAAGTTTATTCAATCTATTTCTGTGAAACTATTTTTCTTGCTCTATTGTCTATTTCCCATTGCGATTGCTTGTTAAATAATATGCTTTTAATATGTAACTTTATTCTTTCACGACTTATTTTTACTTGACTATACTTATAATTACTACCTCCTTATCTTACACAAATGGTACCAAAAGTACCTCGCAAGCTATGCTTGCCTTCGTTACAAGATTTCTTCATGCGATCATTTTTCCTTGCTTATTCTCAACCGCTCATTATTTTTATTCATTATTGTACTATTTAAACATACGCAATTTATAGTAGGGGTGTGAGCATAGCTTTTGAATTGAATTGAACTGAATATTCAAAAATTTGAATCATGCAAAAAATCGAATAATTCGAATATTTACAAATAATTCAAAAAAATTCGAATAATACGAATATTCACGAATATTACGAAAATTCGAATATTTCGAATAATTTTTATTAATGAATACTCAAATGATGAAATTCCGATGACTTATTTTGATTATTACAAAATTATTACAAAATTTTTATTATTACAAAGCTGAAGAACTTGCGCTCGCTTGTAAGTTATTCCCTTTTTAAAAGCTTAAAGGTGTACAACAAATTCTGTTATAAATCAGTTCGCATTGTTAATCGCGTTAGTTATAATGGGCATTATGGTCTATTATAAACAGAGCTGGGCAAAATACTTAAAAATACTCAAAATACAAAATGCAATATACTATATGTATTTAAATTACAAAATACTTTTTGTACATTAAATTTTACCCAACGCCGCTCACAAATTAATATTTCGAATTATTGAAATAATTCGCTTGCATAATTAGAAAACTTAGACTATTCAAATCATTATCATATTCTTAATTATTGGAATATATTGAAGTATTCAAATTATTCGAATATTTTGAAAATTCAAATACGAAGTATTCATAATCAATTCATGATGAATTATAAAAATTTATAGCCCTCGGGCAGGTGACCGCTTCCATCCGCCATGTACCCAAGTTTGTGTATCTGAGTCATGTCAATAAATTTTGTTTGATGGTTAAATGAATAGCTGAGTGAATATCGCCGCAGACTACAAATCGCAAGACACCGGCTTCGAATCTCCACCAATATAAAAAATTTGTTATCGTTTTTCAAAATATAATGTGTATCAATTGATAGAGTAATTACATTATATGCGTGAAAAACTACCGATGAAGGTGCTGCAAAATAATATTTTGTAGTATTGACAAAATAGCTGGACTGTATATTGCAAGCATATGTAACATATATTCTTTACATATAAGCGATATAGAAAGAATATATCTGTTATATATTTTGCACATATGAATGATATATAAGAGTATATATCTATAATAAATCCAACAATATACTTCACGTATATTTAGCGAATAGTTAATTGCACGAAAAAGTAGATATTAAATTATATACATGTAATATATTTTTAATATATGTCAATATATATCCATCACTATACTTTTTTCATATACTTTATTTTCATGGGTCTTTCAAATTGTGCGCTCGTTGGATATCGCAGATATATAGGAGAAAAAGCTGACGTTCCGACGATGCGTATTTATAAACGCTACGGGGTGAATTGGATGAGTACGTAAAATAAAAACATCGCGACCATACGAAGAGACGCTATTTCCTCCCACAGATTCCGACTGAGTACAGTGCGCATAGTGGCAGACAGCGTCCACACTTAAGGTAGTACTCACGTGACACCACGTGAGTTAAGAGAGAATTGAGAGAGGAATTGCGAACACTTCTCGATGGGATAAAGATCGAAAAAGAAATCATGAATATAGAAGGTGCAGAAAATATTATTTTTGCATAATAATAATTCCACAACGTTATTAACAAATGAATGAAAAAAAATTGCTCAACAAATCACCCGGCAACCTAACTTTTAAAAAAATGAAAGCAATTTCTTCATTTTTCTCTATGAGTATGATTTTTTTCAGAATTATCTCTAATTTTTGAAAACTCCGTTTTGCAGATTATAACAAAATGCAATTTTCAAGAATCACGCAAAAAAAATGTAAAAAAATCCATACCTATTCAAAAAGCTTGACAAATCGTTTTCATACGAACAAAAAAGGTAGCTCGCGGAAGGATTTGGTGAACAAATTTTTTTGTCATCAATTTGTTACTAGCAACTCGAAATTATTATTATCCTATGTCAATCTTTTCGGCATCTTCCATATGCTTGATCTTCGTGGATTTTTATCTCGTAGAGAAGTATTCGCAATTCTCTCTGAACTCACGTGAGGTCGGTCTGTCCGCAAGTACTACCTTAAGTGACCTACGGTTCAGTGCAATCGTCGTTTATTTTTTGTTTTCCGCTGAGGCGGGTGTGTGAACCGTTAGATGGTGGAGCGCAGTCGCGTATCGATCCTCCCTCACTTCTGGACCACCCTTTCCGTAGCTTGAGAGTCTGCCAGCTCCCTAACGTCAGGCAGTGGTCTACCGACCGTTCTCAACCGATGTCCCTTCCGTTGAAGTCATTCTCACTTGTATCTCGTGGTCTTGTGACAACATCCCTCAGCCCAACCACTGTCGCGCAGTTACACTGGAAGCGCCGTGGATATGCGAACTATTAACCTACCGAGGAAAAATGGCATCTCAGTGCTGCCTCATGCACTAGCACGCTTTCCGGCGAATCCCCGATCGACTAACGAAACTGCGCGACTTCTTCAGACTATCTTCACCCGGCGTTGATATAATTGTCAATTTTGGCTTGGGAAGTCATTTTGTCCAGATGAACCAGCTCGGAAAGTCTTAAAGAACCACATATTGATGGTGCTGATGCTGTAAGCTTATCCTCAAAGTTTGCGCATGTAATTATTTAGTTCTGTTCACTCGATTACATTCTCATTTTATGGTTGAAATAACAATTAGATATTATTCGCTGGATCAAATTTATAATTCCAATCATAATTTATTCTGAATTCGTTTTTCATTTTGATGGCTGTAATGTTACCATGGCATGATGAGTGTGCATACATTTTTGACAGCTTTTACTTTGAATTATTATTTTTCACAAGTAAGATTTATCGTGAGTTCTACAAGTTTTCTTTACCTTCTGTGGGACTCTTGTAGGTTGATACGAATGCGTAAATGTTCGATATTGGTAGGACGGAACAGTTGTAAGACGAAGTAGCAGTAAGAGTGAATTTATTGACAACACAGCGAAATTTTAATAAACATACATGTGTCGTATCTCATCAATATACATTGCCAAAGGGTCATCAACCTCAGTTCTTCAGGCGGTTGTAAGATATTTTCATTATTTTTAGCAAACGTTACGTTTGCAATTTGAGATATTATTTTATAAGTAGGAGCCTTAAAACTTATACCGCAGTTCCCATCAATAGTGTCAGCAAGAAAATATTTGTCATTGCAAGAAAACAAAAAAGAAACAATAATTACCAACTTTGGCATCAAATTTGAGCTTGACATGTTCATATCTATGCAAATTACCGCGTTTTTTTAAAGATATTCTCAATTAACTCAAAGAGTCATAAAATCTTCTTACATAGATTTGGGCGGAATTCAATAAATCAAATTGGCTGAATTCGGCCAAATACCAAAAAGCCCTTGATTGTTATGTTACATTTGTCTGCAGTTTCGATATTGTAGCTTGAAATTTCCGATGTTAGTGCGACTACGCCATCTTTTTAAGAACGGAATATCTCATACAATTTCAAATCGGGATCGCATTTTCAGGAAATTGTACCGAGCAATATAAAGTGAACACTTTACTCGCGTACGAAATTCGTGAATTGCGCTGATTGAAAATTCTCTGAAACTATTGCATTCATACACACATATCCATTCAGTTACACACATAAATATCCGGAGGCCAGTTAAAAGTCACATGTTTCAACATTTTACATTCTTTTATGTACCCTGACACTAAAGTCTCGATTTTTTAAACAAAAACATAGCTTTTTCTGTGCGGGAGAAAAACAGTGTAATGTTGGAATTTACTGCAATTATTTAAAAATTTTCCCCGTTGAGCCAACGAGGACGATGTAATCATCGTCCTCGTTGGCATACTTGCTCGCGCTTGATGGATTTTTTTTGTTACAATTGCCGTCATCTTTAAAGTTGTTGCACGTGCGAATTAATCTATTCGCATGGGTCCAATTGTTACTTCCCAGTAAACACAGTAATCTAGCAGCAATGTAACTGAAAATAACAGGTAATATTACGAGAATGTTACATGTAAATTACATGTAAGTTGCCATTTCCGACTGAGCAATATAACATTGTTATATTACCGTGTGTTTTTCTATATCATTGTTATATAACAATGTAACATGTAATTTTTATTTAAAAAACATATTACGGCTGATTCCATCCTTGGATCAGCATCTTTGTTAGTGACAAACGAAATTACTCTATCGATAGGAACAAATACATCTAAAAAAAAACGTTATTAATTTGTGTACCATCGGCGGGATACGGACCTAGGACCCTCGGACCTGTAAACGGTTCGAATATTTACAAATAATTCAAACGAAATCGTATAATTCGAATACTACGAATATTCATGAATATTACGAAAGTTCGAATATTTCGAATAATTTTTATGAATTGAATATTCCAATGATGAAATTCCGATTACTTATTTTGATTATTACAAAGCTATTTTTAAAAGCTTAAAGGTGTACAACAAATTCTGTTATAAATCAGTTCGCATTGTTAATCGTGTTAGTTATAATGGCCATTATGGTCTATTATAAACTGGGCTGGGCAAAATACTAAAAAATACTCAAAATGCAAAATGCAATATACTATATTTATTTAAAATACAAAATACTTTTTGTACATTAAATACTACCCAACGCCGCTCACAAATTAATATTTCTAATTATTGAAATAATTTTCTTGCATAATTAGAAAATTTAGACTATTAAAATCACTAGAATAGTCTCAATTATTCGAATATTTTGACAATTCAAATACGAATTATTCGTATTCAATTCATGATAAATTATAAAAATGTATAATTGTAACGGTCACCTGCTCTCGGGCAGGTGACCGTTTCCACCCGCCATGTAACCAAGTTTGTGTATCTGAGTTATGTCAATAAATTGTTATTTTGTTGCAATTGCCGTCATCTTTAAAGTTGTTGCACGTGCGAATTAATCTATTCGCATAGGTCCAATTGTTACTTCCTAGTAAACACAGTAATATAGCAGCAATGTAACAGCAATGTAACTAAAAATAACAGGTAAATATTACGAGAATGTTACATGTAAATACATGTACATGTAAGTTGCCATTTCCGACTCAGCAATATAACATTGTTATATTACCGTGTCATATCATTGTTATATAACAATGTAACATGTCATTTTTATTTTAAAAAACATATTACGGCTGATTCCATCCTTCGATCAGCATCTTTATTAGTGATGAACGAAATTACTCTATCGATAGGAACAAATACATCTAAAAAAAAGTTATTAATTTGTGTACCATCGGCGGGAAACGAACCTAGGATCCTCGGGGTTGTAAACGGTGATCATACGTAATCGACTATGTTAGACTTGAACATAACTTTGGAAAATTGTATACACGCTTCAGACGGATTACCTAGGGATCGTAACTGATGTACAAACTGTAATTTTTAGCCGTAAATATTGGTCAGTAAGCCCTTTAACGGTAATAGGGAAGCCAGTAATTATTTGCTTGTTATAACATCGTTACAAGCATGTTATGTACCCGTCACGACACCTGTTTTTGTAATTGTAACGCTAACACACTTTGTAACATTAACATTGCGTGCTGATTAGTAATGGTCTTAAACATTGTTATAAACATGTTATATAAACGGTACAGAGTCCAGTTACATTATTGTAATGCAATCACGTTATACGCCATTAACATTACCTGATTATCACGAGAGTTACACTCACATTGTTACGAGTATGTTATGTAACGGTTACACAATTTTTATACATAACTGTTACGTTACACCGATATATAACAGTTACATTATGTAACAGTTACATTAAGTTGTGACGTGGTACGTCACACTACATATAACAATTGAAACATTACATATTACTGCCACGTTAAAACATATCGGAATAATAACATTGTTACATTACATGTAACTTCCATGTTACATTGCCGTAATAAAACGTGTTCACTGGGTTATATGTAATCCTGACAAACGCCATGATATTTAGCCTGTACCGTTGCTTTCGTTTGCTGCAGGGTGCCACTTCCGACAAAGGGTGATTTATGTGCGTCGTGCACACTAATACACGCACTTGTATACAAAGGAGCGGATACAAGCCATATTAGAGAAGATGTCGCCGAGCGTGATTCTTTGGTTCATCGCATCAATGGCTGGTATCTGCGATGCCAATCCAGATGCAAAGAGGCTGTATGATGATTTATTGTCTAATTATAATCGGCTGATACGGCCGGTGACCAATAACACTGACACGGTTGTCGTAAAATTAGGCTTGCGTCTGTCACAGCTGATCGATCTTGTGAGTAAAAATTCGGTGAATTGACTTACCTTAGAGTTGGATTACCCTTTACTAAGTGATTAAAAAGTTATGGTTTTTTGGATTTTCTAGAGTAATTTGTTTACTCCGTTTTCTACACTTGGTCGTATTTCGGAATGGTTTGTGATGACCAATAACGGTTTGATATTTTAGCTTACGGATTAATCTTTAGTGGACCATTTTGATCGATGTGGCCGACAAGATTAAGGATGCTTCACACGTAGACTCCCAGACAAAAGTGAGATTCCGTGAGAATTTTAACACTTTCTAATTGTATAAAAATCGGAAAAATCAAGTGTGTTAAAAGTTCCAATAACATTAATTTTGCATAATCATAATGTCAAAAAATTATTAATAAATTGGTAAAAATGAAAATTGTTCAACGAATAATCAGTAAACCTTTTTTTTCTCTCTTCAAGTAATTTCATTGATTTTCTAGAAGGCGCTCGAATTTTTTCAGAATTTTCTATCATTTTTGAGTTCTTTTTAAGGCCGAAACTACGGAACGGTTGGCGCAGTCGCCTCGAAAATTTTTGTGTTTACCGTAGAATCGTGATACTGAATATATCCGAAACTCGTATCTCGACATCGATTTTTCAAATTTTCGAAAAAAAAAATTATGGAATAGAAAATTCAAAAAAAAATTATATGAATTCTGAAATATCAAGGTATTTATTTACTATGAGAAAATGAAAAGTTGTTTGATGTTTTTTAACAATTCATTTTTCCAATCGTCGGTAAATACCTTTTTGAGATTATTATTGTGCAAAATCTAAGGTATTGACATAATTAATACGGCTGATTTTTTCAGGTTTTTGAGATGTTGCGAAGTACTAATTGTAATAGTATTAAACTTTTGGTTATGAATCTATATGTGATGCTTCCTTAATAGATTAATAGTTTCATGCGGTAATGAAACTCATGAAACGTACCCAAAAATCGTATTTCTCGAATGCCTTCTCCTTTCTCCACGAACTGTGCATTGTGCATTTTTTAATTGGAAAGTTATATTGTCGAGCAAATAGATTAACCATAAATGGCAGGTCAGGACCTGGCGGCAAACCAACTAGAGTCACGCCACGTTAATTGCCGAATACATGACCGTAGAACACGGACGGGAAAAGCGGTCTCGCGTATTTACAATGAAGAAGCGTACTACGTATTGCCTTGTGTCTCCACGATGAACAAATTTTTAAGTCATGCCAAAGTTCTATTTTTGCTGCATCAAAAAATTGAAATAGCAGAGCACAGCATCAGCCATGCGCGTGAAAATTAGGGTAATTACAATAAGTATGTTGTTTGACACATTCTCATGACCATATCGTTTTTCCTCGTCAAGCGCGCATGTCTATAAATGGTTATGTTCATGTTTCTATTAACAATGTGCGATAGTCAATAATATATTTTTGATTACAGAATCTTAAGGATCAAATTTTAACTACGAACGTGTGGTTAGAACACGTAAGTTTATGTGAAGTCTACTGGTATTGTATTTATAATTTTCTTTATCCCACATAGCACGGGAATATTTCAGAAATGTTTCGAAAATATTTTTAATCCACTCTTAAATCTTACATTGAAATGTTTTTAAACAAAATGTTTTTCATACATTTTGCAAATACTTTTTAATGTTGGTAAAATATTTATTAGATATCTTTACGAAATATTCAAGAAATTATCAATATTTTAGTGCTGTAGACATTGCTCATTATTTTTATCATATGTACTGCCTTCGGCACTTCATCTGTGGGATTCTTGTGAGCCCCTTCAAGAGCGCCAATAACATGTAGTATTATCACACATTAAATAGTCAAACTATATTAAGGTAGTCCTTGCGAATAGTGTTCATTTCGCATAAATTTCAGAGAAATGAGAGAGAATTGCAAACACTTCTAAATAGTATAAAAATCTGGAATAAATCAAGCATATTAAAGTTGCTGAAGAGATTAATTTTGTATAATAATAATTCCAAAATGTTATTAACGAATTGAGGAAAAATGGAATTGTTCAACAAATGTCCCGGAAACCTAACTTTAAAAAATAAAATAAAAGCCCTTCGTTAACTTTTCTGAATACGTATGAATTTTTTAAGATTTTTAAATTCAGTTTGAATTTTTTATTTTATATGGGAGAACCGTGTAGAAAGTCACAAAATTCAAAGTGAATTTAAAAATCTGAAACAATTCATGCGTATTCAGAAAAATGAAAGAATAATTTTCATTAAAAAAAGTTAAGTTTCCGGGAGATTTGTTGAAGAGTTTTATTTTTCATCAATTTGTTAATAACATTTTGGAATTATTATTATGCAAAATTAATCTTTTTAGTATCTTTAATACGCGTGATTTTTATCAGATTTTTATACTATCGAGAAGTGTTTACAATTCCCTCCAATTTATCTGAAACTTATGCGAAGTGAACACCATTCGCAAGAACTTCCTTAAAATATATCCACAAATCATAGCATTTTCTATTTCTCATTCCTTCTAAACATAGTTCAGTACGCATCTGCTAATATTCGCTTTCAAAATACTTTCTAACCATTTCAGAAATATTTCAGATGTATGAAGCGTTAAGTATATATTTGAAATATTTTAAAAATGATTCCATGGAATATTTTGATAGAATACTTTAAAATATGATGTCCATATATTTCAAAAATATTTTGTAAGATTTCAATTAATGAAAATATTTCTGAAATGTTTCAGAAGTGTTTCGTTGCGATATTTCGGGAGAACATTTAAAAAAATATAATTTCCATATATTTCAGAAATATTGCGGAATATTTGAAAGATTGAAAATGTTTCTGAAATCTTTTCAAAATATTGTCTGCTATATGGGATAAATGCTCAGTTGATAAATTGATATCGAAAATTGTTCACAGGAATGGCAAGACCACAAGTTTAAGTGGGATCCTTCGGAATACGGTGGAGTCACGGAACTCTACGTGCCCAGCGAACACATATGGCTCCCGGATATTGTACTTTATAATAAGTAAGTATGCGCTTGGCAATGTCTAAGCCGGACAATTGCCTTCACCGAATAGCATTTTCCGATACAAATGAATTATATAATAAATAAATAAATAATTTTAGCGCCGATGGCGAGTATGGAGTAACTACAATGACAAAAGCGATTCTCCACCACACGGGAAAAGTTCTGTGGACGCCGCCAGCTATATTTAAATCATCATGCGAAATAGACGTTCGATACTTTCCGTTCGATCAGCAGACCTGTTTTATGAAATTTGGATCGTGGACTTACGACGGTTTCCAGGTACTAAATGCATATGTCACAATTTGTCTTAAATCAATTCAACTTTTGACCTTTCTTTTCGCAAACGGACAGTTTGTATGGCGTATAAATATTCGCTGGATATATTTCAAGTTATAACTTATTTAGACGGGGAGACTTTTTGAAAATACGGGGACATGACTGAACGGCACATTTTGTTAAGTGCCTTTCTTGGTTTTTCAGAATTTTTCTATCAAGATCCTTAACATGGCATGTCCTTGTGCTGTATCAGTTTATTCTGATATTTTATTCTTGGTGTAAATATTTCTCTGAATATGTTTGAAAATTTATCGGAATATGGCTGGAAATCTATTTGAATATGATTGAGAATTTATCTGAATCGGTCTAAAAATTTATCATAAAGTCTCGCAAAATTTATCAGAAATTTCTCCGATGAGTCCTCTGAATTTCTCAAAGTTTTCGCACTTTTCAGAAGAAGTCAAAGATTTTTTTAAATCTAAATATTCCTGATTATTCTGAAAATCTCTGATTTTTTCTGCCGACTTCTGTTAACCACCATGAAATTTGTTGTTTTTTTTCTGGCTAATAACTTTCTATATTCTCGAATATTTATGTGGAAAACTGAAATTTTTCGCTGATTTGCAGCGACTAACAGAATGAGTAGATCTTAGCGACAACTCGTATTTTCTCTTAACGCACTTTATCCGAAAAAAATCCTAGTTCTCCATAATTTTTCGGAAAATGCTCCGAATTTCTCTGATAAATTGTGACTGCTGGAGGTTGTGCCGAGAAAATATCAGAGATATTTAGCAAACAGCAGAGAAACTCAGGGTAAAATTTTGGAAAATCTCTGAAAATCACTGAAACTGTCCGGTTAGAGTTTTTCAGACAAATTTTCAGAGAAATATTTTCACCAGGGATGTATGAAATGTCGTATCACTGTCTTAATATCACAATTGGTACCCTGGTGAAAATACTCCTCTGACTATTTGTCTGAAACACTCACGGACCGTTTCATTAATTTTCATCGACTTTCCAACATTTTTCTCTGACTTTCTCTGCTATATGTTAAATATCTCTGCCATTTTCTCCGCACAATCTCCAGCAGTTACAACATATCGGAGAAATTCAGAGTATTTTCCGAAAAATGCTGGATCCCTCTGATTTTTTCTGATAAAATACCTTAAGGGAAAATACGATTTGTCTCTAAGATTTACTTATTCTGTTACTCGGACGGACAGCAGACTTATTCAAAGAAAATCCAATTTATTTTCTGGAAAATTCCCATTTTCTCGGATAATCTGTGTGTTTGAGAATTTCAGACATCTTACGAGTATTCTCTAAGATGTACTCATTCTGTTGACCGAATGAACAATAGACTTTTTTTAGAGAAAATACAATTTATTTTTTGAAAACCTCCGATTGTCTCGGATAATGTGGGCTTAGAGAATTACAAAGAAGTTACGAGTTGACTCTAAGATCTGCTCTTTCTGGTATCCGTACGAATATTAAACTTTCGTGTTAGTGTTCGTACGAACAATAAACACTAAACAATAATTTATGTATACTTTGTATAAGAAATTCAACGAAAATTAGACTTTTTCAGAAAATATTTTCAGAGTATAGAAGAGAAACAGGCAAAGTATCAACAAAGTGTATCAGAGAAGTTGGCAGGGAAATCGGAGATTTTCAGAACAATTACAAATATTTAGATTCAAAAATTTTTTGACTAGCTCTGAAAAGTGCGAAAAATGACCGAAATTCAGAGGACTTTTCAGAGAAATTTCGGAGAAATTTTCCGAGACTTTCAGGTATATTTTCAGAAATATACAGAGAAAAATGTTCACAATGGTACATACTTTTTACGGGAATTTTTGCAGATCGATTTGAAGCACATAAACCAAAACATGGGCAACAACAACGTGGAACTGGGAATAGATCTTCGAGAATATTACCCCAGCGTTGAATGGGACATCCTGAGTGTCCCAGCGGAACGTCATGAAAGATACTACCCATGTTGCGCACAACCTTATCCGGATATATTCTTCAACATAACATTACGTCGGAAAACTCTGTTTTACACGGTAAACTTAATCGTACCGTGTGTCAGTATTTCCTACCTCTCGGTGTTGGCTTTCTATTTGCCAGCCGATTCTGGCGAGAAAATTGCACTTTGCATCAACATTCTTCTGTCCCAGACAATGTTTTTCTTGCTTATATCGGAAATTATACCATCGACATCATTAGCCTTACCTCTGCTGGGAAAATATCTCCTGTTTACAATGGTGCTAGTCGGCCTTTCGGTCGTCATAACTATTATAATATTGAACGTTCATTACCGAAAGCCAAGCACCCATAAAATGGCCCCTTGGGTCCGGAAAGTTTTCATCAGACGGTTGCCAAAGTTATTACTGATGAGGGTACCAGACGATCTTCTCAACGACCTTGCAGCTCACAAAATCCATGGAAGAGGCAGAACTGGTAGCAAAAAAAGCAAGTTCGATGCCGCTGTTTCAGCTGCTATGCAGTCTCCGTCCGTTGTTTCTTCCCCGGATTCTGCCCGACGTCAGCGAATTGGCGGTAAGCAAGATTGTCACTGTGTGGCTGATTTATTATTTTTACAGCACTGCAGTCTCCGTGTAGCAAAGGTCTGTGTTGATCGTTATCATCGCGGTACTACTCAACTAAATCACAATTATCAACATTTCAGGTAGTCCTTGCGAATAGTGTTCACTTCGCATAGGTTTCAGAGAAGTGAATTGCAAACATTTCTTGATGGTAAAGAAATCTGAAAAAAATCAAGCATATTGAAGGTGCTGAAAAGATTAATTTAGCATAATGATTTCGAAACTTTATTAACAAATTGATGAAAAACAAAATTGGTCAAGGAATCTCTCAGAAGCCTGCATTTTTTTTTTATGAAAATGTTCGTTCACTTTTCTGACTACGTATGAATTTTTTCAGAGTTTAAAATTTACTTTGAATTTTGTGACTTTCTACACATTTTTCTCAAGTAAAAAAAAAAATCAAACTGAATTTAGAAATCTGAAAAATTCGTACATAAGGTAAACGGCCCAGTTTATGACCCTGACGGCACATTTTTGTCTGCTTAAAATTCAGTTTTCACCAAAAATTAATTAGATTACTGGCAAATTGAAAAACGTTAAATGTTGTTCATATTGACGACACACAGTTTTTTAATTAAATGTTTAGTAATTAAATGTATCCGCGAATGGTATGACTTGCACTTCGGTTGGCTCGGAAGACCATTGCGAGATGTCATTGAGAAGGTAGCTCACTAGCTTCGGCAGTTGCAGAATAGTGTGTTTTCAATCTCAAGTAAATATTCAACCACATGAGACTTATATCACAATGGTCAGCAAGAATTAGTTTATTGATGCGAAGAAAAAAATCCTACTTTTGTTCAGTTGTTTCTTTAAATTCGCGGGGTCAATAAGTCAGTCACATAATCAAAGTTATACCGCCGTTTCTGAGCCTCGATTTTTCTACGCATCTAATATGGAATTATAATACTTTTAAGCCAATTAAATCTTTTTCATAGTTTCTACTTGAAATTTGATACTAACATTACATAAGAAATGGAATTGGATCGGTTTCAATTGACATTGCGAAGTTTCAGAAACTGGGCAAATAACTGCTGCGTGAGTATCGGAAACCGGGCTCACGCGTGGGTCATAAACTGCGACATGAGTGTTCGAAACCGGGTAGACGCGATGGTCACAAACTGGGACATGGGTGGGTCCACAGTGTCAGAAACCCTGGCAGTAGACAAGAATTATAACATCAATATTATTATAAAAATTCTCGATTACTTGACTTGTATAATATTTGAATTTCATTCAGAAGGTCTTAATGCATGTGTTGAGATAGTTCATATTCAGTTTGACAATGTTACGCGTTCGTAATTAATAGAAAACCCACACGGCTGCTCTAAAAGTGTCACAAACTGGGCCGTTTACCTTATTCTGAAGAGTGAACAAATCATTTTCATAAAAAAAGTTAAGTTTCCGGGAGATTTTTTGAACAATTTTATTTGTCATCAATTTGTTAATAATATTTTGGAATTATTATGCAACATTAATCTTTTCAGCACCTTTCATATGCTTGATTTTTTTCAGATTTGTATACTACCTAAAAGTGTTTGCAATCCCTAGCAAGTTGTGTGACCATCTGTTTTTCGGGGAAAAACCGTAAAACGGACCGAAAACGGACCCGTACGTTGGCGATCGAAACGGACCACATAAAATGGATAAACGGACGGTATCTTTTTGGTTTTTGGTTTGGCGCTCTCTGTTGTTGCAAAGACTGAAAAAAAACCGAACTAATTTTAACGAACATTGAACTTTTTTTAACGACCTCGATGCGGTTAGTTTTTTTTTTCAGAACCAAACGAAAGGCGTCAATTGAAATTGCGACATTATGCTTCCCCGCTGGTTCCTTGTATTAAGGATATATTACACGTGCATTTCCAACCAAAAGGTCTCTACGGAGAGACAAAAGAACTAAGAAATTTTCTTACGGAATTAAATATTTCTCGGTAACAAAAAATTCGGTTTCGGTTCGGTTCTCGCAACAGGAAACTGACCGAATGAAATTTTTGTTGAAAACGGTTTGGTGCTTTTACGGCTTTCGCGACCGAAAATCGAGGGAGCGCTAATCGAAAACGTTGCGGTCCGTTTCACGGTTTTTTTGCGGTCCGTTTCTTTCCCGAACGTATGTGTCCGTTTTTCAATGCTCTTTACGGTCCGTCAACTTGCTAGGGATTCTCGCTCACTTCTCTGAAACTTATGTGAAGTGAACTTTATTCGCAAGAACTACCTTAAACACAACTATCAGTGCAAACTTGACCACACTTCACTTACATTTCAAGTATAAGCTTATGTTTAGGTTTAGATTTAAACTTATGTTTGAAGTTACATTACAGTCGAGTTCAATCAGTTAACCGTATCTAATAACGTAGTTCAGGCAAGTGGCATGTTCTACGAAGATTTACTTTATTATTATGTAGAAAATTACTAATAACACAATTTTTTTCCGTTGCAGGTTGCAACGGTCTTCACACGACTACAGCACACAACAGATTTCTTGTTAGCAGTCTAGGGGTTGGTGGTATGAGCGGATACAACGGCCTTCCAACAGTGATGTCAGGCCTCGACGAGTCTATGAGCGATGTAACAGCCAAAAAGAAGTACCCGTTCGAATTGGAGAAAGCTCTTCACAATGTCATGTTCATTCAGCATCACATTCAGCGTCAAGATGAATTCAATGCGGTAAATCCTTATACATTATAATTGTTTCTGCGTAAACCCCATTTTTCGATCTGAAACCGCGGGCTCCATGAACCATTTACACCATTACACTAGGATCTCGATTTTTGCGCCCTTGGTTTCCTCGACAGTCCTCACCACGGAGCGAATATCGATCGGCGCAGTGCGCTATCCCTCATGGAAATAAAGTATATGCATAAATATATTTCTGGATATATATTATATATACGTAAGATATATAATATATATCCAGTATATATCTGAGATATAGAACTTTTTGCCACATTATATATGTGCAAAGTATAACGAAGATATATAAAAGATATAGACAGGATATATAAATAATATATCGATGTATCTTTGAAATATATATAAAATATATATTCTTCATATGTGTGGCATATTTAATTTATATACATGATATATATTCACGCAAATTTATTTTCACGTTGGTTAATACGTACAGAAAAGAGGTTCGGTAATATTGGAAAAAATTCGTTGGTTTGTCATCATGAATTACATCAATTTAGGTTACAATACTATATTACGCATTTCGGAGAAAGAAATAAACCTAATGACCTAAAGTTGGGATCGAACCCGGGACATTTCGCATGCTAACCTGGAACCTTACCGCTACGCTACCGGCTATCATTTGCATTGTTTTCATTCCAAGCGAGATTTAAATGCAACAAAAGTTTTCTTATCTACAGTGATAAACATTAATTTTCTTATGATGAAAATAAATCTGTGTATAGAGCCTTCTGCTTATTACAAAATAATCTTACTTATCTTTATGCTACTGGATAACGAAACGCCTATGCGTCTGTATGTGATGGTTTTTACGCATAAAATGGTTTTGAATATTATGTTTAAATAATTTAGAAAATGTTCACAACTTTTCAAAATTTATTTCTATAATATTAACCATAAAAATAAGTACTATCGGAAACTTTAAACATTGTCTTTAGATACAATCGCCAATATCTATTTTCATATTTTGTCGAACGGTTTTAGTTCACGCTATGTGCAGCCACAGATGATACGCTGTTCTGTAAAATCAAAGATATGTATATATATATATGTCATATGATGTTTGTCGGGACATTTTTAAGGGTGTATTTTTATTGTATACATTGATCGAGGAGTTCACGCTGAACAAAACCGTCCCCGAATTCTATGTTTGTATGGGTTCTAAAAGAATATATAAGGGAAATAATGCGCAGTGCCAGTTGTGGGCACTCTCCTAGTAATAGATATCATCACTAAGCAAGTCCCGACAACTAGCTCTACACATTCCCTTATATATTCTTTTTCAGTCAAGACTTCCTGAAATATCAGTAATACTTTTGAACTAAGGACATATAGGCGCGAAAAATAGTATTTCCAAAGTATAAAAAGTTGGAGTATAGGGGAGAGCAGGGCAAGATGGAACACTGGGGCAACAATTCATTTTGCAATAATTTTTGGATGTCCCATTTTGTCCTAACGATACATCCGGATGTTCAATCCTGTTTTGCCTCGCTCATCACCACCGCCACCATCTTTGCGTTTGGCCCATTATCCCATTTTGCCCCGCTCTCCCCTAAGGAGTATGTCGTATTGAATTGATACATATTAATTAATACTTCGAATATTCACTACGGGCTTATATTTTAGGTATCCAATGTGCGGGTTGTAACTGAAATCTAGGGTGAATTTTGTTTGGGGTTGTAATAAATTAACTAGATAAAATGAAACTGGATAAATTTACTTGTAACAGACAGAATTGGACAATGCAATAATTAGTTACGCCATACATGAATCATGCATCGAGCGTCGAAAATGAGGGACCATTGAACAATAAAAATGAGAATAAATGTAAGAATGACCGCATAGATTATAGGAATATTCACCCATATAATATAGGGCATTTTCGTAGATAAAGGAGCGCCACGGAGGAAATTAAATCGTTCTACACATATATATTCGGACGACCCGAGACGACTAGTTCTTTTATTTATCGATAAAATGAAACCACGATAAAAGTTTTAAACGAAATTCAAAGGCACGTGAAGGCAATAAAATGAATCGGGTGTAGATGGCCGCAAATAAAATCCAATAATAACAACGACAGCAATATCACACCCACATTCATAAATGCACACCTTATCAATAATTTAATACAACAAACGAAACAGGCGAAATAAATACAAATGCAAAAACAAAAGATCGTTAAAGGACCTCTTCATCACGGTAAATCAGGCTTGCCGACTAGTTCATAATAATACTGTCAATTAATTGTCACGTCGAAAATGATTATTTTATTATCAACTCATCTTTGATAATTGGCGTCGATCCATTTCATCGTGAAATTCGTCTCGGCTCGGTCGACGAAACCCTCGACGATGAGTCCGGTCAATTTCGACAAAAATGAGCAGTATTAGAAGTTAAGGGATCGATCAACGAACTAGTCACTACCGCAGCTGCCTCAGAGGTACTATGCTTTGAAATTCTTTGAAATTCCATTACATGGTTAAGTAATTCGAAACATTTTAAAAATAACATCCGTAAATTGTGAATATTCGAAACTTGAGGTCCCTTTCTATTCTATGATTAAGGATAGTACGATGTTCACGTCTTATTTTTCGACGTTGGCACACTAGCAGTAAAAATAATTTAATAACCGCTGCGGTGAAGGCCATAAGTCCGTAATTTAGCAGCAAATGCGACTAAACAACGGTATCCTAGAAATTTTGGTAAAATTAAGTTGTACGTTCGTAAAAATTCGTCTTGAATGTCTCGGTATACACCGAGACCTGATTTTCAAGAAGAATTTTGTGGGCAGTCTGTTACGGACGCATGTCGTTTACGGTAGCGGTTATTAATTATATATATTGTGCCACTTGTCAGGACTTTTTTAGAGGCGTACTGTATGTTATCGGGACACTTGCTGCTTATCGGGACAGTCCTGACAACAGTCTTATGAAACTTGAAGCGCATTCATATTAGTTTTAAAAAGCTTACAAGCCGAAAACTTACTCTCCAGACGAATGGATTTGACCAACATTTTTAGAATAACGTTGTTTAGACGGGTTTGCTACTAAAATACGGCACATTGACGTCTCTACCACTCATAACTCTATCAGATAACACCTCTACCAGAAAACATCTCTACCATATTGCAACTCTATCGTATTAGAACTCGACCAAAATTTCTACCACTGATGAAAAAATCTGTACCGGACTTGCAATGAAACTCTACCGGAATTGAAATAAAACTCTACCAGAGTTTTATTTTTATTTCGGTAGAGTTTTATTTAAATTCCGGGCGAGTTGAAAAAAAAAAATCTACCGGAGTTTTATTCCAATTCCGGTAGAGATTTTGGTAGAATTCTAATACGATAGAGTTGTTATCTGGCAGAGCTTCGATAAAAGCCTGACACTCGTCGAAATTCGTCTTGAGAGTAAGTTTTGGGTTGTAAGCTTTTTAAAGCAAATATGAATGCGCTTCAAGTTTCATAAGAATATTGTCAGGGCTGTGCCACTAAGCACCATGTGTCACGATAACATACAGCACAGGACTACAAAAGTTCCGACAAGCCCCAGATTAGAAATATTACAATTGCATTTCATAATAAATCAGGCTCAACATTTTTTATGATTTTTATTAATTCTTTGAACCATTAAAATTCATGAAGAACATAGAATGAATGAATTGCTTCCGCAATGAAACTTACGGTTTATATATTTTATGATTTCGAGTACTACAATGTTCATGCCATATTTTCCTTCGTTTCCCATTTAATAACCACTACTGTGAAAGTCAAGAGTTAGTACGATGTTCGGGCTTTAGCCTTTTTCGTTGGCCAACTAGCAATGTAAATAGGCTTCTCGGCTGTACATTAGCATTTTGTGCAAGAAAAAATGTCCTACACCGTAAATTTTGTATACAACTTATTTTTCTGTAAGCCATGGCAGATTCTGATAACATGATTGTTTTTGCGTTTTCTGGTACTTTTTGCAGACAGGTTAAAATTAATCTCAATTTTTCAAATATTTAACGATTGTCACAAAGAAAGATATGAGTAATAAGGAGTTGTTAAATTTGTTTAGGAAATAATGGTAAGCTACAGTATGAAATTCAGCAGCACTCATCTAGTCTCATCACGAGTGTAGAAGATCTTCTAGATAGAAGAGTTTCGTTTAGTTGCCTTTTTAAAAGTAATAATATTCTTGCCGGGATAGGTATAGAATCGGGACATAATACCTTATGTCCCAATGTTCTGAAAAACATCGAATATTGAAGAATAGCTTGTATAATGAAAGGTGTTTGTCAAGCGTGTCCCGATATCATACAAACGTAATAAAAAAATGTCAGGATTGTCCTCGTAAACGGCATGTGTCCCGACAACACGCAATGCGGTTGTAAAAAAGCCCTGACAAACACCCATTGATATATATATTATTATATTTAATATATATATATATCGAAGTATATATAATAAATACATCGAGTTATATATGATAAATATATAGGAATATGTATAATATTTATATACATGAATATATGTGACGTATATATCTTATATATCTGGCGGATATATAAAAGATACGAAGTACGTATACGGAGTATAGAACTTTTTGCCGTTATATATGACATATATAAATTATATAACTTTTTATATATCTGACATATACTTCATTTTCATGGGGGTATCGGCCATGCTCGACAATTAGTATGGGCGGGTCATGCGCAATCTTGATTTTGTTAAGGTAGTACTTGCGGTACACTGCCGGTCATGAATGCCTGGTTTCAGTATGGCCAAGAGTCTCGCCGAGAGTCTCGTCAAGCACCGCAAGAGTTTTGCTGAGAGTCGGTGATGCTTGGCGAGACTTTGGGCGAGCGTTTTGGCGGCGAGAGTCTCGCCGAGACACCAGGCATTCATGCATGGCACTGTACAGTCCCGCCAAACATGAGTTTCAGAGAAAATTTCGAACACTTTTCGATGGGATACAAATCTGAAAAAATCAAATGTATGGGTGGTGCTGCAAAGATTGTTTTTGTGAAATAATAATTCCAATTTATCATCAACAAATTAAAGAAAAAATTATTATTCAACAAATTACCCGGCAACTCAACTATTTTCCTTCATAAAAAAATTCTGTTATTTTTCTGAATACGTATGAATTTTTTCAGAATTTTCTGTAATCTTTTAAAATCGCGTTTTTTCTATGTTCACGCTGTCAAAAAACGCAATTTTCAAAGATTACAAAAATTTCGGAAAAAATTGATACGTATTCAGAAAAATACAAGAATTATTTTTATGAACGAAAATAGTTAAGTTGCCGGGTAATTTGTTGAATAATATTTTTTATCTTCAATTTGCTAATGACAAATTGCAATTATTATTTCACAAAAACAATCTTTGCAGCACCTCTCATACACTTGATTTTTTTCAGATTTTTATCCCATCGAGAAGTGTTCGAAATTTTCTCTGAAACTCACGTCCGGCGGGACTATACTGCAAGTACTATCTTAATTGTGATACGGTGCCAGTCCCGTCGCTGTGAACGAAATCGAGGTCCGAGTGTATTAGATATAACTTTACCAATTCGCATCTCCACCCAATAATAAGTCTACATAATTTAAACTAGAATATTAGATACTAAGTCGAATGAATTTCTTTTGCCGGAGAGTTGTATTCTAACCCGGGAAAAAATATTATATCTGATCATATATGATATATTTTTATGAGATATGAATCTGATTGGATAAGATATGATCATATACGATTACATATGGACATATAATAGTCCATGGACGATAAGATCATATTTCATATATCAGGCATTCTTTATCAACCGGACCAATTTTTTCGGTCGATTTCACAAATGTTCTTTTTTTTTATTTACCAGTTTGTAGTACTACTTGCGAGGGGCTTCTGTGATTTTTTCGATTTTTTAAGTGCACCGTTCAGGATTTACGTTTTTTTTAAATCAGTATATCTCAGAAAATATTGGTCGCTCAAAAAATTCTTAGGAACATCAATGTTTTAATTTTTCATCAACTTTCGAATGATGTTAGAGTCATAATTTTCCCGATGCAGAAAAGCCCACTTTTCGTATAAAAAAATGTAAAGCATTTTTTTTCTGCTAAAAAAACACAATCGATTCAGATCCCAATTTTACAGGAAATTTAGCAGTGTATTCCAATTCTGAAAAAAAAATTCCAAAGTGAGACATGCGATACTTGTGCCGTAAAAAAATAAACAACTAAAAAATTTAATTCGTTTTGTTTCGTATAAACTTGACTATTATTTAGATAAATAAAAGGGGTTTGCCCGTAGTCGGTAAATTTAACTCACACCATTGGAAAACTTGTTTTGAAATAGAGGTTCTTTCATTAAACTAGTAGAATGTGTTTCCCTCGTTTGCCCTCTGCTGGTTGTATCGCTTACATTTGTAGATACGTTCTAGTGTTTTGTATATCACTTCTCCCTCGGACATTCGCGCCTAATTTCTTCATGTTAACATGTTCTTTATGACTGACGGAATTCATGTAAATCTGATCGCTACCCTGGTGAAAATATTTCTCTGATTATTTATCTAAAAAACTCTAAACGGACCGTTTCAGTGATTGTCATCAATTTTCCGAAAATGTTCTTCTATTTTCTTTGCTATATGCTAAATATCTCTGCCATTTTCTCCGGACAACCTCCAGCAGGCAAAATATATCAGACAAATTCAAAGTATTTTCCGAAAAATTTTGGATATCTCTGATTTTTTCTGTTAAAGTAGGGGAGACCGGGACAAAATGGCACAGCGGGGCAAAACGGGACAATGAGGGCAAAACTCAAATTTTCCAAAAAGTTTTGTGTGCCCCATTTTGTTTCAACGATACATCCGGATTTTCAAACCCGTTTTGCCCCACGTACGACCATCGCCGCCATCCAAAAGTTATTAGAAAATTGCGTTTTGTTTCATTATCCCGTTTTGCCCCGCTGTGCCATTTTGCCCCGCTCTCCCCTACGTTAATAGAAAATACGGATTGTCTCTAAGATTTACTCATTCTGTTACTCGAATGAACAACAGACTTTTTTAGAGAAAATATAATTTATTATCTGAAAAACTCGGTTTTTTCAGATTAGATGAGTTTACAGAATTACCTAGAAATTACGAGTTCAATCTAAAATCTACTCATTGTTACTCGAAACTATAATAGACTTTTTCAGAGAAAACAACTTATTTTTTTAAAACCTTCGATTTTCTTGGATAATGTGGGTTCATAGAATTTCAAAGAACTTACGAGTTTACTGTAAGATCTGCTGTTTCTAGTATTTATACGAATAGTAATCTTTCATGTGCGTGTTCGTACGAACAGTAAAAAGTAAACAATAATTTACTGTTTACTGTTTATGAAAAATTCAGCGAAAATTAAACTTTTTCAGAAAATAGGTTCTGAATATAGAATAAAAACAGGTTTAAACTATAAAAAAAGTTTTCAGAGAAGTTGGCAGGGAAAATCAGAGATTTTCAGAACAATTAGAAATATTTAGATTGAGAAAAATCTTTGACTTTCTCTGAAAAGTGCGAAAAGTGAGAGAAAATCACAGGAATTTTCTGAGACATTTTAGATAAATTTTCCGAGACGTGCAGATATATTTTCAGATATTCAGAGAAATATTTTCACCAGGGTAGTCACGATTCACTGAGGAAATTAACTTCGTCGAGGCAAGGTCGAATTTAGACAGCAACTAGTTATTGACAACGAAAACGAGCATATACGCAGGCCAATTGACTTTAGACTAAAACAATGTACATGAATCCTGTCAGTTATAAAGAACATGTTAGCATGAAGAAATTAGGCGCGACTATCCGAGGGAGAAGTAATAAAGCAAACTCTAGAACGTATCTACGAGGGAAACACTCCAACAAGCAGTATTGAAAGAACCTCTATTTCAAAACAAGTTTTCCAAATTTACAGACTACGGGCAAACCCTTTTTATTTATCTAAATAATACCCAAGTTATCTATTTTTTTTACTATGCAAGTATCGCATGTCCCTCTTTGGTATTTTTTTTTCACAATCGGAATAAAATGCCGGAATACAATGAAATACCCTGTAAAATTGGGACTAGAATCGAAGGTGTATTTTTAGTAAAAAAAAAAAATCTTTTTTCCCGACTACGCCAAAAAGACCCTATTTCATGCCTGCAACGGGGCCGGAAAGTGGTGGCGTCTTGACCAGGAGGAAAAGTGATTTAGCGGGAGGAAAAGTGAACTTTTTCTGCCGCTAAATCACTTTTCATCCCGCTAAATTACTTTTCCTCCCGCTGGTCAAGACTTGGCCAGTTTCCATCGCTGTTCCAGGCATAGAAATATGACCACTTTTTAGCACAGTCGGGGAAAAAAATAGCGTATGCCACTCGGGAGGAAGTGCCTTTTCACCTCGTGTGAATTTCTGCCCTCGCTGCGCTTGGGCAGCAAACTTCACACTCGGTGAGAAGTCGCACTTTCCTCCCTTGTAGCATAATATACTATTAATTTTTTTATATGAAAAATGGACTTTCCTGTATCGGGAAATTTATGACATCATTCGAAAGTTGATTAAAAAAATTAAAGATTAATGTTCCTAAGAATTTTTTGAGCAACCAATGTTTTCTGAAATATACTGATATTAAAAGAAAAAAACGTAAATCCTGAACGGTGCACTTTATTTTGGCAGACATAAAAAAACTTTATTTTTGGAAATGCTATGGTTTTCCCACATAATGTTGGGTCAGAAAATTTCAGATAAGTTACGAGTTCTGTCTAAGATCTACTCATTCTGGTATTCGCTCTAAATCAGTGAAAAATTGAGTTTTCCAGATAAATGTTTGTGCATATAAAACAGTTTTAGCAAGAGAAAAAAAAACAAAGTTCATAGTTATTAAGAGATGTCGGCAGAGAAAATCAGAGATTTTCAGAACAATCGGGAATATTGAGATTCTGAAAAATCTGTAACTTTTTCTTAAAAGTGCGAAAACTTTAAGGAATTCAGAGGACTTTTCAGGAAAATGTCTGATCAATTCTCCGAGACGCTCAGATAAATTTTTAGACATATTCAGAGAAGTATTTCGACCAGGGAAATTATTTCTCTGAATATCTCTGAAAATATATCTGAAAGTCTCGGAAAATTTGTCGAAAATTTTTCTGATTATTCCCCTGAATTTCTCTCACTTTTCGCACTTTTCAGAGAAACTCAAATATTTTTCTGAATTAAAATATTTCTAATTTTTCTGAAAATCTCTGATTTTTCCTGCCAACTTCTCTGAAAAAACTATGAACTTTGTTGATATTCTAAGCCTATTCCTCTTCTATATGGAGAAACTACTTTCTGAAAAAGACAAATTTTCGCTGAATTTCTCATACATAGTGTAAATAAATTATTGTTTACTGTTTACTGTTCATTCGAATACCAGAAAGAGCAGATCTTAGCGTGAACTCGTAATAGTTGCAGCATCTCTCATATAACTTGATTTTTTCAGATCTTTATCTCATCGAAAAGTGTTCGAAATTTTCTGTGAAACTCACGTTTGGCGGGAATGTACAGCTCCGACTACCTTAAATAGTCGAACTGTATGAAAATATATCCATGAACCGTGGCATTTTTCATTTTTTCCATAGTTCAGTACACATCTGCGAATATTCACTTTCAAAATATTTTTTCACCGTTTCAGAAATATTTCAGATCTATGAAAGATTAAGTATATTTCAGAAATATTTTGTAAGTGAAATATTGAAAATATTGCTGAAATGTTTCAGGAATGTTTCGTTCCAATATTTCGGGAGAATATTTGAAAATATTACTTCCATATATTTCAGAAATATTTCGGAATATTTGAAAGATTGAAAATATTTCTAAAACGTTTTCAAAATATTTCGTGCTAAATGGGATACGGACAGCGTTGTACAATATTAGTCCATCTTCGATAAACATCCCGTAAGGAAAACGTCACGGCAAAGTGAGACAGACAGATAAAAACCTTGACAACTTGCGATAATATCAATTTCAGTAGAAAGGGATCACTTTTACTTGTAGTGTTACTTGCGCCGTGGTCCGAGAACGAATAAACACTTTACGCTTATCTCGCAAATTTTCAGTTGTCGAAATCAGTCAAGCGGAGGGTCCCATTAGAAGAGAGGACAAGGTCCAGTCATACTCGTCATCCCTTCTCCTAGAATTCCTCGATTCGCTCGAACTTTTATAATTGTAATACTTTTCCGGGAAAAAATTATCATATCTGATCATATATGTCCATATCTGCAACAGATATGATTCTGATCGGATAATAAATTATCATATACGATCGGATATGAATTCATATCTGATCATATCTGAACATATCTACTCATGCAAGATTGTACGTGAACCATATCTGATAGTATATAATCGCGTTGTGCTTATGTGAAATTATATTTGGTCATATATGAACATATCTGATCAGATATTAATTATACCTGATCATCCCTGATCATATCTAATCATATACTAATCATACCTGATCATACCTGACCATATCTGAACATACCTGATAATATCTGATCATATCTGATCATATATTAATCATATCTGAACATATAGACTATCTGATGTCAGACTTGAACAAGTTTATTTTTGTATCCTCATGAATGATGTGTATCGATAAAGGTAAGACATTTACATCGTCAAAGCATTACGCGTGCAACATAACGAATAATGGTATGGTTGAAGTAAAAATTGTTTATTACCGTCTGAAAAGAAAAATATTCTAACTCCCATTGTCCTTCAAACGTCGCTTATATACTTGTTATTTGGATACTTTATCACGAAAGTCCTTGTGACCGAGTGATAAGTGACTTGGTTTAACAGGCTGTAGTTCTGGGTTTGATTCCCGTTTACTGGTTTTCGTTTTACTGTTTTTTTTTCTTTTATTTCACACATTCCATTACAAATGTGGATTTCCCCCTGAAAAATGTTGTTTCATGGGAAAACCCGTCATTAAAATCGCGTTTTAACAATTTTTTCGCCAAAATCTCGTGTCAGATATGATCATATCTGATCAGATCTGTTTATCCATGGTCGCCAGAATAATGTTTTTTAAATGTGACCATACCTGATCAGATCTGTCCAAGTATCATCAGATATGTTTATATATGATCAGATCTCGCCATTTTTCTGCTCTGATCAGATATGATCATTCACATCTGATCCATATATGATCATGAATGATCATTTTTTCCCGGGTTTCTTCTCTTGATCCTACTTGTCTGTCCCTCTATATATGGGGCATTCCACATCAATTCAGCAGTCCATGTACCTCACCCTTGTCGATTTTGTTCGTTTTTACTCCCGACTGCCCGCTAGGGCAAAAAGACGGGAGTTATGCGTTTCACTGCGATCTGCCGCCTCGGCGACTTTTCGCGAGTGCCTAGGATCGTCGGAACGGCTACGAATTACTTAACGGATTTTGGTATACTAAAATTTTATAGCCTGATCTATGTTTGTGACAATACATTTGTGAGCGGACGTATGCACTCACGGTAATAAACCATAATTAGAGAAATCCAGTTAAAAGTTCGCGGTGACATATCGAAAAATCACGTCGGCGATCCTCACTTCTACGTACAATCGCAAATGATGCCGCATACTTCACGCTGCTGCTGAGATAGTGCCGAGTTTCCAATACCCCATGAGAAGCCCAGAATTGTTATTTATTTATAATCATAGCGTTTTTTGTTCGCGTTTTTTTACGTTATCAGTGTTTAGTGCGTGATCACTCTGTGAAAAAATGAATGCGATGCCGTGTCTATATTAAAATCTGGTGCAATAATCACCGAACACATTAATAAAAAAAAATTATCATAAATTACGCACTTAATCTATACTATAATTTTTTTTTTGTTATCGAAATTAATTATATATTTTTAACTCGATCGCTGTAGTGCATCATCATATTCGCATAGTGATATATGTCAGCATGTAACAGGAGCAAGCTTCCTTACAATATTTTCTCCGAATTCGTGCACCTCCTGTAGAGGAATGGGCGCTCAAACGGAGGGATTCGTGTGCTCGAGTGTCCGGGAATTATGGGTTGGCGTATCAGAGACGGTTTTTATGTGGAAATAATGATTTTATTCGTAACGGGACAGGTTTTCATGTATTTACAGATTTTCCATTTCGGGAATTACTTCTTTTTATTTATTCGTGGTGCAATAATTATTTAATTGTTAACCAATTTGATTGACAAAACGCTCATTCTTATATTCTCATCTGGTTTCCCCTTTTACTGGCTCCTTTAATTGCTTGAGGTGGAGAATGTTATCGATCTGCTTTCTTATCGCGCGTTGACCGTTTTCCGGTTATATTACCGCCGCCACATGCGAACGCCCTATGATTTCGGGTCGGCGGCTCGATAGCTCGTGTTCCCAAGATGGCCGCCGCTCGCGGCTGGCCGCGCTGTGACGTCACGGGGCCGCGTCGGCAGTGACAGCTCGCTCACCTCGCGAATTGCACTTGGTGTTTCTGCGACCACGGACTGTTTTTACCTGATTTTGTCGATAGAGGTAAATGCAGTGGACGTGAAGGAAGCCCTGTGAGTGGTTTTTTCGGGTCCTCGGTGTTGTAAATTTTGCTCACTCGTCACTTCGGCTCTTCTGACCGGTCACCTCGGTCACTTTACCGCTTCGCGCCAATCGTCGCACCAAAGTATAATTTCGAACCTGGCACGCGATTTCGACGTGTCACGAATTTTGCGAGTCCGTGTTACAATTTTTTACTGAGTTCTCGACCCGAATGTCACCAGTCCAGCGCGGCTAATTTTTATAAGTCCCACGCTTTACACTTTTTCTGAGTTCGGAATTTACCCGGAGATGGACACGTCCGGTTTCGGCACGAATTTCATAAGTTCACTCGGCACCAAAATTTTATAAGTCCGAATATTTTTATAAGTCCGATTTTTGCACGGATTTTATAAGTCCGATTTTTGCACGAGTTTTATAAGTCCAATTCAGCCCGAAATTTATAAGTCCACCGTCACCGAAATTTATAAGTCCACCGTCACCGAAAATTTATAAGTTCTTTTTGGCACGGTTTCACTTTAGTCACTTTTATTCACTTTTACTCACTTTGACTTTTCACTTTTAACTTTTAACTTTTAAGTCCTTGGAGAGCTGGTGTAGACCCGGTGAGATGATTAACTGATTTCCGGTCGATTTCGTGCCTTTTTATATGCTAATTTTTGCCTCCCACTCGCGAAAATTGCATGTTTTTGGGCGGACTCGCGCACGCGTATTTCGTTCTTGGTGTTTAATTTTTCTATTGGTCCTTCAAGGTTCTTCTCCCTTGTTCTCCAATTACCGGTGGGTTCTCCAGTGACGTCATTGCCCTTTTCGGCTTATCTCTAATCAGATGCCTTTCTTGGTAGCGGTGGCGTCTTTTTTGTCCAATCAGCCGTTCTCTTTTGCCCTCGCTTTTTCGCTCCGGTTTGCCTTGATCGACATGGCCTCTCGTTTCCTTTCCGCGGCGCTGTGTGGCGCTTGCGGAGTGTGTTTGTGTTCTCCGGGCGTGCGTGGCTTCCCTATCGATCGGGTCGTTCTGGATCCCGCCCGATGGCGCCACTTGGCCTCTTTGCGTTCCTCCGCGTAGCACCGACAGCGGTGGATGCGCGGTTGGTGCGCGGCTTCGGTGGTCCCCAGAGTCAAGCTGAATCGTTAGCGGTCAGTACTTGGATGGGTGACCGCCTAGCCGTGCACTACCTGGCGCATTGGAACCGCTGAGCGGGAGGTCGAATTCTGAGGATTGGTGTTCGTACTCGAAGTATCGAATACGAACATCAAGACTCGGTTGGAATGACCGGCTGTATCGGCGCAGGTTTTCTGCAGTTTCCCTGCGTCCTCGTGCAAATGCGATACAGTATGGGGGGTTTAATAGCGGCTGCAGCCGCGTACTTTACAAGAGAGGAATTGGTTAAAAATTTGATGAGAATAGCGGCTAGATGGCTCACAGAAAGCTAAAGCCTTAACAGGGGAATCACCTCCGCGTAGCCGCTGCCGTTGTTTTCGTCTGGCGCTTCGTCTTGGCAGGTGCGCGGGGTTAGACGGGGGGGGGGGGGGGGAGACGTTTCAAGCAATATAATTTTCTGTCTTTCTTTTTCAATTAAATTTTATGTGTCGTTCCTATCTGATATATGCCAGCGATATAATTTTCTGTGGCTTTCGACTTTGATGAAATTTTGTTGTCGTTCCTCTCTGATACAATTTTCTATATATTGTTGCTCAGCATCCCACTTCTTAAATGTTGCATCGAACAGGAACGACACATAAAAAATGTCATCGAAGAAGAAAGACACATAGAAAATACAGTAGGAGGCAATTGAAGTGGCACAAGGTTTTTTTCGCCGATTTTGGCATAAGTTGGACTGATTTCGAAAAAACAAAAAAGTGCATTCGAGTAAATTTATTTACCTATCGAATGGCGTTGGTTTCATCCAAATCGGTCAATAATTGCCTATTGGCGAGGGAATGAGGTGGGGGCGTGCGAAAATCAGGATTACGCCCATAAAAACTTGGACCGTAATGCCAATCGAAAGAGCAGCTCGCGGCATGGGAAAAACAGGGGTAACGCGTCTCAATTGGATCATCCCAGAGGAAGTTGTGCACCCAGGAAGTCAAATCAGCTTTTTTGGGGTTACACGAAAACAGCACGACCGATCCGGTAGAAATTTCTCGTGGAGTCATTGTTCGTGACTCTCTTTGAACACAATTTTTTTTTTTGTGGCGAAAACTTTCCTCGAACACGAGATCCAGGTGCACATCCGATGCGCCTTATCGTTTATCGACATTTTTCACATCGAGGGACTGTCAGAAGCGGGTTGAAATCACCTGAACATTAAAGAGGAGGTTTCAACGATTAAAATGAGCCCAGGTTCATTATCGGAAAGTGTCTCATCAATCCCAATCACGTCTGTGAAAAATGTGTACGAAAAGACGATGACGACTCGGAGTCGCCAGGCGACAGTCATTTGGTCCGTAACAGGGCCGGGATCGCGCGCGACTCTAAGCTTTCGCTTATACCGTTTCCTCTTCGTTTCTAATGTTTAACATTCTGTATCAATGACGATAACGTTTTGAACTCTAATGAGTCCGGTTGACCGATAAAAAAATATCGTATCGGTAAAATAAAGTTACCGGTGTAGCGGACACTTGCAAAAAATTAATCGTGAATATCAAAATTGATACCCTTTTTCGGCTGTCCGTTTGATTCAGTGACAAAAGTGATAAGGGCCAAAATTGAAAAAATGTATTGGTTTCTTAACGTCCCTGCACCGTTCGCGATAGGCTTTAAACGAAAAACTCGACGTGTCCTCGAGGTTGTCGTCGAATCTCGAGGGCTAAATCGATACAGTAGACTCGTGCTGTACGTTTGAAGAGGTGATAAAATTTGAAAATTCTTTGCCGCCTCCGCACGATTTTTGACAGCCTTAAAATGAGGAATTCGCGGTATCCTCGGGCCTGCGATCGAATCTCGAGGGCCAAATCGATACAGTAGACTCGTGCTGGGGGTGGGGTTAAAGTCCCGACTGTCGAATATTCAGAACGGCTATATTATCGATTTTTTTTTCACGACATGAAATAATTCGAAAATTCTCATTGCCGATATTTTCATAACAGAAGCGTCGATGTCCCGAAATAATAAAATGCGAATGGATTAATATCAGAAAGACAACCAACCCGATCAGAGCGATACCGATCAATAAAAGTTCTACAGTAACAAGGATCGAATCTCAATTATCGGAAAGCTTATAACTCCGAACTTGATAAGATACAGAAAAAAATTATTCTTGAATAAGCTATTGTTTGAAAATTTTATATTCCGAACGGAGAGTCGCGAAAGCTAGATATGTCGGGAAAAAATCATCCGAAAGAGGAAAAATCCGAAAAGCTAGTAACTCGACAATGTAGAATTCCTAACGGTAATAAAAACGACAACTTTGAACTACGAAAGTTGGGAAACCGAAAAATAAAACATCCGAATGTCAAAGATCCGAAAGGTGAAAACTCCGAAAGGCAGAAATCCGAAAGATAAAAAATCCGAACGGGAAAAATCCGAAGGGTAAAAAATCCGAAATATGGTTGTCTCGAAAGATGAAAGCACAAAATTTTCGGACATGGCGCATAAATTGTATAATTAGCCACTGATTTAATTTTACAATTGTGTTATTTTTTCCCCGTCTTAGCTCGGCCGCCCACTTCATGTCCCAGATTTTTCCTTTCGGAGAATATACGTTCGGGGATTTTGTCCTTCGGTGAATCTACTTTCGGAGACTTGCCGTTTCGGAGAATCTACATTCGGGGATTTGCTCTTTAGGCGAACGTACTTTCGGGGATTTCGTCTTTCGCAGAATCTACTTTCGGAAATTTTGTCTCTCAGAGAATTCACTTTCGGGGATTTTGTCTTTCGGAGAATTTACTTTCGGTAACTTGAATTTTCGAAAGTATAATTTTTCGACTTCTCAATTTCGGGTATATAATCTTTCTTTCAAGAAAATTTCGAGGATTCAGACTTTCGAGACATTTGCTATTCTCTAAATTAAATTTCGAGTCTGTACATGTTCTCGGACTTAAATGTTTCTAATTTCCTCATATCGTAATTTAAGTTCTTCGGGATATGAATATTATGTTCTCCATGCTTCCAGAAATTAGACCATTCTATGAAATCAATTTCGTATAAATTATCCTTCGAAGCTAAAATCATTGTAGGTTTATTTCGATCGAATATATAGACTTACGGTGGACTGACTCGTCGGAAATTAGATCGGTTGGGATATTTCGGTTCGGGGGATTATTAAAAAAATATTTGTAAAAAAAGTACAAAAAAATGGTTAATAACAAGTAACTTCAAAAAGGATGAAATAATTCATGTATGTAACAATAATTGATATTGTCAGTAAACAAAATAGTAAAAATTAATAATAAAGAATAATAACATAATTAATTAATCGTAATTATATCAATTCATTCATAATCTTTGCTACAGTCGATAGACGTTTTCACTAACAATGCAATATAGCCAATCTTCGCGATCACGGCGTGGATTAATCTTACAGACGTCTCCCGACTGTAGCAAGGATTATGAATGAATTGATATAATTACGATTAATTAATTATGTTATTATTCTTTATTGTTAATTTTTACTATTATTGTTTACTGAAAATATCAATTATTGTTACATACATGAATTATTTCATCCTTTTTGAAGTTACTTGTTATTAAGCATTGTTTTGTACTTTTTTTTACAAATATTTTTTTACTAACAACGACTAATTTGCAGTCGGGAGTTTTTTTTTTAATTTTAATTTTTTTAGTATGATGTTGTTATCGACCCATAAGCGTTTCAGAATTAAAAAATAAAAATTCCAATTGCGTCACGAAAAAAACAGCTAAAAGAATAGTAAACATTGAGATCCCATTATCGGATGGTGCTTAAAAATCGTATTTAAAATCATAGAAACAGTACGATTTTTTTCAGATTAAAAAAAGCTTTTTCGGAATTGGTTTCTCGAGGATTAAAAACATTTTCCGGGTGGTAAAAAAATCGGGAAAAAAACTGTCAAAAATTCTATGATAAATTTATTTTATTTCCTCTTCTTCTGCGAATATCAATAATTTCATTCAACCGGTAAGAAATTCGACGAGAGTATTAGAGTCATCGACATAAGCAATTAAACAGTTTTACATACAAGAACAAAAAGTACATAGATCGCAAAAAGACACATTCCTCCACACACCAACGAATCGTGGACAAATTAATGATTTATCAAATATGAATATAGTATCGAATCACACAACCAAAGCGTATGCGTGTAATGTAATATCTCGCGACGTACGCAGTTTAATTAGGAAATAGGCAATATACGATGTAAACAAAATCTCCGCCCATATCATCTATTCCTATTAATAAATATTACCAACTTCACGCCCCTATCAGCAGCCAACTTCACGTGTCCATTTGGCAGCCAACTTCACGCCCCTACCACGAGCCAACTTCACGCCCTCATCACGAGCCAACTTCACGCCCTCTTTATCAGCTAATTTCACGCCCTTATTAACAGCTAACTTCCCGCCCTTATTATCAGCCAACTTCACGCCCTTATTATCAGCCAACTTCACGTCTCTATTATCAGATAACTTCACGCCCCTATCATTAGCCAACTTCACGTCTCTATTATTAACGAACTTCACGTTTCTGTTCCGGAGTAGCTAAAGTCCTGGAGTGGTTTAAGTCCTGGAGTGACTAAAGTCTTGGACTAAAGTCCCACAGTAGCTATAATTTGTTACGTGATTTTTCGAATCAGCGTCACAAAATTTAAAGCGACTATTATTTTGCGCACAAATACCGATTTTTGTCGTTATAGATCCCGTTTTATTGCCTCTCGCTACTCACTGTATGATTCAGCTCATCGAGATAGTTTCCGTTAACATTCGGATTTATTCTGTTTAGTACAGTTACGTTATGCATCCGGTCCAGTTAAGTACAGGTCCAGGTTAGTCGAGGTTTCGAGTCTATTTGTTGGTATGGATATTAAAGAAATGACAAGGCCAAATAGAGAAGAGACTCGACGAGGTTTCGTTACGAATATGCCAAAGTCCGGTGCAAACCCGGCGCTCTAGTTTGCTTATAAGGTAAAGTGCAATGCGTTGGAGAACAGGCAGAGTTATAGTTTAACTCCGGATAAGGATGGAACCCCTTGTGTTGTGGTTTTTGCGTTAGAGATGAGCCTCGTTTTCACGCATTGCACGAGGAGAAGCGATCGTAACGATCCTCAAAAATTACCGCTCAGTACAGTCTCGTTACAGGCTCCCGTTGAGATCCCGTTGCAAAATAGTTTGAGAGGGCAGTAGCTACCGCCCGGAGTTCCCGAAATCATGGTAACGATTCATTACAGGATGTCTATTAAGTTGGCAGCCCTACTACGTCCAAACATTTTTTTAAATATCTTTTTATGGGCTGTTGAATGCCGCAAAAGCAAACTCTTGGGCTAATCCCTATTTAGAGAAAATCGAAATTGAAAAGTGGGGTTGCCAGCTAACATTAAACCAGCAACAACTTTTTTCGTATAATACTTAGAAACTTTTTATTGGTCTCCCAATTAAGGACTTTTTATGGGCTCTTCAGATATACAACTTCTTACTTCCCCGGATCAATCCTTATGAAAGTAGCAACCCTTAGAAAATTTTGATTTTTTTTTCCGCCAAATCTATGTCGAATATTGGTGGGCTATTTATAGGCTCTATTCCCAGTCTACCCATTACTTATTGGTTTTATTACAGCTCATCAAAACAGCCCCTTTGTCGGTTTTGCCGTCAAAACCGACCCCGAGGAAGGGAAAAAAGGTTGATCTCCGAGTAGCGATGACTCACAGACTCGGCTATAAACTCAAAATTCATCCGCATTTATTGCCTCGCTTTTTCGTTACCTGACGATTTTTCAACTGCAGCCCCATGTCGAAAAAATTACCCCTGACGCAATAATGAGTCACAATATCCGAGTGCAGACAGCTTACGTACGTGGTACTGGTCTAAAAATTAGTAATTATTTATGCGCTAGATTTTTCGCAGTCTTATGATTTTTCGGCTGCACCTTCAATTCGAAAAGCTACGCCTACTGGGGCCAGGAGATACGGTAAGCCCATAAATTGAACCCTCGCAAAAATTACAGTTCACGATTTCATATTAATTTTGAGACCAATACGGAATACGTAAGCCATCGGTGCTTAGAAATTACGGACTGTTACTCGGTCAGGAGAAGGTTTTTTGAATTAAAAATCGGAGGGTGGCGAAAAAGCGAAACCATAAATGCGGATAAATGTTGAGTTTATAGCTGAGTGTGTGAGCCATTGATACTCAGCCTTTCTCCTTTTCCCAGGGTTTGTTTTGTCGACACGGGGTGGTTTTGATGAGCTAAAGTGAATACAATAAGTAGTGGCTAGATTCGGAATAGAGCCTATAAATCGTCCATAAATATTAGACACAGATTTTGGGGTTTTTTTTTTTGAGATTTCGAAAATTTTCAAGGGTTATAAAAAGCCCATAATTCGGAGATTAAAAAAATGCTTCTAAGTATTATAAGAGTCTCAGCTTATGAGCGCCTCAGCTTTTAAATTGGGAAATTCTCTTAACTGGAATAAGCTCAAATGTTTTTTTTTCTGCTCGAATTCGAATAGTTCATAAAAAGTCTGTAATTCTGATGTAAGTTAAGATTTCGAAGAAAGCTCTCAATATGTAAAAAATTCAACAATCGAAAAAAGGTCTCAATATTTAAAAAATTAAGAAGTCGAAAAAACGAAAACCTTTAAAACAATTTTTTTTAAGCTTTTAATTCATTTACGAATTACAGGCATTTTATGGGCTCCCGAATGCCACAATAAAAATAATTTTTACATTCAAGCCTGTTTCAAGGAACTCGAAATTGAAAAGTGGGGTGCCAGCTTCACGTTAAGCCAGCGCAAACGTTTTTCGTATAATACTCAGAAACTTTTTATTGGTCTCAGAATTATGGGCTGTTTATGGGCTCTTCAGTAGGCATGTGCACGAACCTGGTCGAACTTTGTTCGAACCCGCCAAACTGTTCGAACCCGTCGAACTGTTCGAAGCCGTCGAATTGTTCGAACCCGACGAACGATTGAAACTCGTTGAACGTTTCGAACTGTTTAAACACTTAGAAAGGCTAGTTTGAAGCTGCTGAATGCACGAGTATTAGTCCCCGAAAACTGCCTAAAGGTCTAACTTGACTGGAGCATTTCTCTCGCAGTTGGGTGCTCCACGATGAGTTCCTTGAGGTATAGCTTGACCGGAGCGTAGCTCTAACGATCCAAGTCTACCCTGAAGACTATATCGACGTCTAGTAACAGGAGTGCTTTTGTCGGGATCTGACAAATTGAATAATTAACTATGAAATGAATATGAATAATTTAATTCGAAATTTGAATTTAATATTCGAATATTTTGAATTCAATTTTTGATGATTATTCATGAATATTGATGAATACTTATGAATAATTCGAACATGAAAGTGTAAGACCATATGCGATCAGAGCTGCGCAAAATACTAGAAAATACTCAAAATACAAAATACAAAATACTAGGGGAGAGCGGGGCAAAATGGTGCGGGGGGGCAAAACGAGGTAAAAATCGGGATGCATCCAGTCAGTGATAAAACAGCAGTAAACAAGACTGGGAGTGCCGTTCGGCGAATTATTTAATTAAAGACACATTTTCTGAGGTATGTACAACATTGTATCAAATTTTGAGGCTTCTAAAATCATAACAGCTATTATAAGAAAATCGGAAATTCGCAGTGACCGAACCGAGCGTGACTTCGCCGGTATCGTTGATTTTGAGGTTAAGGTGCGACTCTCGACAAGTAAGTTTAATTTTGCATTACATACGACGAATCTATTAATACGAAATGAATGTTCTACTGTCCTAAAATTGTTATTTGCGCAAAAAAACGCGGATGTCGATAATTGGTTCAGGAAAACATATAAATGTCCGGGTAATCGACCTACTGTCGATAACTAGGACAAAATCGTGCATAGAAAATTTATGAAATCTCGTATTGTTTTTATGAACTAGATAATAAAAAATAACGTAATAATTAATTCATCGATCGTACTGTGCGAGGAGTAGTTATGGACAGGGGTATTAGATTCTCTATACTTAATGAAACTTTCAAATAAATCAGGTTGATAACTGGGCCATGCCTATGTCCATGGTTGGGCATAGTATCTTCTAATTAATTAATTTTGTTTATTTTTTTCACAGAAAAAATGGCTCCACAATTCAATCACACCGAAACGCAGATGAACGACGCTCTGAAAGCTGTGAGGAATGATGGAATATCCGTATGTGCTGCAAGTAAAAAATATGGGGTGCCACCTACCACTCTCTTGAATAAACTCAGTGGCAAAGCACCAGAGAAACGTAAAATGGGCCCCAGTTTGATTTTGACGGCAAGCGAAGAAGACCAACTAGTCAATTGGATCAATCACCTGGGAAAGACTGGATTCCCAGTGACAAAAGATCATCTGCTCGACAGCCTGAAGCACTTAATCAATAGTCTCGAAAAGGAAACGCCTTTTACAGACAACAGACCGGGATGACATTGATATGAAGCGTTTCTGAGGCGCCATCCCGATATTTCGATAAGAACTTCTCAAAACTTGACGAAACCTCAAGCACTAGTAACGGATGTGATGGTCGTCAGGTATGGTCAAGGTGATTTTGGTATATGAATGAATGAAGTCCGAATAACAGTAGTTAGATTTATTGAAAGATACGTGAGTGAAGGAGAGTGTACGTGACAACGATTCGGGACGTCGAGATGAACTGATGCAAGGGCCCAACGGAAGTAGGGCCCTCGCCTATTGCTGCGCGCGACAGAGTATTCTTACGCGCCGCAAGACGGCCGCTGCTCGCGCGTCGCGGGTGCAGCGGCTGGACTGCTACCGTGAGAGCGTGAGCGTTCGCACGGAAATTGCTGACCGCACAAAGATTAGCGGGAGTCTAGATGAAATATTAAGCTCGAGTTTCCTGCGCTACGAATGTTAACGCGAACTATGGGACCGTCACACAGAGGAAAACATAAAACGGTGGTTCGAAGAGATACATTTGTACTTCACTGAAAATAACTTTCTCGAAATGTTGGAAGATTCTACCAGAATCTTCGATTGCGATGAGACCGCTTTTCTCCTAAGTCCGCAAGGAAACAAAGTTCTTGTGAATAGGGGCGAAAAAGCGGTGTGTAACTTCATTAGCAGCAACGAGAAAGAATGCATCACAACATTAGTAACGGGAAATGCAGACGACGAATTGGCACCACCGATGATAATGATAGGTTGCAAACGAATGCCCGCGGCCATTGTACGAGCAATCCCAAATTCGTGGGGGCTCGGAAACTCTGATAATTGATGGATGACAGGAGAGAGTTTTTTCGCGTACGTATTTTCCATCCATGGCTTCTCGAGCAGAACATTCCTTTGCCCGTTATTCTGTACGTCGACGGGCATGTGTCTCACCTAACGATCGCGCTCAGTGATTTCTGTTAAAAAAAAGATCATCCTTGTAGCTCTATATCCAAATTCGACTCACATTCTGCAGCCGATGGAGGTATCTACGTTTCGTGCTCTGAAGCAGGCAAGGAAAGATGTAATACATGCTTGGCGGATGGAAAACAATGCAGCGAGGCTACAACGGGAACATTTTCCTACACTGCTACAAAAAGCTATCGAGAGCGTGGACATTAAAAAGTGTCTCACAAGCGGTTTCCGAACATGTGGCCTTTTTCCGTTAGATTCCAATGCCATTGATTACACGAAACTGCTGGAAGCAAGGAATGAAAACAAAGAGGGTCATAACTTTCGTAACAACGAACTGGATCGGGCCACAACGCATTTGCGATATTTTGAAAGTCAGTTGACGTCGGACAAATTGGAGTTGTTTAAACAATCCGGAAAAACGTGGAACGGGAATATGGAAGATCGCAGCGTGTTCCATTTTTGGATCTCTCTCAAAGTGGCCGCTGGAGAACACATAGAGGAATTGTACGATGAAACGCTGTTTCTTAACGTTAATAACGTTAGTGTATCATCAGAGTGTAATTCGAATGATATTCCGATAGCCCCTTCACCAATTGATAGTTTTGAAGGCCGGTATTCAGTTCCTACCGTTCCGGATCCTCTGATCAGCGATAACATGTTGATTAGGTGCAACACTGACAGCGAAGCTGTGCAAATTGTCCATTGCGAGGAAATTGGAATAGACGAATATCTTAATTTCAAAAACACCGTCGTCATCGAGTCTGTGAACGTCAAGAGCATTGAATTCATGAAGTCTATGAATGGTCAGGGCATTGGAGTCATGGAATCTATGAGCGTCGAGGGCCATGACATTGTCGAGTCTGTAAACTTGGACGCCATGGAACTCATCGAGTCTTCGACCGTTGAAAACACCGATTATCTCGAGTCTTCGATCGTCGAAAACAACGAATATCTCGAGTCTTCGAACGTCGAAAACATCAAAGTTATCGAGTCATCAATCATCGAAAATATTGAAGCTGTGAACATGCAGCACAACTCTCACGTAGACGAGGCTGCAGGAAAGGTAGCGAACGTGGAAATACATTTGCCTAATAGTTTGCCGATCGTAAAACGTCAAGATTTCGAAACGGAAATTTCTGGTAGGCGAGTCCTCGATAACAATGTCAATGACGACGAAAGAAATGATCGAACTCCGACTGCAGCAAAGAATACGTGTGCGGAAGCAGGAAAAGAAAATCAAGAGCCTTCCACCGGGAGCGGATGTACAACGCCAAGAATACCTGCAACATTTAAAGATTTTTGTTTTATTGGCCATCGCCAATTCACGCCAAAAATCCACCGGCTAAGGCTAATAAAGCGCAATCCAAAGTTAAACTTCCTGCTTTCGTCACATCGTTGAAATGGAAAGCGCTTCAAAATGAAAAAAGAAACAAAGAGGATGAAGAATTACCTCAGAAAGAAGAAAGAAAAAGAATGCGTGAAGAGAAGGCGAAGGAAAATGTAGAACTAAAAAAACGGAAACTAGTTGAAAAAAATAAAAAGTTGCGCATTGCACAAGAAAAAAAAGAAAAGAAGAGATATAAATAAATAAAATAACGCAAGAAAAACAAGAACAAAAAGTGCGCGTCGCCCAGGAAAAACAAGAAAAATTGCGGGTCGCCAAAGAAAGTCAAACGAAGAGTGTTTCAAAGAAGTCTGTTTTGAAAAAGACTTGTCAGTAAAAGACTGCACAAAGGAAAAAAAAATATTAAAGAAAGTTTTGACAATAATAAAGAACAAGATTTATTCTTTGTTAAGTCGTTTGGAAGACAAAGCTTTATTTGAAACGAAGAGTATTATTACATGGAACATGACTAGTATGTAAGATAAAGTTTTATCAGCGTCTATTACTATTACTAAATGTTATATAAAATATATAACTATATATTTTTATAAAATATTGCAAATTTGAGTACTAAATTATTGTTTCGTTATTATTATACATTTAAATTATACTGTTTGTCATGTTTATTAGTGAGGAAGTGAGTCTCCTGTACACAAAGATGTCTTATATTTGTGCACAGGTGGGAAATGTACCAGTCAAGGACATAATAAACTCTTGATTTGCCCAGTAATCGACCCTCGTGTGACCTAGTGATCGACAACCGTAAAATACGGGTATCGATCACTGGGTCCCACACGGGTCGATTACCGGGCAAACCATGACTTTACGATGTCTATGACTGGTACATTTGCACATCTCAACTTTTATGTTAATTTTTCTTTGCAATAAAATAAGGCAGGACAAAAGTTAACCATTCTCTTTGTTGATAAGAGTATACTGATTCATTATAATCTATAATGACAGATAGTGACGTCTTGATGTGCGAGCCACAATTTATTGAAGTAGAGAAATGTACTTAACGTCTCGATTACAGGGACATTTACCTTATGGCAATATGGAAAGCGGATACAATTAGTAAATACAAGCGTCGGTATTATTAAGACTTATCTCAAATACATCGTGAAAATTTCCATCGCTCCGTCCGCTGAATTAACATCGTCCTCCGATTTCCGAGGCAAAGCAGTTGAATCCATGCAGGACGAACGAATCGGCGATTGACTTTTTAGAGGATATATCGAAGCGACAGACACGACTGCTTGTGACGAACGTACAGAGAGAAGTCATTGCTAATTGCCAGACGGCCGATCGCACAAGTGCCAACACAAAAGCATCCGTCGATGAGCTTGAGCCCTCTCTATCATAATTCGCGGTTTAATCATTCAAATTTGAAATTGATCATTACAACTGATCGTCGGGCCGACATTGACGACTAAAATCGGGTCGATTTTTGAACTCAGGCGGTCATCGTTGGTCGAATGTCAGCCCGGCTGTGAAAGCCCACCTGGCTAATTTGACGTAACTATAATTTTTAATAAAGTAGTGAATCTTTGATTAACCTTCATCAAATACTGTACTTTGCCGCATTATGAAAAAAGCTTCGATTTTCTTAGTATTAATATTGATTTTCTCGGTATATTGTTTTCTCGCTATATTACAAACTGGAACACCTGCATCCGAAGCAAAACGCTAATGTTCGATTTTGACCTAAAGCGACTGTGCATTCGATGGGAGCTTGTTTGGCGGCTCGAAACGCATGAATCTTGCGTATTTACGTAAAACTAATGCTTTTTGATCTCATATTACGACCTGGAACACCTACAGCTGAAACAAAACGCTAATGTTCGATTTCGATATAAAGCGACTTTGCATTCGATGGGGTCTCGTTTGGCAGCTCGAAACGCATGAATCTTGCGTATTTACGTAAAACTAAGACTTTTTCATCTCATATTACGATCTGGAACACCTACAGTCGAAGAAATACGCAAATGTTCGATTTCGATATAAAGCGAATTTGCATTCGATGCGGGCTTGTTTGGCGGCTCGAAACGCATGAATCTTGCGTATTTACGTAAAACTAAGGCTTTTTGATCTCATATTACGAGCTGAAACACCAACAGTCGAAGCAAAATGCTAATGTTCGATTTCGATATAAAGCGACTTTGCATTCGATGGGGGCTTGTTTAGCAACTCGAAACGTCAATTGCACAAAAACGGCCGGGATTTTGCTGGCAATGTCAATGAGGTCACAAAAAGGCACGAAATATTGCGGTCGGTCCTTGGTCAGTTAGGTCCGCATAATGATTGGGAAAACCTGTATTTCTTTCCATCAAACGTCCTTCAATTTTCGGTTTTTACAAAGTGCTAGGGCGAGACGCTGTCTCATCTCTCGATAATGTACAGCGCCAAGTAACCAATACACCAATGCCCTGTATGTCCGCAATATTGACCAATATCATGAGAATCTCTGTAACAGAATCTCTCACCTTATGTAATGTTGGAACTGATCCTTCAGGTTGTTCGACGAGACGCTTGGGAGTTAACGGATTCGTTTTAATCAGTCGAAACGTAGTTTTTAGAGAAATTACCGAAGTGTTTTATCTGAAGTTCGCTGACGAAATTTTATGTGCGAATGTTCAAAGAATTATCGATTAACACGTCATAAATTCGGGAGATCAATAAAAAATAAAACAAAATCTAACAATTAATCGCTTCGTGAGCTGTAAGCAACGACCGCAAAGTAAACTATTCAAGATGACGCGCTTCCTCCCACAATTCGCGTTATCGTTCTTGTTCCTGTTATACTCCGTACTTTCTAATGTTTTCGATCTGGGCCCGTTAGTCATTATTCGTTCTCGTTTTACACTCCGCTCGATATTGCAAAATTTATCGTAGAAAATCGTCAATTGAAATTTCGGTAATTCGTCGTTTTGAGATTATGTTTTATGTATTGTTCCCCACTGAAGACGAATCTCCAAATTATTTTACTCCAAGTTACATTTGACGCATAAAATCGTGTCCGACGAAAAATTCAAAGATTTCATAATTATAACGACCGAGCCGATACTTTCGGAGGATTGGTGATGGTCGATGTTCTGACGGTTTGCCCAAGAATAAATGATAGAAGAATATTGTGACTACGGGGATTCGAAGCCGGGCTTTTTGCTTCCTAAGTAAGAGTGCTAACCACTGCGCTATTGTCACCCATATTTCTTTATCATTCTCGTCGTCTACATATATGCAAACCTGGGGCCGTCACATAATCTCATAAAATTAAAGAAAATGATCAATTTTCACCAACACTAGGACCTGATTTTCTTCATAGCGGCGGGACCGGCTCCGCATTGGACTTAAGAAAATCAAGGTTGCGCATGCCCCGCCCATACTATCTGTCGAGAATGGCCCATAGCTTTCTGCGTCGATCGATATTCGCTCCGTGGGGGGGGGGGGGGGGGCTGTTAAGAAAATCAAGGGCGAACAAATCAAGGTCCTAGCGTACTGTAATAGCCAAATTGTACAGTGTTTATTCATTCCCATGTCAAATTTAAGCTTGATGCCTCCACCTTTACTTGAATTATAGTGTGTACTGTAATTTTTCAAAGAACTCGAATTCCCATAAAATCTGATCGCCTTGATAGACTTTAGCCAAATTCAATACGAAAGGCCTTCGAAGATAAAATTATATTTGTATGTCATTTTAGGACGGTAGCAAAAAATTTACGCAAGATGGAGCTACCATTGAAATTGCGCACACGCACACGCACACGCACACGCACACGCACACGCACACGCACACGCACACGCACACGCACACGCACACGCACACGCACACGCACACGCACACGCACACGCACACGCACACGCACACGCACACGCACACGCACACGCACACGCACACGCACACGCACACGCACACGCACGCGCACACGCACGCGCACGCGCACGCGCACGCGCACACGCACGCGCACGCGCACGCGCACGCGCACGCGCACGCGCACACGCACACGCACACGCACACGCACACGCACCTATTGCAACCACTTACACAATTTTCGAAACACAAAGTCATACTATTCACTTTCAGATAGTAACGGACTTGGCGATAGCACAATGTATTGGATACTTCCCGCTATTTACTCGTACCTGTTAAGGTTAAACTATCTATATTTCGTTTTATAGAACTCGATAGATTTTAATTATGAGTTGTATATTACTGGAAACGATACACTTTATACATGCTTACAAACATTTTTTTCGATTGACAGGAGGATCAAGACTGGGGCTTCGTAGCGATGGTCCTGGACCGCCTTTTTCTCTACATATTTATCATTGCATCACTAGTCGGAACCTTTGTGATCCTGGGCGAGGCACCGTCCTTTTACGACGATACGAAGCCCATCGACATGGAACTTTCATCAGTCGCGAGACAGCAGTTTCTGCCACCTAAAGAGAACTTGCTGAGAAACTTTCCTGGCACCACTTAGATCATCTGGGATTAACTCGTATAGGGGATGAAGACCACGATAAACGAAGATTGGTCGTCAACGTTATCGCTCAAAATATGTTTCCATTTATATCTCAGAACATTACCGCACATGATATCATTCTCATAAAACAAAAACCATACTTTCAATAACTCATTTGCTAAACACGACAATCCAATATTCTCATATTGCAAATGTATTCCATTAATTATTACCATCGTTCATTTAAACCATCAACCCTCTGTAGTGATGTTCCCAGGAATATTTAAAAATGATGGTACATAAAGTATTCAGGATCTTACAGGAATGATCGCGAAAATATGCTCCAGGAAAGTTAGTTTAAGGAATGTAGTAAATAATTTACTCCACGCAACTGAAGGCTGTTAGCTTAGTGTTCAAATGCAGTACAAGCCCGTACAGTCCGGAAAAAGTGACCATTAAAAACTATATCATTTGTGAACGAAAAATCATGGCAATCGCTACGGCGCTTTCATTATAAAAAAAACTACATTCGGTATAAAACATGCTATCTGGAACTGCAAGTTAAGTTTGCAACAAATTTTGCGAAATCTTTACTCAATATGAATCAAACACAATGATAAAAAATTCATTTTGTCGAGTCATAGGGATGGACCATTTAATTAAAGCTCGATCAGATTTTCATCAATATCGGTTCACAAAAAATGTTCGTAATCGTCAATTTCAAACTAAAAATAAAATTACCAAAATAGAAAATAATGAAATGAGTGAGGTATGGACGGACAAGGAGAAATAAAAGAAAAACTCCAATCGAAAACTTTTAAACCTCGTACGAATAATCTCGTTGTGCCAATTCGAGTAGAACTGATTAATATATATATAAATAAAGGATACTCTCGTGCCAATGAAACGAAGTGGCAATGGCTAGTAAGATGACAAATCCAACGTGTGATAAAGGATGCTCTTATACAATAGTGCATACATACAACGTCAACTATACTATGTAATCCTTAGATACAAGGGAAATAAAACAACGCTTCTTTTGCATTGAAAATATATGTATGGGCATTTTTTATTCAGTGTATTATATTATTATATTTATATTTTTAACATATATGCACACATAAAAAAGTTCTACCAAACTAAGTCCGACCAGGGCAATGTGTGGCGACTTATTCACGCAATAGATCTATTAACATGATAATAAGGCTCAAAACAAGGAATGATAAACGGAAATGTACAATACACATTTCCATTGGTCGCAATTAAGTACATTCTAAACTAATTTTATTAGACCCGTCACAATTCGTCTATCATCAAAATTACACGTATTTTTATTTACGATGTATTTTTGAATCTTTTTATCCTCGTTATCCTGAATCACCATTACTTTGCAATTATAGTAGGTGGAAAAAAGTCTACCCGCGCAGACGATACTTTTTTTTAATTAGGTTTACTCTTAGCTTGATGACAATGGGCTTATGAATCCGTATGTCAGCTGCCGCCATTGCTTCGGGAGAAGCAGCGAGGAACTTAATTTATTACTGCATCATCACTGAAGAGTATTAGTTGGTTGCTGCGTTTAATTTGCCCATCGACCCATCGACTGAAGAACCAAGAGTTATTACTTAATACCACTGATTTGCGAACTACGTAATTTTTATTGTGACATAAACCGGACAGTAAGTGTAGGCAACAGGTGTGCCAGTAACTAATGGAGACGTAAATCAACCTTTCCATGTGCCGATATAGACGTTGCAGCTCGGACAATAGTGGTGGACAGTCAGGAAAGCACTCATACAGTATGGCAAACAGGAACAAAGACAGCACCTGCAACATGTAAAAACAAACGAAATTAGAATCTCATGACCCGGAAAAAGTCGACAATATTTATAAAATGTATCGATTATTTTTTTACGCTGTTGAGTGTCAGTATACTATATAAATACACCATAAATGGTGTTCAAAACCTAGAGACAAGTACATTTACGCGGGGTAACGCGTAAATGTCTTGTGATGAGGTGTTACAACACGCTCGCGGTAACGTGCCAATAGGCAACGCTCGAGCGCGCTCCCCTCTGAAGGTTGTTGTGGGGCAACTGTTACGTCCTGATAACATAAGTTTTCCCTGTTTTAGACCTTAGCAACGGCTAATTGGTCTAGGATCCGGGCTAGGTAATTTGGTTGATATGTAATGTTATTGAAAATGAGTATTGGATATTTTAGTGGTTTTTTGGAGTTGTGAGGAATTGTTGAGTTTGAAGGAAACAGAAGCTCGCGGTGATCCTTGCAACAAACTATGTTTTTAGGAGGAAAAATTAGACTTCGCGGCGGTCCGTGCAACTCATGAGTTTTGGTGAAGGATAAAGGTATCCGGTGAATTCGCGGTGTCCGCGCAGCCCGATGGATTTCTCGAAGGATGAGTGAGTTCGCGGTGGACCGCGCAACTCACCGATTTTGAAGGATCTGGTGAAGAGTTCGCGGTGGTTCGCGCAACTAAGAGAAGATTTTGAATTTTCCATTTTAAACTATTTTACTTAAAAAAGTGGGCAACCTCCATCTCGATCCGAAATGGTCGAAATATTTACAATAACTGCCTGTTTTCTGTACAAAATTTGGTCTTATATACTAGAGCTATTTCTATCTTTGTTTCTGAATAAGGGTAGGAAAGGGCGAGTTCCTTGTAGCTTATTGCCCCAAACTTACCGTCTCCCACTTCCTACACAGTAAAAAAAAGTTTATACTTTTTACAACTTTTTGTCCACAAACGTCCACAATTTGTTATTTGTTAATTTTCTAGTTGTACAAACAAAAGTACAAACTCGAAATTGTTAATTGCATAAGAAATAAATGGGCAGGTTTGTAATATTCAAACCTGAACAAACGAGTTTGTCACTTATTTAACAAAATTATTTTTACGAAACTTCGTATTGCGATTTTACGAAATTATTTTTTACTGTGTATGTTTTCAACGAATTGGAAGGAATTGTTATCTGTAGACTGTATGTGAGGGCCTAAACGCTTCCCCCCTTCCCTTAACCATGGGGTCAGGGCCTTACGCTCAGGGAGTACAATGCTGTTTTGAGGATTGCTAGATTCTAGGCGCAGTGGTGGCGTTACGGGGATGTAACACAACATCAAAATGCTACCATCATCATAAAAATTTACATGAATGTACATAATAGCTTTGCCGAGGGTCTTGTAAAATTTGGAATTAATCCACAGCATAATTTTTGAGGAAAAAAATAGGAAATTTATCGATTCTCGTGCACTCATTGCACTACTCTTATGGAGATCTGCCGACCATATCGTCGTATTCGTTTTTACCCATTTACTGTGGCGATTTAATATCTTCTAAGAAAATGCTACCATGTACGTGGAAAAGTATATAAAGTTGAACCGATAATAGCTTAAGCATTTGGCCCCTTCTGCACGATGATTTACAGCATCGTTAATAAATTATTGATTAAATAAATCGAGATGCTGGTAGGATATTTCGGACATGTGAGAAAAAAATGAACGAAAATGACACTACCTAGCGTATCGACATACCCAATTTACTACAGATACCTACATTATCAATAAAAATATAAATATACAATCCCTACAGTCATGGTCAACAATTAGGCTAGTTCGTAAACACGAGGCGGTACTTCCGCCAATAAAATACTGTTAATAAATTAATATGAAAAAAATTTATTGTATGAAATTCTAACAAAACTTTTTACGCTGCCCAATCACTAATAAACCCATATCTTATTATAGATCTTTAGGAAAATCGCCCAAAAACATCACGTAAATATTGCTATTATTTTGTTTTTGACGGGTGCCAACAGCGAGTCGATCTAAAGTATAAGCATAGGGCGCTCCCCATGTACCTCACCTCCCCCGACTCAGCCCCACAACAACCTTAAAAAAGTCATGACACTCGAATGATCGAGATAAATGTATCGAAATAATCGAAATCGTGAAGCCAGTTTTTGTAGCCAATCGGGATCGTCCGTTTCATTAGTGAGATGGGCGCACCTAACCTAAACGAAATGAAATAAGCGCGAGCGAAGCGAGCGCGTTGTTGCTAGAACGAGAAAAATTAAAGTATGAGTGTGACGAATGATTGTAACGGGGATTTTATGGGTCGTCACAAAGGTAGGGCTCGACACGAGCGAGACACGCGGGATGGATAGAGGAAGCGAAACAGCAATAATAATCGATATTCGGCCGTGACCGCCACCACGCGTAATTATATTTTTAGTTTATTTTATTATTTTATTTTATTATTCTATCAACTCAATCACCTTCATATGAGAGTTAAAAAAGTCTTCTCAACGTTGACAGAAAATGCGGAACGCTAAATGCGATTCAATGGACAAAACCCACTGCACATAGTATGCGATTAACAGCAATATAGCGAGACAAATAATTACAAGGATATGTATAGAAATTACTCGCAGCATCTTTGCAACAGAAATTACACAACACAAAAAAAAGAGAATCAAACGTGGATGAACATATGTGTATATGTTAGAATTGGATTACTCAGGTGAGAGAAAGGACACACGTCTTGGTGGCTACTCGACGCCATGCAAAAAGCGCGATCATGACGTCAGTCTTTATTGCCAACGGTACAAAAGGAACATGGCGATTACTGCCAACATAACGATTTACAACACGCCCACTTAATCGCAGCGTTTCTTTTTTTACAATAAATATACACGTGGTTTTTTTTTTTTATACAAACATATATACACAGTGGTTTTCCGTCTTTCTTTTTTACAGTACCAAACCCATTTCTTTCGAGAAAAACGAGTTTTTAATTTTCGGCAAAGCCTTGGTTAGTATGTCCGCTTTCATGTTTTCCGTAGGAACATACTCGATACAGATGTTTGCTTTCTCCACGTGCTCACGTAGAAAATGGTGTTTGATGTCGATGTGCTTCGTGCGCTGACGGTACCCGGAAGTCTCGGCCAGCGCGATAGCACCTTTGTTGTCGCAGAATAGTTTTGTCGGTTGATTAACCGCACCCGGATCGAGGTCTTTCAAGAGTCTTCTGAGCCACAATGCCTCCTGGCACGCGGCAGACAGAGCCATATACTCTGCCTCGGTTGACGATAGCGCGACAGTTTTTTGCTTACGGCTGCACCACGCAATTGCACCCCCATGCATCGTAAACAGAAAACCCGTGACAGAGCGCCTGTCGTCGGCCCCTTTCGCCCAATCGGCGTCGCTGAAGCCCTCGATGATGCTGTGGCTTCCTCTCCGAAACTTCAGCTTGCAGTGCGCCGTACCCTTAAGGTAGCAAAACACCCTCTTCACGGCCGTCCAATGGATTCTTCGCGGCGATCGATTATACCGGCTCAGCACGCTCATAGCGTAAGCGATTTCGGGTCTCGTCGCTTGGCTTACGTAGAGTAGTGCGCCCACTGCTTCCTGATACGGAACTTTTTCCATCTCGTCTGCTTCTGTATCGGAGATCTCGGCCGGGAAATCATCCAGCTTCTGATTCGGGTCCAACGGCGTAGACACCGGGTTGCTATCACTCATGTTGAAGCGCTCAAGTATTTCTTGAACGTAGGCCGCCTGGTCCAAGCTGATTTTTCCGACTTGAGAATTTCTCGTGACCCTAATGCCGAGGATATGATTAACCTCTCCGAACTCCTTGGTCTTAAAGTTCTCCTTGAGTCTCTTCTTGATCCGCTGGCGCTGCACGTCGTCCTTCGTGATCAGTAAAATGTCATCTACGTACACCGCGAGTATACAGATGTTTCCATTTACGTGTCTGTAATATATGCACTGGTCTGCTCCGGTCTGTACGAATTTTAAGCCCTTGAGCACGGCGTCCAGTCTCGGATTCCATGAACGCCCGCTTTGCTTTAAACCATACATAGCTTTCTTCAATTTCCAGACTTTTCCGTTATCCTCGGTGTTCACCAACTCCTTCGGGGGTTGCGCATATATATCCTCTTCAAGATCCCCGTGAAGGTACGCGGTCACAACATCTAGGTGTTCGATGCTGAGGTTGTATTTGACAGCCATTGCGAAAAGCAACCTAAGAGAATTGTGCCTCATAACGGGTGCATACGTCTCGTTGTAATCGATGCCCGCCCTCTGAGAGCACCCCTTAACGACGAGCCTTGCTTTATGTCTCTCTATCTCGCCGTTCGCTTTTTGCTTTGTCTTGAAAACCCATTTTGTTTTTAGTAGTTTCCTCCCCGGTGGGGGGTTTACGAGTTCCCACGTCTTGTTTTCGAGCAGCGACTCATGCTCGTCCTTCATGGCTCGTATCCACGCGTCCTTGTCCGGACTTCTCACGGCTTCGTCCGCCGTTTGAGGATCCGACGAATGCCTGTCGTACGTCAGGTACGAGACGAAATCTTCCCTCACCACCGGTCTCCGTGTTCGTGTTGATCTTCGCAACTCCGAGTTCTCGTCCTCGTCTGCGCCTTTTTCTGACGCGACTTCACCATCGCGAAACCATTCCTCGCCTGGCGTTTCCTCAATGGGACTATAGAAAATGTCCGCATCATCCTCCACCGCCGAAAACGTTTCGTCGCCGTCGTCTACATCCTCCGTTCCGATTTCCTTTATATCTTCCGTATCGGACGTGCTTTGCACAGCCTCGACACCCGCCTCAGGCTGTTCCTCCATCGTCTCTTCCGGCCAGAACGACGAATGACTTTCGACAGGTGTGACTTGCTCCTGTCTCCGGCGGTCTGCGAACTTTGAATTCTCAAAAAAAATTACATCCCTACTCCGAATGACTTTTTTGCTTACAGGGTCCATCAACTTATACCCTTTCGTATTCTCACAATACCCGACAAATATGTGCTCTGCAGACTTCGGATCCCATTTCTTCCGCTTCTCTTGCGGAATGTGCGCGAACGCTCTGCAGCCGAACACCCTCACGTGACTCAAGTCTGGCTTCTCTCCCGTCCAAACTTCTTCAGGAGTTTTTCCAAAAACCCCACTGGCTGGTGATCGATTTATCAGGTACACGGCTGTAGCGACCGCCTCCGCCCAAAACGGTTTCTCGAGTGCTGCATCCAACAGCATCGTCCGTGCCCGCTCGACGATAGACCGGTTGAAACGTTCAGCGAGCCCGTTTTGCTGTGAACTATATGCAACCGTTGTCTGATGCCTCACTCCTTCACTCTTCAAGAAGTCTCGCAGATCCTTGTTCACATACTCCGTTCCATTGTCGGTCCGCAATATCCTCATTTTCTTGCCAGTCTCATTTTCGCTGAGAACCTTGAACTCCCGTATAGCCTCCGTGGCTTGACTTTTATTATTAAGAAAAAACACAAAAACTTTTCGCGAATGGTCGTCTATCAACGTTAGGAAGTAACGCGATCCCCCTATCGAATTTTTCTCCATCGGACCACAGACATCCGAATGCACGAGCTCCAATATTTCCTCAGCTCGCTTGCCGCTGCGTCGAAAGGGTTCTCGTTGCTGCTTGCCCTTGACGCATGCTTCGCAGGGACTCTCATTCCTATCGTTGTAACTAACTCCAGTGACGAGTAATTTTTTGAGTAAACCGAGTCCTTGTCGATTCAAGTGGCCTAGTCGTCGATGCCACAACATCCCATCTGCCTTCTGCGTAGTGTGGAATGCTCTCTCTTGACTGCTGTCGACATCTACTCGGTATATCCCACTCTTCTCACTCGCTGTGGCTAAAACCTCACCACACGAGTTAACAATTTCACAACCTCTTGTACTGAAGGTCACAGTATGCCCTTTCTGGACTATTTTGCTCACCGACAAAAGATTCGCTGCGACTCCGGGTACCAAAAGTACATCCTTGACCGGAAGCTCCCTGCCTCCGTCCCCAACTCGAAGGCTTACATCTCCGACCGCTCGAGCCACCAGCTTTCCATTGTCAGCTGTGACGACTTGTGCCTCCGACTCCTTCCTCGTAGTGATGAGATCCTCTCGAAACGTCATATGAGACGACGCACACGAATCCAGATACCAATCGCCAGGACCCAAGCCGCCAGAAGCATACAAAGCGTACAAAGCCTTGTGCCCCGCACTCTTGTTGTCTCCATCCTCGGTCCACCCTGCCTTCGACTTGTCGGGCTTCTTTTTCTTGTCGCACATCCTCGCTACGTGTCCAATCTGGTTGCAATTATAGCAACGGAGTCCCACCTTCCTGCGAGTCTGGTGACCCCTGGAGTACAGCGCCGTGTCGTCCTCCGCTTCAGCTGCAGATTTGCCATACTTCACGTCCTGCAACAACTTTGTTTTAATTGAGTCAGCCGTGACAGCCGTACCAGAGCTCTCAATGACCATGATCATCGGCCTGTATTCGTCCGGCAGCCCTGCCAGCAACAACGTCCCGATCCACTCTTCCTTCACGTCGAAACCAATCCCCCGTAGCTTGTGTGCAGTAGTTATTACTCTATTTACGTACTCTTCGACTGAGTTGCATTTTTCAAGAGTCGTGGTGACCAGAGTACGCAGCAGGCCAACCCTCCTTGTCAAGCCTGTATCCTCGAACGCCATTTTCAACCGATCCCAAGCTTCTTTGGCATCTACAGCGTCTCGGATATGCACAAAACTCACGGGTTCCACCGATAATATTATTTTCGACTTCGCACGTGCGCACTTTCTCGAATCGGCAACGTATTCCGCAGTCCCAAGCACACAACCCCACAAATCATCCAATTCGAGGCACGCTTGCATCGCGAATTTCCAGTCCGTATAATTCTCTCTCCCTCGAAGACGCTCGATTTGCGGGAGAGGACCCGATGCAACTTGCGTAATTCTACTCGAAGGCGTTGGGTCAGCCATGTTAACTAACCGGCCTCGTGGTGCTTTCCGTGCAACTTTTTAAACACGGCTTCTACGGAACGATCTCGATACACCCGCAACAAATATATATTCCATGGGGCTCTTTTACAACCGCACAATACAAAACTTTCTATATTTTTCGACTTTGGCTGGGCCCATAACCTGTTAGAATTGGATTACTCAGGTGAGAGAAAGGACACACGTCTTGGTGGCTACTCGACGCCATGCAAAAAGCGCGATCATGACGTCAGTCTTTATTGCCAACGGTACAAAAGGAACATGGCGATTACTGCCAACATAACGATTTACAACAGTATACTGTGACGTGGTTCGTCACAAGTCTCCTCCGACGTGGCTCGACGTCCCACCACTCACTTAGGGAATAAATTAGAATTAAGATCTACAATTTAAGCCACGACTTTTACTATTGTCAACCGTCTTCCCCGACCTACCCTCATCCCCTGTTACCCTCAGCCCCTCGACTCACTCACCAAAGACTCGTCGAAGACCCTTCGCAGACTCACCGCAGACCATCAAAGACCATCGCAGATCTTCGAAGACCATCGCAGATCTTCGAAGACCATCGCAGGCAATCGAAGACCCTTCTACCCCCTGGATTGACCTGCCGAAGACCGCCCGACTCCGATTTACCCTGAGGGACACGACAATTGTATGATAAAGTACAACTGGACCATCATCCCGGCACTAACCTCCAAAAGTGCCCGACACCCGGTACACGGGCAAAACATCGTCGTCCCGTCTCTTGGAGGCCACAGCGACGAAACTCTACTCGGCTGACCCGCCCTGGACAGCCCGGAACCCGACGACACACTCTCGGCTCGAAATAACGAGTATAAACCGACGAGTTGTGTCGTGCAGGCAAACACCGTGAAAATCCACACAAAACTGTCAGTGCGACATTTTGCCCGAGCGCCGCGAGGAACCAGCACCTCTCGACGTCGAGAATTGTTTGGCGATCGATAGGCCAATCGATGCCGAGGATGCGCGCGCCGAGCGTCGCGACGAGCCTTCCGTAACAACGAATATGCTAACAAGGGCCGCGCCCAATCCCGACGCCCATCGACCGCCAGTCTCGGAGATTGACCAATCGAAAATCGAAGCCCTCATCGCCAACTTGCAAGACAGACCCGAATATCGGGAAAGAAGCCGGAAACGGCATGGCGTTCTTCACTTCGAGCCACGGTGTGCAAGAGCGAGCGTGTGTGTGACAGGCGTAGAGAGTACAAAGAGCAAAGTTTTTGGAAATTATATCGACCTGGAACGCCCACGTTATATTCAGACTCCATCCCCGGAGAGTACTGACCTAGAGGCTTAGATAAAGGATACAATTGGACCGATATTGGAAATTATAACGACTTGGCGAACCACGGAATATTGGAAAGGACTTTGTTCGGAAGGAGAGTTTGAGACCGACCGAAAAGTGTGAAAGATCGCCGGTTGAGTGAGTAGAGTTAAGTTTCTGTTATGTTGGTAATCGGCTATATATATGTACAGTTGGCAATAAACCAGGTGGCGCTGTGCTTCCGCTTTCTCATGGCGTCCACTCTGTGATACAATCAACACGTGTGTAACTCTCTCTCCCGAAATCCTGCTCCATCAGGTTATGGGCCCAGGATGGATTAAAGACAATAATTAAATATCGGAGCAGAAAAATTACCGGTGCAATATTTTTGTAAAAAGTTTTTGTTTAATGCAGTATTTCCCCGCGAACCCCCTGTGGAAAAAGGTGCTGTGCCACGAGGTGGAAACGTGAGCAAAGATGGCCGAGGAGCTGGAACAAAGTGCGCAAAACCGGGTGCAAAATAATCATGGTCAGCAAATCGAGCGTCTTCGCGGCCGAGCGAATTATTCGGACTGGAGTTTTGCGATGCAGACGTATTTAGAACTGGACGATTTGTGGGGCTATGTACTCGGGACGGAATCGTACATTTCGGACGTGCGAAAAATGACACGTGCGCGGTCAAAGATAATTCTCGGGATCGAGCCAATAAATTACGTGCACGTGCGGGGTGCGCTCGACGCAAAGACAGTATGGGAAAAATTAAGAGCTGCATTCGAGGATAGTGGTCTAACGAGGAAAGTCGGGTTACTCCGGATCTTAGTAACAACTAGCCTCGAAAAATGTTCCACGGTTGAGGAATATGTAAATCGGATTATTTCGACGGCGCATAAGTTACAAGGGGTTGGTTTTAACGTCGGCGATGAATGGATCGGGACACTATTGCTCGCAGGGTTACCGGAAGAGTTTAAACCGATGATTATGGGGATTGAGAGTTCGGGAACAGCTATCACAGCCGATTCAATAAAGACTAAATTATTGCAGGACGTGAAAGTCGACAAGGTTGCCACCGGAGAGTCAGATGCTGCGCTCTACTCACGAGGCCACCACACCCGAAGCAAGGTTGGACCTCGGTGCTTCAAGTGCAACAAGAACGGGCACATAGCGGCACAGTGCAAGAACGAGAAGAAGGGGTCATATACAAGCGACAAGGAAAAGAAAGATGCGAACCCCAAGGCGTTGTATGCGCTGTACTCACCGAGTCAACTACACAAGGACCATTGGTACATCGATTCATGTGCGTCCTCGCACATGACTTTTCGAGAGGATCTTCTTGAGTCGAAAGGTGAATCATCGGCGCAAGTAATTACAGCGGACAATGGTACATTGTTGGCGGAAGCAGTCGGTGATGTGGTACTTCCGAAGGTAAAGAGCGGAGGTGAGGACCGTGTCGTAAAAAATGTATTGTTGGTACCTAGCGTGGCAGCAAACCTGTTGTCGGTAAGCAAAATGACCGAGAAAGGGCATACGGTAGTTTTTGACCCAAAAGGTTGTAGAGTCGTGGCTCAAAATGGCGAAATTATAATAACTGCTGTCGAGGCGAGTGGTATCTACAGGGTCGATGCGAATATACAAACGGCATTCCACGCGAAGGAAGAAAGCGGGATGTTATAGCATCGCAGACTAGGACCCTTGAACAGGAAGGGTCTCGGATTATTGAAGAAATGGCAGGCCTCCGGAATTGAGTTCAGCGACAAAAATGAGGAGCCGTGCGTATCTTGCGTACAAGGAAAACACCACAGAGAGCCGTTTCGTAGCAGTGAGAAGCGTGCCGATGGTAAACTTGATCTCGTGCACTCGGATGTGTGCGGGCCTATGGAAAAGGAGTCTCTTGGAGGATGGAGGTATTTCTTGACGCTAATAGATGACAGCACAAGAAAGGTATTTATTTACTTTATGAAAAAGAAGAGCGAAGTTACGAGAATCGTTCAAGAGTTTAAATTTTTCGTCGAAAATCATACAGGAAGACGTCTAAAGATTTTGAGGACCGACAACGGCACTGAGTATCTCTCCGACGAGCTGCAAGGAATACTGAAGAAGGCCGGGATACAACATCAGACAACGATGCCCTACAGTCCTCAACAGAATGGAGTAGCGGAGCGGTTCAACAGGACGATCGTTGAACGCGCACGAACCATGTTGCTCGATGCGAATCTGCCAAAGGAGTATTGGGCAGAAGCGTGCTCCACTGCCGTGTACCTGATTAATAGATCACAAACAGCTGCAATACGCAGGAAAACGCCGGAAGAGGCGTGGTCAGGCGTTAAACCCGATCTCAGCCACATCCGAGTATTCGGTTGTAGAGCAATGGTGCATGTGCCGAAGGAAAAAAGGAAAAAGTGGGACGCGAAAGCTGTTGAACATGTGTTCGTCGGCTACTGCGAGGATTCAGCAGGATACAAGTTGGTACATCCTGAAACGGGAAAGTTCGTGAAGAGTAGAGACGTCGTTTTCCTCGAAGACTCGAAAATACGAGAAAATCGGGTTATACCACAGAAGGAAGAAAATCGAGTTGTACAGAAGGACGAAGAAAATGGAGCCGGCCCTTCATATTTGCCTGTCGAGTTTGAAGATGAAGAAACGGGGCAACCGGTGCCAGGGTTAGAGGCGAGAGCGGTAGAAGAAAATATCGAAAGAGAAGACGATCGAGCTTCGTTATTAGAAGAAGAAGAACAAGAAGAATTCTACAGTCCACTTCCAGATGATAACGAAGAGCGGTTTCCGGATGATGACGCACCATCCGAGGCGGGCGCTGTCGGAGAACAAGACGACGAGCTTCGACGTTCGACAAGAGTGAGGAAGCCCGTAATTCGTCAAGATTACGTCAGTTATCTGACGTGCGACAGAAACCCGTCGGATCCGGAGACGGTCGAGAAAGCAATGAGGAGTCCAGAGAAAAATGACTGGATGAAAGCAATGAAGGAAGAGGAAAAATCACATGCAGAAAATCGTACTTAGGAATTCATGGATCCGCCCGACGGCAGGAGACTACTCAATACGAAGTGGGTCTTCAAAACCAAGAGAAACGCCGAAGGGAAAATTGAAAGATACAAGACTTGGCTGGTAGTGAAAGGATGTGCACAACAACACGGCATCGATTACACGGAGACATATGCGCCAGTGATGAGACACAGCTCTCTTCGCATACTTTTTGCGCTCAGTGTAAAGTACGGTCTAAAAATCGAACACCTCGACGTGGTGACAGCCTATCTTCATGGAGATCTCGAGGAGGATATTTTCGTGAAACCGCCAAAAGAGCTTACAGACAAAGAAAACGAGAATAAAGTATGAAAATTGAGAAAAGCTGTCTACGGTCTCAAACAGAGTGGAAGGTCGTGGAATCGTAAGTTAAATAATGTGTTGTTACAAATGAAGTTTAAGCAATGTGAGAAAGATCAATGCGTGTATTATACACGTCGAGGCTCGAAGATCTGCATAGTCGCGGTATACGTCGACGACATACTGATCGTGTCAAACGACGAAGACCAACGAAAAGCGACGAAGAAGAAGTTGAAGGAAAATTTCAAGACGAAAGAGTTCGGCGAAGTAAACCATGTACTTGGGTTGCGAGTGTCGAGAGACCATCGACTCGGGAAGATTTCAATCGATCAATCTGCGTATATACAGGAGATACTCGAAAGATTCAACATGTCGGAATGTAAACCAGTATCTACGCCATTGGCCGTAAACCAGAAGCTGGACGATTTACCAGATGGAGCTACCAATGGAGAACTCGAAGAGATGTCGAAGGTGCCATATCAGGAAGCAGTGGGCGCGTTGCTCTATGTGAGTCAAGCGACTCGTCCGGACATAGCATACGCGACGAGCGTGCTAAGCAAATATATTCAAGCACCGCGGCGAATTCACTGGAGCGCTGTGAAAAGAGTTTTTCGCTATCTGAAAGGAACCCAATCGAAGAGATTGGAGTTTCGGAAGGGTGGCCAGGCGGCTATCGAGGGATTCAGCGATGCTGATTGGGCAGCAGAGTCCGATAATCGACGTTCCGTCACTGGTTTTTTGTTTCTCATGCAGGGTGCGACAGTATCCTGGAGCAGCCGGAAGCAGCGCACTGTTGCGCTATCCACCACCGAGGCAGAATACATGGCACTCTCCGAGGCGTGCCGGGAGGCCTTATGGCTGCGACAATTGTTGCAGGAGCTCGATCCTACGTCGGTGACTCGGCCGTTAAAATTGTCGTGTGACAACAAGGGTGCCATAGCATTGGCACAGACATCTGGCTATCGACAACGGACCAAGCACATTGACATAAAGCACCACTTCATCCACGAGAACATCGAGAAGGGAAAAATCAGAGTTGAATATACTCCGACCGAAAGTATGAAAGCCGATATTCTGACGAAGGCTTTCCCAAATGTGAAAAACTTGTTTTGCTCAAAAGGAATGGGCATATTGTGATATATGTACAAAAAGGAAAAAGGAGTATTCCAAAGCCAAAGTCATTGTGAAATAATTTATTTGTATTGTATAGAATCAGAAATTGAGAGTAAATGCCGATTAAGTGGACGTGTTATGTTGGTAATCGGCTATATATATGTACAGTTGGCAATAAACCAGGTGGCGCTGTGCTTCCGCTTTCTCATGGCGTCCACTCTGTGATACAATCAACACGTGTGTAACTCTCTCTCCCGAAATCCTGCTCCATCAGTTTCCCACCCCCCATAGCCCTTTAATTAAATTCTTTTACCCGGTCTTAATCCCCCTGAAATTGTACCCGCACCCTTTTCGTAATCTTAAGTGATAGTCATTGTATAAAACTTTGATCGTCGAATACCGGCCGCCACGTGCGCTGACAAATTCTTTTGTTCCGGACTCGATACGTGCGCGTGAGTGGTGGTGCTCGCGAAGGTTTACAGCGTGCGATACAGTAATACCCTTACCCCCACACCCTAGAGACTCATAAATTGTTCATTCTTACCTATTTTTTTTTTGTGTAATTATTGAAGTTTTTTCTATTTTTTTTTGTGCCGAGGTAATATTGTAAAGAAGCCCTGGACAGTGCCCTCGGCCTGAGAAGTCTCATCCCCCTCCCTCCCCCATTCCCGCTAGCCGAGTGCCGTGAAGGAAATAGTCTTTTTCTGTTCTTTTTTTTGTTTCCGATTAAACATCGAGAGTTACGGTGCTACACCGATACAGTAGCTGGCACCCAATAAAATAGATAACTTTTTGATTCGTTTTTCTCCTTTGGATGTTTTTCTGAGTTTTGGCAAATTAAGACCAGTATTGTGTAGAATATTCACCGGCCAGCCCCCCCCCCCCCCCCCCCTCCTCCCTGCGATTGACCCTTGCGAACCGCCGTTCCGGCGCGTATTATAAGCTTCGTTATTTCCATAAGTTTTGTTGTTAATTATTTTTCGACCTACTTATTTTTTCTCCGAGTATTAATTATTTTTCTACTTTCTTATTTCCCTTGCGTATTGATTATTTCCGTTTTTTTTGTTTGTTCTTGTTGAGTTCCTTGCCCCTTCCCTCTCTTATTTTCTATTGTTTATGACATTTGATTTTATGAACCCCCTTTTCTTTCAAGTTATTATCAAGCTTGTTTATTTTTGTTATCAACTCCCTTCAACGTACCCGTAACGGCGTTGAATCGGCAGGATTTTCTAATTATTTTGTTATTTACTATTTATCGAACGAATTATTATTAAAAGTTATTTTCCCACGTTTTCTACACAAAACTTTGGTGTGTTATTTCCCCCTCTTCCCTCGCCCTATATTTTCCCAATTGTCCCCATTTTAAGAATTATTAAAAGGAAGTATCATCACAATACAAATAAGTAGAAACAGAGGTGTCTTACTGATATATAAGGCCCAGTGGTTTATTTGCGCGCAGAAAATTAATTATCGTCGAACAGACTAACACATAGCACCGAAATATTTCTGAAACGTTTCGAATTTGTTTGTATAAAAATTATTTTACCAATATTATAAAATATTTCTGAAATATTTTGAAAATATTTTTTGTCCGCTCATCTTTCATTGAAATGTTTCAGAAATATTTCGCAAAAATTTTTGTGAAACATTGCGCTTAAATGTTTTTAAAACATTTTACATATATTTTTAAAAGTTAGCAAAATATTTATTTGATACCTTTCTGAAACATTCAAGAAATTATCAATATTTTAGGGTTGTAGATATTTCATACATATTCAGAAAAGTGAACGAAGCACTTGTATAAAGAAAGAGTTAGGTTTCCGGGAGATTTGTTGAACAATTTTATTTTTGAGCAATTTTTAATCACATTTTGGAATTATTATTATGCAAAATTAATCTCTTCACCACCTTTAATATGCTTGATTTTTTCAGATTTTTATACCATCCAGAATGGTTTGGGATTCCCTCTCATTTCCCTGAAACTTATGAGAAGTGACCACTATTCGCAAGGACTACCTCAAGAGTGCCAATATCATGTAGGGTTATGACACAATAATCGAACTGTATTAAAATATATCCACAAACCATGGCATTTTTATATGAACATAGTTCTTATATGAACATAGAAAATCCTTCTGAACATAGTTCAGTACACATCTGCTAATATTCGTTTTTAAAATATTTTTTCAACTTTTCAGAAATATTTCAAATGTATGAAAGAGTAAGTATATTTCTGAAATACTTTAGAAAAGTTTCGTTGCAATATTTTGATACAATACTTTAATATATGATTTCCATATATATAAGAAATATTTAGTAAGATTTTAAATATTGATAATATTTCTGAAATGTTTTAGAAATATTTCGTTGCAATATGTCGGGAAAATATTTCAAAATATTATTTCCGTATATTTCAGAGATATTTCGAAATATTTGAAAGATTGAAAATATTTCGGAAATTTTTTCAAATTATTTCGTGCCATATGGGAGATTGCCTGACGCCCAACCAATTGGGGAACGGAAAAAGAACAGACATTAAGAAAACGGGCGTCAATATATTTGTACACGGCTCGGGCACGGTTCCAGGAATTTGCCGTGCTACGGATCCGTCACAGTATATACGGGCAAGGTATTTTTCTAATCCGACTCATGAAATATTGTCACTTGTATTCATGGTCTTTACTGTCACCATGAGAATGAAGTTTCACCAATCCTAAACAAAAAAGTTGTTATTCTTGGCTCCACTTAGGTCGTAGAGGTCAGTACCTACATATACGGATGTTGAAGATGGCGGCTTTTGCGGAGTGGGGATGGCCGGCCGCGTGGTGTAACGGGGCCTGGCTGCGCGGTGTGAGGGTGGTTGCCCCCCTCCTCCCTTACCCCGCGTCTCCTCCGAGGCGGAAGAGGGCCGTCAGGGGGTGGGAGTTGGTGGGTGTCCAGGGTTGAGGAGCTGAAGGAGATGTTGCTTCCTCGGCTGCCAAGTCCCGACCACCCGCCCCTGGTCGATCACTTCGCTAGCTTGACTTGAGTTACGGGTAGAGTGGATGCCGGGGGTGAGTGTAGTGAAGGGAGAGAGTAAGCGTGTAGTGGAAGGGCGTGAGAGCGCGGCGAGGGTGTTTGGTATAGTGGGGGTGAGCTGGCTGGAGCGCTAGTGGGGGCCAGCTGATGACGGCGTAGCGACGAGTCGCGCCATGTTGGATTTTTGGGGCACGCTGGCGGTCGAGCGCCGGCGGGCCATCGCTTTATTTAAACTTCAAAAGGCAACTTCTATTCATGCATGTTTCATCGACTCGAGTCCATCTAGACTATTCCCGTCCTTGTCAGATAACGGGAACATGGTTATTTAACGGGTCTACAATGTAATTTACTTTATTTAAACTTCAAAAGGTATCTATTCTTACGTGTTTCGTCGAGTCGAGTCCATCTAGACTATTCGCGTCCTTGTCAGATAACGGGAATATGGTTATTTACCGGGTCTACAATGTAATTTACTTTATTTAAACTTCAAAAGGTATCTATTCTTACGTGTTTCGTCGAGTGGATTCCATCTAGACTATTCGCGTCCTTGTCAGATAACGTGAATATGGTTATTTAACGGGTCTACAATGTAATTTATTTTATTTTAACTAGAAATGTATCTATTCTTACGTATTTCGTCGAGTCGAGTCCATCTAGACTAGTGCTGTCCTTATCAGATAACGGGAACATGATTATTTAAATGGTCTACAATGTAATTTATTTTATTTGAACTTGAAAGGTATCTATTCTTGTGTATTTCATCGAGACGAGTAGGTCTAGACTAGTTTTAATGTTGAAATAAAATATTCACTTTCGAATCACCTTAATTAACAATGTTGCCGATATTTTACAAGGACGCCATTAGTCTAGATGAACGTAACTCGACGAAATGCGTACGAATTTATAGGTCTTAAGGTCGAAATAAGATATTCACTTTTAAATAATCTTAATTATTAATGTACTTAACGTTGTATGAGTTCGGGACTGGGCTCAATCGATTTATCTCGACGAATCGCGTAAGAATACATGTGTTTTGAATTTTTGTTTTGGGTTTTTTTTTTTAGTTTGTATTTGCCAGGGACGTCGTTAGGACGCGTACTGGTTTATAACTTTAAATATGAACTAATTTTCTTTATATTCAGGGTAGTTTGTATTTACCAGAGACGTCGTTAGGGCGCGTTATGGTTTTTATTTTAATGTATTTACTAATTTTCTTTATTTAACATCTTTTATATTATCTATTTCAGATTATCAACTGAACTATTAAACAATGGACAATTTTAGCGAAGCGAGCGCCTCAAACAGCTCGTTGTTTGGAGACGAGGTTCCTTGCAGCCAACCTCGAAAAGACAATACAGATGGTATATTGTTATGGTTACAGTTATTGTGATAGTTATAGTTATGCTTACTAAATTGATATATTAACAGGACAAAGTAAATTAATTGGTGATCTTATGGATACATCGGATGATGGTCGCGATTCGCCAAACGTACAATTTATTGGATTTTTTAATCCGTTGGGAGACCCCATTACCTCCCCAATGTTTCGTGAGTCAGTAACGTTAATAAAAATCGAGAAGACGCCTCAAGCAGAGGACGAACGTCGCCGCGAGAGGGACGAGGTGAGGAGACGAGCGGAGGCGATCCAGCAAAGGCGGGAAGCCAGATGAGCGATGTCGATGGGAGGCGACATCGTTGCAGCACGGACTGCAGAGCAACCATTTGTAAGTATTATATTATTCCGTTTCGATTCTTCACCATTCATTCACTTATGTATGTTTTAATTTCATTGTAGGTTCAAATCCCTCCGGTCGTCAGCGCCGTCGAAACAGACATCGAAATGACGGACACTCCCGAGGTTCAGGAGGAACGAAGAGAGCGTCGCCGTCAACAACATTATTTGAGGCGTCGAGAACAAGAAATAGAGGAGATGCGGGGAATTATGAGGAGAACAATAGAAATGGAACGGGCCAAATGTGCAACAGATGTTGCACAGCAACCGTTGGTAACTATTAAATTATTCCTTTTCGATTCTTCACCATTCATTCACTTATATATGTTTTAATTTCAGCAAAATGAACAGTTCTCCGTTCAAGCGGCAGCAGGTTCGGCGGGCCATCCGGCGGTTCCAATGGAACTGATCCCGCGAGTTCCCTTGTATGTCGTCGTCTGCATGATAATCTCAGACGAATAACCTTTCCTAGCTTGCTTTTGCTCGCTATGTTCTGATTCATTAACTGCAAGGACAATAGCTTGCTCGTCGTAAACCGTTGTAAAGCGTAGTGTCCTCCGTCCGAGCGATTGTACAGGCGGCGACGGTCTGGGTTTTAGCTTGCCAACCCGTGCACTGCTAAATATCCAGCGGTCCGTTACGGGCCCCAGTGCGGACATTTCCCGCCATTCATCCTCAGACAGTAAAATTCCTTTTGAGTAATGGTTGGAGAATTTTATTGCCATGTCGAAGTCTTCATCGTTCACTAGTTCGAGCCCGATTGTAACCATCTTACTGCCCGATGCATTTAAGTTGTACGTCGTGGCTAATATCATGGCCTGGCTTAACGGTCGCCATGGAATTTCTTCAAGTGGCTTGTCTTCTTTTTCCAGAGCCCGCTTCAGTAACCGATGCACCGAGTCACCCTTCTGTTTGTTAATCCCAACGGCGGTAAAATTTTCCATATTATTATTATTATTTTTTATTATGTTTTTGGACGATCTTTTAAGAAAGCGAGACTACACCGGTCAAGTCGTGGAGACGTAATGACTTGGGGGTGAAGACACTCGGGTCTAGAGCCGGAGAAAGTGATGCAATTTTCCGAGAGAAGGGGTGAAGGCACGCCTCAAAGATACTGCTAACTCGGGTGGGGGTGAGCGTCGCGGGGGTTGGGCCTTGAAAGTTTTGTAGACCACCCACGACGTAGCGATTTCTCGTAAACACTTTCAGACGTGACATAAAACATCTCACGATTTGTACATCTTTGCTAATAGCTTGTGCGCTCCACATATTCTTGAAATAAGATGTAAATGATGGAGTTGCCTTCGATCCGGGTCGGGGAGGACGACGTGGCCCTGTCGGAGTCTGTCAAGTGCCTCGGAGTCTGGCTGCATCGTTCGTTGTCGTGGAGGGAGCACGTCAGCTACGTGGCTGCGAGGGTGGCCTCGACGGTGTACCAGCTCCGGCTTTGTCGGAGTAGGCTGCCTGTCGCGGTGAGGAGTATCCTGGTGGCCTCCTTGGTCCTCCCACACCTCGACTACTGTTCGCTGCTGCTCTTGGACATTACTGCCGAGCTGAATGGTCGTCTGCAGAGGAGCCTAAATCGTGAAGTCCGGTTCGTCTTCGGGGTCAGGCGTCGGGAGCGCATAACGCCATTCTACAGGCGGTTGGGATGGCTTCGGGTAGCGGAGCGGCGCGAACTCCTACTGGGGGTGTTTGCTTTCGCAGTGTGGCGTTTTCGCAGGCCGGGGTACCTGGCTGCGCGCGTCGGGAGACCGGTGCGGGTGCCGGTGCGAGATCTGCGGCGGCCGCCGTTGAATGTGGACTGGGAGGTGCCGTTATGTCGGACAGGGGCTGCCGAGGGCTCGTTCGGCGTCATGGCTGCGCGTTTTTGGAATGCGTTGCCTCCGGAGCTGCGGCGGCAGGATTCGGTTGCGGCTTTTGGGCGGGGGCTCAGGGAGCTGTTGCTCGCCAGGATGGGGGGTTTGGGGGAGGGGGTTTAAGTTAGGCTAGGCATGCACTAAAAATTACGCGTCCATATTATGGTTCTTTTCATTATTATTATCATTCATTATTACTGTCATTATCATTATTTCTTCGTATTATTTTCATCTGTATTATTATCATTTTCTTATTATTGTTATTACTTATCTTATTTTTACTTTCTTATTATTACTGTTATTATTTTCGGTTTTAGTTTTAAGTTTTTTTCTCGGTCTGCATGTCGGGTTTTCCTCTCTGTGAGCATTATCGTATATACTGAGGCACGGTGTCCTTAGGGTGCTTGCCCCAGGACACGAATAAAACAACACTATTCTATTCTATTCTATTCTAAATTTCCAACCGGTAAGAGACAAGGACAAGCCTACATAACGCGGATATTAAAATAAATGTAGAAATAAAAATGAGTGGCTGAAGGGCCTAGGTCGATGGCCAATTGACAATATATTTATATTTTTAGGACAACTTACACTATGTAATGCTATGTATAAAAAAAAATTGATCCATCTGGAATAGTGTCAATAAATCCACTACTACTACTACTAAAAATGAGTGAAAAATTCAATCACAATACAGGACTTCACAACAGGTAGGGTGGCGCAGCTGTTTACAATATTATGTCGCGCACATCTAATAAACCGATAAATCGTACTTGCGACGCTGGGGGCTGTTCGGGTGTAAGCTACCTGGAACGATAGTAATTTTATAGCTTTTACTCGAAGGATGCCTCCTTTAGTCACCGGGTTTTTTTGGCTCGCTAGAAGACCCTGGACGTTATTTTTTAAATTTGTAAAATCAGGGAAATATTTGACCAGCCAATGACCATCCAGAACTTGTACATTGGAAGGGGTTGGAGGTCGAGAGAAAAACTATAAGTCTAAGTGTTTCCTCGGAAAACTATTCTATTTCGCTCAACTGCAAACGCCACGTTTCATCAGTATTCATTCTGTCTACGTAGCGTTCTTGTGCAGTTTTGATTCGTGTCGAGTGAGCAAAAATAAAAAAAAATATCAACATGTCTGATTCCATCGTACGAGCGATAATCGGGGAGATCGTGAAAGTGTTGTCGGTTAGTCCGACGCTGATAGTGGGAAAGCTGCTGGCAAGATCGGGCGAAAGAATGTTAAAGGGTATTCGTTGTCCGGCTCTAATAAGGCGGTTCACATGTCTGATGGACAACCTGACGATACCGCAAATAATTAAAATATATAGAGCCGGTAAATTTAGTGGAAGTTGAGAAGTGTTGAAGATGGTGTGTTGCGTTGTTAATGCATCCTCGTACAAAAATTCGAGGGATGCTGCAGCGCTCCGCAACGAAGTTGCACAATTAGGTAGGTGTAATTTTTGTAAAATTGTGTATTTTAATGCATATACGTATTTTTATATGTATACTGTTAATTACAGAGACCCTTCGAAACGACGAAGCAGCGCGAAGAGCAGGAGATGTGCGGGATGCCGAACGAGCCTTGGAGGACGCGACTGCGCGGTTGAACGATGCTAGGGCCGTGGCAGAGGTTCACGATATCGCGTGGGAAAGCGAAGGTAAGTTCTAAAGTGAAAATTAGAAATTTTTAACTAATATTGAAAAATAAAAAAATTAATCTAAATACTAAAAAATGTATTTGAAAAGTAGAAAATTAAATTTATTTTGTTTTTAGGTGTCTATGACTTTAGAGGATACTAACGACGACGATGACGACGACGACGAGCTTGCCAACATTACGGCCAACTTGTCGATATTGGAGGCCAGCGTCGTCGAGGAGGAGGAAGCTGAGGGTCTCGAGCGGAGTCCTCATGATTCGGTCATCCTCAGATATGGCGGCCGGTGGAAAACGCGACAGCTGAGCTGTCCGACGGGGATGAGGAGTTCGCTCCACCCAAATCGGGGGATGTCAAGGGGTAGGACTGTTCGACGCGACTATCGTCGAAATTTCCTCGGATTCGGAACCTTCGCGGTCTCAACAGCCACCGCCACGAACTCCGGTGTTTGAGCTGGTCGCAGGGCCTTCGCGACAAAGGACGCCATCACCGCTTCCTCGTAACGATGTCGTCGAGTGTATGGGAGACCATACACTTCGGGGCCGGATTGGTGAAGGATACTGTCGCCGAGATCCAGGGTGCTCCTGAAGCTGCCGAAGCACTGCGTCGAGCTCCCGTGGTTGACCCCGTTGCAGAACCGTCATCAGAGCCGCACGACGTCAACGAACTTATCACGGGGCCTTCGCGACAGACGACACCACCACCCGTATCTCCACCACCTTCCAGTGAGTCAAAAATTATTCACCGCGTGGAAGCCAGGCACGGTACGGTTATGACCGTTAAGATTCGCGACCCGCCTGCAGAGGCAAATCCGGTAAGGTGGCTAGAGGACGCCATACGCGAGCTCCACACACTTCTTGTGAGTGGCAGTGAACCAACTGATATGGTGGTGTAGAATTTAGGACGAACGCGTTCACACGAGGCCCCACTGGTATGTCATACAGACCCGTCGGGGATTTTGAATTTGAACATTTATTCGCGCAAATTAATAGCGTATCCCAGAGCGCCGCGGGGTTCTGTATCGACGACTCGTTTGTAATTACGAGCAATATAGTGCCGATGCCCATCGGTTCGGGAAGACCGAAAAAAACGAACGGGGTAGAGTTTTGGAGTAAAAAATCGGTGATTAATTTCCAAAACACCGATAAATTATGTCTCCCGCGGAGTAGTGTGGCCGGTAAAGTGTACGCGGAATGGGGGAATATACGCGAAGGGACACTACAGAAAAGATGGGACAATATTCATAGACAGCGATTGCAACTTCAGAAAGTCTTAGCCACTGAATTGGTTGAGGCTGCGGGTATACAGATCCCTGCTGCGGGGTGTAGTGTCCCGGAGCCTCAAGCATTTCAGGAGGTGTTAGCGGAAGAAGGCATTGCTCTGGTCATGTTTGATTTAGAATCCTTCGGTAGTAGCGAGCCGGCTTTATTTAATGGTACACACACTGTACTGCGCCCACTTCGCAGGTTCGACATAATATTTATTTATTGTACGACCATCGAGATAGGCACTACGGTCTAATCTTGAATTTAGCGCAGGATGCCGGGGCTGCTTTGTTCTGCTCGCCATGCGGTGTAGCGTATGATCGCATAACTGGTCATCGGTGTGGACAAAAATGTCCATATTGTATGGCTAGTCCCCCGTGCGATGCTAACGCTCTGGAGGTTCGTTGTGACGACTGTAGTTGTTTCTTTCGAGGTAACGCATGCTTTGTAAATCATAAAGCGATCGGCTTGCATGGAGCTCAAACGCGCTTGTGTGATATGCTTCAGACGTGTCAAACGTGCTTGAAGCAGGTCTACAAGAAACATAATGCAAAGCATGTGTGCGGATGGTTCTTCTGCAAAACCTGTAAAGAAAAGCGACCCGAAAATCACCAATGTTTCATGGCACCGCTGTGTCCGGCGAAAAAAAGCGAAAAACTGGATATATTTATTTTTTATGACTTCGAAACCCGACAGGAGAGCAAAGTCGACGGATTAGCCGGGGTGTACATGCACGAGCTGAACTTGTGCTTTAGTCAACAGCGCTGTTCTAACTGCATAAATCTAGATGAGGATGTGTGGGAGTGCAATCTGTGCGTCGAGGCCAGCGAAAAAGTGTTTGAGAAAAATCCTGTCGCGGAGTTCATAGATTATGTATTGGCTGAGAAGCCTAATGCCGGTCGAGTAATATGTATAGCTCATAACGCGAAAGGTTTCGATGCGCAGTTCATTCTGCGATACCTCTTCGAGGAGAAGCGCGAAACTCTGGCATTAATTACAAACGGTGTGAGCATAATGGAGATGAAAATCCGTAACGTAAAATTCATTGACAGCTTAAATTATTTTCACATGTCACTAAGCAAGCTCCCAAAAGCCTTCGGCTTAGGAGGAGATGTTTTTAAGGGAACTTTCCCACATCTTTTTAATAAAGTCTGACTCAGTCCGAAGGAAAATCGTGGAGCTTAACGCCCAAAAGGGCCCTGGACCAGACGGGATTCCCCCGGTACTGCTAAAATCATGTGCAGATGGCCTAAGCGAACCGATACATAAACTCTTTGAGGAATCTGTACGTACGGGAAAGTTTCCACAAACATGGAAGAGAAGCTACATCACACCTATTTTCAAGGCGGGATTAAAATCTGACGTACGGAATTATCGACCAATCTCCATTATCAGCACCATGCCGAAAATTCTCGAAGACCTGGTCGCAGGATTCTTAGCATCAAATCTCAGAAAGTCGTTAATTGATGAACAACACGGATTCATATCAGGAAGGTCAATACTGACAAATCGGTTAACATACGAGAACTTCCTATCGGCAGAAGTGGAATCGAGACACCAAGTGGACGCTATCTACACGGATTTCTCGAAAGCATTTGACTCGGTGTGCCACGACACGCTCATCAAGAAATTGGCAGCCATCGGAATATCGGGTACGCTCCTCGCGTGGATATCGGACTACCCTTGGAACAGGAACAGAGGGTTCGATACAAAAATTATCTCTCGGGAGAGGTAATAGTGAAGTCTGGTGTTCCTCAGGGGTCTCACCTGGGCCCGCTGCTCTTTCTAGTATTTGCCAACGACATCTCTACATCTCTGGTGTACACGAGATTTCTACTGTTTCCCGATGACCTGAAGATTTTTTTGACGATCAAAACTATGGAGGATCAGGAGCTTATTCAAAAGGATCTCGATGGACTGTGGCAGTGGTCCCGAAGAAACAGATTAGCTCTAAACTTCGGAAAATGTAAAAGCATATCGTTTTCAAGAGGGAGGGTCCTGGTGCCAACGGTGTACACAATCGGTGGATAGCCTCTGCAAAAATGCGGTCAATAAGAGACCTGGGGTTCACATTTGACTCGAAAATCAGCTTTGACAAGTATATAGAGGAAGCCTCCCGAAAAGCCCTCAAATCACTAGGATTCATCAACAGATTCTCCGGAGAATTCCGCAAGGTGGAGACTTTTCGGACGCTGTACCTCACACTTGTGAGGCCGATTCTAATGTACGCGTCGGAGTTATGGATCCCGGTGTTTGCTGTTCATGCAAAAAAGTTAGAGAGAGTCCAGCACAAGTTTCTCCGGTCAGCGTCCAAGGCGGGTGCACCGATGAGACAAGACGACCACGACTACGGAGCGATTGCAAATTCGCTTGCGTTACAGAGCCTGTACTCGCTAACGATCTTCAATGACCAACGAACCTTCTTCAAAATAATGTCAGGAATGATGGAATGTCCCACACTAATGGCCAAAGTCCGGGAGACTGTTCCCGATCGTCAAAGGAGAGCACGAGTCTTCTTCAGAACACCGAAGATTGGATCAACTCTCACGGGAAGATCGGCGCACTACCGCTTCACAAGCGTTGCCAACAGGCTAGACTTAGCTCATCTGTTCGGAGGATCGATTTCAGGCTATACGAGAGACCTTGCTGAACGAGTGCTCCTTTATGAATGATACACACTTCGCATATACTTTACTAAATACGCAAAATTTGTTAATAATCCTGAACTCGTGTACAAAAATACACAATTTGATAATAATCTTGATCTCAATTACTATGTACTTTAAACTTTATGTAAAAGGGCATGTCCCGTTAATAAATAAATAAAATAAATAAAGTAGCTAATCAGCAGTACAAGGGACCTCTACCACCTCTCACAGATTATTCTCTCGATACAATGTCACTATCAGATCGTGCGGCGCTGGTAGAATGGTACGAAAAAACGCAACAATCGGGGTACGAGTTTGATTTTAAAAAGGAGATCGTGACATATTGCAAGACGGATGTAGCGATTCTTCGGAAATCCTGTGCTGCATTCCGGAAAATATTTATAGAGTCCGGAGATACATGCCCTTTTAGTGAGGCTGTCACAAATAGCATCCGCATGCAACAAAGTTTTCCGCCAGCACTTTTTAGATAAAAACAAGATCTCGGTCGTACCGCGGAATGGATATCGACGAGCGGATAGACAGTCGGCGGTAGCTATCGAATGGCTGCTGTGGTGCGAACAGCTTTAGGGCAGAGAAATAGAGCACGTCGTTCGAGGACGCGAGTATAAATTAATTGACGGCACACGCGTGGATGGCTACGGAAAAATACCCGATGGTGTAGGACACGTGTTTCAGTTTCACGGATGTTTTTTCCATGGTTGCGACAGGTGCTACACCGATAAGTGTAAGCGAGACGAGGTGTGGGGTGGAAGTACGGATAATGATAGATTCACGCGAACGTTAATAACGTCCGAAATGATAAAATCTCTCGGGTACAGGCTCCATGAGATTTGGGAGTGTGAATAGGCTCGCGTTAAGAACAGGAACCCCGCGATAAACGCTCACGTAGACGGACGTCCGATTTTGACGGACATTTTGACCGGCCCGGATGGATAGGGATAAAAGGAAATGAGGCAGCAGATATTGCAGCCACAAGGGCTCTGGCTTTCCCGATTAACCGCGACCTTGAACCGAATATTTCGGATCAAATCTCTCAATTAAACCTGCGATATAAACGACTCTCGATGCGCCTACTTCCGGAAGACAAGCAGATCTAACCGAAGCAAGTATTTCAACGAGTTCTCGATAGATACAAAAGACCCCTGGTTTGAAACCTCCACTCTCTCGAGGAGGGCTATTGCCCTAGTTAACCGCCTTCGCACAGGCCACTGTGCCACCAACGCGTATCTCTTTCGTATTAAAAAAAGACTGACGCCTGCGACTGTGAGGAGACCCCGCAGGACCTTGCACATTTAATAGATCGTGCCCTCATTTTTTCGCTCCGAGGGAGCTGATGCGCAGGACCCTCAGAGGACTCAACTTCCCTCCACCCTACAACTGTGTTAAGTTGCTAAAAACCCGACCCAAGACATCATCGGTGCCCTAATGGAATTTCTAATCAACTCTGAGCTTGATCTATAGTTTTTATCGATGACCTTACACTTGCGCGCTGCTCTCTTCGCTAGTCCCCTGTACGATAAAATGTCTTTGCCCTGAGCGGTTCCAGAGGAGTTACGAGGGGAATAGGAGGAATTTTAAAAAATATTTAGAAAGACAGCAAACAATAAACAAAACCAAAACAATAAGTAACAATAACAAAGAAGAAAAATAAATAAAAATAGAGAGAGAAGAAGAAGATCCTCTTTCCTTTTTCAGATCGAATAAAAAATAAAATAAAAGCATTCATACATTAGATTTTTGGCCTTTTTCGCTTAATTCCTCCCAATGAAGTTAAATAACGCTCAGGCGGATTAACCTCCTTTCTTGATATACCTCCCTATCTCCGATATATACCGATCACACCGTCCCGGCTACGGCAGGAAGCTTTTCACTGCACCGATCGGTGCAGCAGATTCAACAAAAAATACACTTCGAGAGTTGCCCTCTCGGGATATGGAGAATGGTACTTGGCCTCAGGCATACAACCATGGGAAGAGAAGAAGAAGAAGGACGTGCACGGCACAGGAAAGGCCGTCCTTTCTCGACGGCGATGAAGAGAAGGTCATTCAGAACCCCCTTTCCTAACTGGTGCAGGTAGCTTGTAGTGATGCAAGCCTATCCTGAGTACTATCCAAAGAGATCAAAGACTCTGTCGATCGTACTTCGCTGTTGATACTTCTTGTCTGATTCGTCAATGACGACTCGATGAATTCTACCGACTGTACAATAGAGTCGTACGGTTTAAGGCGTCTCGACGAAGTCGAACGCGCTCTGTAACGTCGTCCGGTAAACCACGAAAATATCAAGATTGCCAGGCGCTATGACACGCTATAGCAGTTGCAATTTATAATAATAATAATAATCACAACAATAAAAAAGTACTCGAGGCGTGGTTTTTACATTTTTATACAGTTATCAAACTGACGTAATCGACAAAGCGTCGCACGGTATAAATATTTCGGTCTGTGTTGATAGACGACTAACTTTTTTCCGGTTTTTTGTATTAAGTTATCACTGAATTGGCGAATTAGAAACGAACAGAAGTGCGCTCGGATAAATATATTTGCTGGCGTCTTTTTTTTATTGTTTAGCATTACTTTTAATAAAGCACAGTGTTCGCTTGGACTGTTGAAGCTCTGCGGTGCTCCACGGGACAGTCTGACTGTCAGGCGCCTTACTTTTGACGGTTTAATCTCAGTCTCGAGAGTTGTCATCCTTAGCTTCAGATTAACCCCTTGAACGGCATTGACGCCATATGGCGCACATTTTTGTCCTGCCTGAAGCGGCATTGACGCCATATGGTGCACATCGGTTATTTTGTGATTGGCTCGAACGATTTTTGCCAAATTTGGTATTCGGTGGTTTTTGAGGTCGGTGATTACGAATCTGCCCTCAAACTTCAGATCTGAGTAGGCGCATAAAGGAGTAGACGATGGTGATGTGGCAGACACACTGGGATTCTGCAACCAAGGGTCGGACCACATACGCCTACTTCGGCAGAATAAGAGATCGGCTGGAGGCGCGTTGGCTCTAAAGGAACCATTACAGCACGCAGGTTTTCACCAGACATGGGAATTTTAAGGCGTGTCTCACGTCTTTTAATATCGTGTGGACGGGAAGAATTGCCACTGTGGTTTGCCGGAGACATTGCAGCATTTTCTCCTTGAGTGTCCACGATTCGAGGCGCACAGAGTCGCACTGCGGAATGTAATCGGTGACAAAGTATGGCCAGAACCGGCGCACTGATTGCTCGTTTGAGGAGGCTTTTTCTGTCTTCTCCAATTTTTGCAAAGAATGCCCTATTTTCGTTGGAAATTTAATTGTGTATTTTATTTCCCGCCTTTAATGTCCAGCATTTGCTAATGCCTGCACTTGACACACGCAGGGGTCCACTGTTGATTGTGACATGTCAAGGCAGACACAAGAGGTTCCATCCGCTCTGCCATATACTTGGATATTTTCTGGGTAAACTTGCTGAAACCGAGTATTTTACATGCCGACGAATCCGCCTCTCCGAGGCTCCCGCCGGGTATGACTTTCGACTCTTTGATTTTGAGCCAATCGTTTGAGGCCCAGGTAAGTGACTTGGTTTACCAAGTGTGGGTAGGTTCAACTTGTTCGATGATCTCAAGAAAGAAACTCGGAGAGCAAGGTATTTTTCCAAGCACGCTTCTCGGTGGAATTCGCTTGATGGTTGTTTCAACGGAAAGTGGAATGAAGTTTGTTGCGTTTGCTCTTAATGAGCGAGAGACCTTCGAGTCGAGCATAAGAGGAAGGTCTACTGCCTGATTCTTTATACATTAATTGCCCTCAAAAATCAGCAATTGAAAATGACGGATCCAATATGGCGAACGCAAATACAATACGTAACGTTAGATGGCGACTTAATAGTGTATGCGGTACCATGCATCAAGTATACCTAATCCGTGAAATGACATATAATGTTTTTTTATGGACCAGCAGAATCATTGTTTGTTTCATGTAAATATCGTTTGGCACGTCGTAATATTTTAACAACAAATCGAGGTTCGTTGTGAACTTTTCAAGATGAAATGATCTTTCCAACAGAAAAGTGGACTTTGATATCCATTTGAATAAAAATTCATTTCTCTGTGACTACCGACATCAATATCTGAAGTTAGATATGTGTATCCCGCGAACGGTGATAGGAATCGGCCAAGACGAGTAACAAAAGTTAGACAATGTTTTCAAGGGATTTGCGTGTTGTTTCTCCAGCTGTCTTCATTCGAAAAGTCAAATGTTTTATAGTTACTTACCGCCCTTATTGCTCATCCAATTTTAATCAGTTTTGTATTTTTTTCCACCATATTTTATCCAAAAACTAGAATTTTCAAATTTCTAGTGCAGATCCGTAACCAACGACATCGAAAGCCCTCCAATATCAATTTTCAAGCGAATCAAGTACATTTTGTATTTTGATCCGCTATATTGGATCCTCGATTTTCAATTTCAGAATTTTTCGGACAGGTTTTCATTCGAATTAGATCAATTTTGAATTTTAGTCAGCCATATTGGATCCGCCATTTTGAATTTCTGAATTTTGACAGCGATTTCGTACTCAGTGACCAAAAAATCCTTCGTTGCCAGTTCATTGAAATCGAAATACTTTTTTTTCCACCGTTGGGGCACAAACAATGAAATTTTCCTTGCCGCTCAAGGGGTTAAGGTGAAGTGAATGTCACGTGATAGAGCCAGGAATGTGAGAGACATAGCGCCATTGGTCTTACGGGCGAGCGAGAGAGAGAGCGACAGATAATGTGTTTCACTTCACCTTAAGGTGATTCGCATTTTAAGGATAATGCATCAAAAACTGTGAAAATCCTTTTCTGATAGTAGGCATATCGTCTTCGCTGAATGGCACCAACGAGCTCGAACAAATGATGTGGCCCCAAATAGACACATGTACACCGCAGTTACCCCTTGTATTCGATGTACTGGATAGGGTACATCTGTAGGTTCGCTGAAACTCAGTCTCGCCACCATGTACGTTTATTTGACCGTGCGATATGGTACGATTCGATAAAAACACACAGAAGGTCAGTCATATCGACAAGCGACGTTCCGTGCATGAAATGGACATAAAAGCTTAAATATTATGACTAACAATGCCCAATGGTTCACGACGTGTACCGGCATTAACCAAATATCGTTGCAGGCATCCACTTTATTATACCAATTTTTATAGTCCGCGCTAATGTCGCCCAACATCAGCTTCTCGACGAAGACCGATTCGACAGCTAACGCGTTGAACCCGTCCTTGTTCGACATGTCTTGAGCCATCGCCAAAAATGAGTTGATTACATTATCGTTAAACCACTGATCAGGCAGAAGCGTACGGAAGGTCAGTTCTTCTACAACGATTCAGACGATGAGTCGGTAACAATTTGGAAAATAATGCGGATACGAGAGCGACGGGTTGAGCAAAGATTTCGCAGTGCTGTCCCAATTTCAATCGAATATGTGTGCGGATGTCACTTCATTTGGCATGCCGAACGTCGTTTTTTCGACCGACGGTAACGGTTGTTGCATTTTCGGAATCGCTGTGGTATCGCAGATTCCCACGTCGTCTACACCGTCTATCGGACATTAATTTTCCTTGCAGAGAGGAACGAGTTGTGGTTTTTCGCTAATCAACGTAGTGCCGCTGATTCCTTCGTCGTCGAGATCGTCTGTCCCGTTAATCTTCTAAGAAGCTAATGAGAGCGAGTCGAGGCTTTTCGCGAATGCCCTCGTTGTCGACATTTTCTGGTGCACGTAAATCTTTCATGGAGTTGAAGGGAGATAGTCGCGGAAGCTCCCAAGTCTCATCCGTGATGACGTCGATGTCATCCTCTTTTGAAACGCTCTGCAAGTTCTCCGGCGGAAACTGCAAATCATCATAAGGTCTCGATTGTTTCTTAAGCAGTCGGGGTTACAGACCCACTGCTGTCGCCGTTCGCGTTGATTTCCGAGACAGTTGCTGACCAGATGCGAGGAGCTAAAAACGTAGTGTAATCCAGCAATCGACTGGAAAGGGCACGAAAGAGTAATCTTCAAAAAGCAAGAGCGTCCTTTATTGTTTTATGACGGTCGCCTTCGGCGAGCAAGGTACCGCACACATAACGGTACCTTGCGTCCAGGAAACACTTGACTCATCAGGGCTACTCGGTTTTTCCAAAGCTTTGGATGTCATCGACATCCCCGCGCTTCGTTCTGCAACCAATCAACATCAAGGAAATTGACCCGAGCGACGTTACACCCCACTTCAAAATAACCTTTCAATAATTCTTAAGATTGTTGAGAAGTCAGTCGCCTTCAAACTCTTCGACAGAACAGACACTTCAAGGATCTGATCATCAGAGAATTCTATTCGGATTCTTGTCCTTTAACACTTTTTCATTGATTTCATTGATTTCATTGATTGATTTGAAATTCCACAACATTTTCAACGTATATATTCTGTACATAAATATTTTTGTGTTTAATAAACTTGAATTATTATCAATCGACATAAACACCTACGTCATCTTAATTGATCGCGTGGGAGTTCAGCTGAAAACCATACTCGCGGTTCAAGTAACGATTTGAGATTAGGTCTTACAACCCTACTCGGCTCGAGTTCAACGGAGCCGTCCGCGAGGCTGAACATAATAACATCGTAGAATACAAAATATAAGTTCATTATTCTCTTCTTCTTTTGTAAACTTTTGGTTGCTTGTTCGAAACACTTTTATCACTCGTGTCTCAGAACCCTCTCTCCAAGATGCACATTGTAGACCGTTTCTGGACCAGCAAATAGACGCGACAAGTCGAGTCAGGTAGGAACGCTCGTAAGACGGTAATGGGCCGATCTTTCTGCCAGCGTGCTGCGTACTGTCGGCGTACGAAATGCCGTTTGCGCTCTTTTTGGGCGCTCTGGCAGGACCTCTCGAAGCTTGTCCAACATAGTTGGGCATTCGACTTTGCCCGTCAGTATTTTGAACCGCAGCTTCTGATCATTATATACCCTCAGTGATTGCAAGCTCGGGATTTGCAATATGCTTAATACCGGCCCATAGTCGTGGTCTTTTTGTCGTAGGGGCATTCCCATCTTGAAGGCAGCCATGCGAAGAAATTTATGCTGTACTCCTTCCAATTTCTTGGCTTGCACAAGAAAGACGGGATTCCAGATCTCAGAGGCATACATGAGAATCGGCCGTACCAGTGTTCGGTACAGCGATCTGAAGGTCTCTACACTCCGGAACTCCCCCAAAAACCTTTTTATGAAGCCCAGCGATCGGAGCACTTTTCTTGATGTTGCCTCGATGTGTTCAGCAAAGCTCAACTTCGAGTCGAATATGACTCCGAGGTCTCTGATCTTCCGTACTTTTTCCAACGGATTTCCCCCGATCGTGTAGAACGTGGGAGTACGAGTACGACCTCTTGAGAAAGAGACACATTTGCATTTTTCGATGTTTAGATTCATCCTGTTCCTCCTGCACCACGCCCACAAATTGTCCAAGTCCTCCTGGATTCTCAGCTGGTCTTCCTCAGATTTGATTGACAGATAAAGTTTCAAGTTATCCGCAAATAGGACGAATCGCGTGAACACCAGCGCCGAGGCAATGTCGTTTATGAAAATTAGGAAAAGAAGCGGTCCGAGGTGTGATCCCTGGGGAACTCCCAATGTAACCCGGATTGACCTCGATTGAAAGTTTTTGTATTAAACTCTCTGGGTTCTGTTGCTGATGTAGTCAGATAGCCACTTTAGAAGGGCTCCACGAATTCCCATGGCCGAGAGATTCTTGACAAGTGTCGCATGACAGACCGAGTCAAAGGCCTTCGCGAAGTCGGTGTAGATGGAATCCACCTGATACCCCGGCTCCATTTCCGTTGCTAGATAGCTCTCGTACTTCAGTAGATTCATGATTGTCGACCATCCCGCGATGAACCCGTGCTGCTCTTCGATCAACGAGTCTCTGAGGTTTGATGCTAATTATCCAGATACTAAATCGTCCAGTAACTTTAGAATTGCACTGATAATCGATATCGGTCTATAATTTCGGACATTTGATTTCGACTCGCTTTTGTGGATTGGTGTTACGAAGCTCTACTTCCACGATGAGGGGAAGGTCCCCGACCTCAGTGAGAAATTAAACAACGCGTGTAGTGGTACTGCAAGGCTCTCCATGCAGGACTTCAGGAGGGACGGCGAAATACCATCCGGACCTGGTCCTTTTGATGCGTCAAGCTCGCCGGGTCTCTTCCTGACAACGCCTATAGGGAAGCTTGGCGTTTGTAGGTCGACCGTGCGTGCAGTTGGTAGAACCTGTACGTCACTATCTCCATGATTGGTTTACGCTGATCCGAAGTAATTCATAAAAAGATCCACGTACTCCTGTCCTGTACTGGATGTGTTGCCGTCGAGGTCCATTTTTGAAGGGGCCCCCTCTCTTTTCGTCGACCGTTCACGAACCCCCAAAACGCCTTTATGATTGTCGGAATTTCATTTTCGATAGATTCCACATATCGCGCATGCCCAACTGCTGATAGAAACATACACCGCGCCCGTAGTATTTTGAACTCCGTCAGATTGATTCCAGTTTCGACTCCTTGTACTTTTTGTGCGCGGCCTTCTTTTGAGCAATACACGACATGAGTTCTCGAGACTTTCTTCTTTCCCCATCGCCTACCAATGTCCTGTACAGAATATCGTAGAACCCGGCGACTTTTCCTTCTATCGTATCTCCCTCCAGTACCACTTCCCAGTTTATTTGCTTCAGGTCTTCGTCAAGGGATCTCATGTCCCGTTTTTTAAATAAAAAACAACCGTTTCGAACGGTTGGCTGATTTCCTCCGAGCATTTTACTTCCATCAACATGGCTCTGTGGAAGTCTAAATCTTCATCCAGCAGAGGCTCTGCTGATATGAAAATGTCTAACGTCTCTTGAGCGAAGACCAAATCCAGAATGTTTCCGTGAGCGTTTGTGATTGAAGACGACTGGTACAGTCCCAGATACGCAGTACCATTGTTGAGGGCCATCGCTTTTTCCCGATTTTGTAGATCGGCGTTGTTGCAGACAGATGCTTTCTACTTCCTCTCTCGCCCATGTCGTATGTGGGAGATTGTAATCCCCCATAAGCACCAGGCGATGTTCCGGATGCGATTCTGCTATGGTGATAATAGAGGCAACATGTTCTTCTAGCACTTGAGCAGTTAAGGCAGGAGGGATATACGGCCTTCCGACCACACATTTTTTTTTACCTCTTTCTACTTTTACAAACAGCTGTTCTGTCGATCCTACGACAACAAGAGACTAGGCACTCCGCAATGCACTACTTACTGCATTCAGCACCCCTCCCCCTCTCCTGCCAAAAATCGACTCTTGATCCCTGTCGCACCTGTAGACTTCAGACTGGGAGAAACCGAGTTCAACATTTTTTATCCCTTCGTGGAGCCAGGTCTCTGTGAGAACGATAATATCCTGCTTTTCTGTTAACAGTGGAATCAACAGTCTCAGGTCGTGAAGTTTCGTGCGCAGCTCTCGAACATTCTGATAATATATTGTTAGTTTTCCGTCGCAGCTTCGGACTTTTTTGCAGGACCCGTTGTTACATCTATGATCACCGGCCGCCCGTTTCTGTAGACTATCTTCTTTTTTTGACCCGGATTCTTTTGCAGCATGATCTCCATCTGTTTTTTTATCTTAACGTATCTGTTTCGTTAGGAAAGCGTACGATCTGCGCTTATTGCGACCGGCCCCTTGTAACTGTTTTTCTTTCAAAGAATATTCGGAGCCATCTCCTCTGAAGGTAGTGAGACAAGGAGCGGCCTTGGTTTTGTACTTGTATACTTTCCCAACCTCCTAGTTCTTAGTTGGGCGGTGCGGAGGCCTAAAAATGCAGAATTAACGAATACAAGGGGTGTATAATTTTCTTTGACGGATGCAATTTCCTGTTTCATCAAAGCCACCTCTTCTCCGATCACCTCTTGTGACACTTGTCTTTCCTCGATGACTGCTTGCTTCCCTTCGAGAGCTTCCTGTCTTTCTTCGACTGCTGCGATGCTTTCCCTCAGCTTCATGTTCTCCGTCGAGAGATTCTTGGTGACATCATAAATTTTCTTTAGGCTTTGTAGTTCATCGAGGCAGCTTTCACAGTAAAAGACCATAACATGCTTTACTGATTGTATCACTCTGAGTTCTGATGCTGTCAGTTTTGCACAGACTGTGTGGAAGGGTGCCTTGCATCCGTCGCATTTTATGGGCTTGGCCTCCGGTACCGGAAGCTTGCATATTCCGCATAAAGTTTCTTGTCCATTCGTCGACATATTTCCCTCGTACACGTAACAATTTAACAGATTATTAATAACCAGTATATATTACAATAAAACAACCGTTTTAATCGCCCGTTTGACACAGCGGACACAACCTAGTTGTACATAACCTAAAAACGCGTTCAAACCAAAAATAGGACGGATCGACTCCTCGGATCCCACAATGGCACTTTGCTTAATAAACTGAAGATCCTCTGGCACTAAATTACGACCAACATATAATTCTACTACTATTAAAGAAGACAAATAAATTACAAATGTTTACACAACCAAATTTTGAACTGACACCTAAGGCGCCACCTGACGGCGATTATCCAAAAATTTTCTCACACTTCACCTTGACGTTATGAATACCGTAGTGTAGAGTCGAACAACCGAGTGACTGTCTTAGCAACTGTCTTAGCAACTGAAAAAACAGTTTGTTAGTTTCTTTTATTTTTCGGCGAGTCAGTCGTTACTAAGACGCGTAACGGTTCACATGACGAATTGTCTTATATCCGCTTATTCTGTAATAAAGTGTGCCCTGTTAATCCGAATGTTCTCTTTTACGATCCCATAATTAATAATTGAATAAATAAATTAAATAACTCTACAGTAGATGCAGCGAAGAAGTAGGGAAGTGATGTCCCGTGCAATGAACTTGTTTACTATTGCTTGGGCGCGCGTCGAGCTCACATGCTATCGCCGGATAGCAATACGGTGGAAGGAAAGGAGAGGCAGAGAAAGCATATCCCGCGCATTTGTTGTTATTGCGTTGCTCCACTGAGATGTCTCAATCATCCTACAAGAAGCAGCAGTTCCGTAAATGTACACGGCACTAATTTAGCGCCGTCTATAGGCAAACCAAGGCGAAACTGATGTGACCTGTAATTTTTTTAGTCTTATCGACGGGTCCCAATAAATGCTGTGGATAATTCGATTTAAACAATATATGAATAATTGAAAATGCATTGTGCTCACTGAAGCGAAACCGATATTAGTATCGAAACGCCTCATAAATTTGAATTTCTCGATTTTTTTTTCTAGCTCGCCGAGGTCCTGCCCTGGGAAATTTCCAAATCTAATTTGCTTTAGCTATAAAAACGCGTGTTCAGTGTAAATTTCAGCGCAAAATTCGCATGCGTTAGAATGGGAGAACAGCTAAGGTGTGGAAACGTCTCAAAATTTTGGAACTTTCGATCTTTTTCTCGCTCGCCAAGATCCTGTTCCGGCAAATCTCCAAGACCAATTTGTTTTGAATAACAAAATGCGTGCTGGCTGTCAATCTTAAGGCGGAATTCGCATGCGATGGAGAGAGAGAGCTACCAAAAAATTAGAACGAATTATTATATGATGTATTTTCCCACGAACATACGCTCTGAACATAAAAAATAACGATTCATAAATTGAAATAATTACACATTTGAAAAGGCGTGAATAATGAGAAGGTAAAAATATAGGTCTTACAAATCATGGACTGCTTGAATTTTTCAGTATTTATAATTCAAACCGTGATATATTCAGCATTTGATCGCCGGTAATTGCGCACCGCGCCACTTAAGCGTAAATTGTAAGACGTCATATGATGCGTCATTCGTCTTGTGGCTTCGCCTATCGCCATCTTCGTCCGAGACTGCAGACAGACAACGTGTGACTCAGACTCTATTTTTTATTCTTAAATAAAACGATCTCAATCAATGAAAAGTGTGCTGAACTTATTGACCGCCAAACATTACAGTGGTGACGATAGTAAAAGTTTTCGTGTGCGATATAGGATCGCAGTGATTTTTCGAGATTGAGAGTCACGTCGGGAAGATGAGTGAGGCGTCGAAAAGATTGGCAAAGGAAGCCAAGAAGCTCCAGAGAAGCAAGTCGGCATGGGTGGAAAAACAACGCCAGTTATCGGAGCAAGGAAGGACGCAGCTGGCAGCGGATGAGCAGGCTTTATCGGCGCAAAGGGCACAGTATTTGGAGCAGTTCTAGACTGTTGCGGTATCCCGAGGTCAAGTCCAACAAATCATAACGCCAAGCATTGAGGAATTGAAAGAATTCAACGTTCAGAAGGATTGGGCGTTATGGAATGAAAGCTTAGACCAATTTTTTCTCGCTAATTTCAAGATGGAAAGAAAGTCTCGCTGTTAATTGCATTGCTTGGGAATAAGGGTTATGCTCTACTCCACAATTTGTGTACGCTGAATGTGCCAGGTCCAGCGTAGCCTTTCCTGAAGCTGATAGATGTAACGGCTAACCATCTGCAACCGAAGCGTTATTGCTGAACGTATCAAGTCCAAGCAGTGTTGACAAAACGTGGGTGAAGATGTTAAAAAGTTTTTGAAAAATCTCAAGAAGTCTTCTATGTATTGAGAATTTGGTATTAATTTGGAAAAACACCTTAGGAACCAATTCGTGTGGGGTCTCCGTAACGTGTCGATATAGAAGCTTTTACTTGGCGAGAGTGACTTGACCTACAGTTGAGCAGTCGAGTTGGCTCACTCGTTGAAGGCTGCGACACGCAATATATTGGAAATTAGAGCACCTCAGAAGGACCATCAAGAATTGATCAACCTTGTGGGATCGAAGAAGACATCGCAAGCATCTCAGAGCAACGGAGTCGACAACAATAAAATCACCTGTTTCGGCTGTTGGAGAAAAAATCATCGGTCGACTGTCTGTAAATATAAACACTTCGAAAGTAATCTGCGCAATAAGGAGGGTCATCTTGCGCGAGTTTCTAAAGTAAACAAAGCAAACGAGAGTGATTCGAGTCAAACGAATAAGGGCCCTCGAAATCGTAATGAACACAGTTATATCGAAGAGTCTAATAATATCGTTGATGTTGATTTTGACAACATTTTTCATTTACGAGGGTAAAATAAAGAGGACAATAGGCAGTCGAGCGAGGGAATATTCAGTATCGTGCCGGTTAAAGTCATTAGTTAAAGGATTAGCAATTGAATGTGATGCGACCACAAGGTAGAACGTAGCAGTGATTTCTGAAAAATGTTTAGAAAGACAAACTGAGTTTCGAGCGATTGAGTTGAAAGGAACTAGCCTTGCTTTAGATCGCATCTGCGTCATACAATTGTATCGTTGGGGCTAATGAATAACAAAGCGAAATACTTTGTTTGTATTGCCGGGCGATGGACCGCCAATCATAGAGCGAACGTGGACTCGTGTTTTGTCGGTACCGGAATCCAAGTTGTTGGAAGCTGGGGAAAAGTTGAAGACTCGACTGGTCGAGTAATCCGGGTCAAAGGGACTTAGATGCGATTATCGACGAGTTAGATACGGTTTTTCTGAGAAACTCAGAAAAATATCGTCGACATAAACAAGATAATGTAAACGATAAATTTGTAAACAATATTAAGCTGACTTGCCTGCTCTCTCATTCATATACAAGGGTCCGAGAGCAGCATGTAAACGAACCGCCTGGGGATCGTCAGTTCGTTACCTAATCCACGGGATTATTAGTGGAAAACTATACGTTTCGCGAAGAAGATTTGTGGCCGGCAAGCCCGCCGTTATTATTTTTGTGAATCTTATACCGGATCAAGAGTGATTTCCAAAAGAAGGAAGTCGCAAATCTGGTCCGCCACGCGGCAGACCACATAGAGAAGGTCGGCAGCCAATTTAATTTTTCCTTTTTGCTTTTTGTGGCAATTTGCTATTTAATCTTAGTTTTTCTTTCCTTATGTTTTTGTGTATTTTAAGTTATCCAGGATTTCCTTTATCTTCAGTCACCTGTGTTTGATTTGGTTAAGTTAGCTTTATTGTTTTAGTATTTTTTATTTGTCGTTTAGTTTTCTTGACATTGAGCTTTCAAGCATAATGAGTAAGCATAAGAATAGTGTTAGTGACCTGGGGCGAAATAAGTTCGATGTGCTTAACGAGTTAGGAGAAGACGAGATTAATGACATCATAGTTGAGACCCAACGTCCTTCCTCATCTGGTACGCTGGGTAGCAAAAAGAAGACTGGCGGATCCGTGTGAAACACCTGCTGATTCTAATCTATCTGCGGGCAAGGCTGTTCCAAGAGTGTCTTCATTTGCGGACTTGGTGGAGTGCCTTCTAGGAATGTGCACGAACCTGTTCGAACCTGCTCGAGCTCACCATTAAAGTTCGGCACTTATTCGAACTTTGTTCGAACCCGTCGAACTGTTCGAACCCGTCGAGCTGTTCGAACCCGTCGAGCTGTTCGAACCCGTCGAGCTGTTCGAACCCGTCGAGCTGTTCGAACGCGTCGAGCTGTTCGAACCCGTCGAACGATTGGAACTCGGCAAACGGTTCGAACTGTTTAAACACTTAGAAATACTTGTTCGAAGCTGTTGAATATTGTAATGATGATTTTAGCACAAGTATTGGTACACGAAAACTTCCTAAAGGTCTAGCTTAACCGGAGCCATTGTTCCGCGGTCTAGGTGTACCGCGATGACTTTCTCGAGGTTTAGCTTGACCGGAGCGTCTCTCTCGAGGTCAAAGTGCATCGCGATGAGTTCCTCAAGGTCAAGCTTGACCAGAGCATTTTTCTCGCGATCTAGGTCTACCTGGAAGACTTCCTCGAGGTCTACCTTCACCGGAGCGTCCCTCTCGCGGTCCACGTGTATCGCGAAGACTTCCTCCAGGACTAGCTTGACCGGACCGTCTTTCTCGCGGTCTACGTGTATCGCGAAGACTTTTTCAAGATTTAGCTTGATCGGAACGTCTCTCTCCCGATCGAAGTAGATGGCAAAAAATTCCTCGAGGTCTAGCTTGACCGGAGCGTTTTTCTCACGATCTAGGTCTACCCTGAAGCCTTCCTCGAGGTCTAAATCAGAGCTGGGCAGTATTTTAAATACTCGATGTATTTTAGGTATTTTAAGTACTTATTTTAAGTAGTCAAATACTTTTCTGGTATTTTAAGTACTTTTCGGGCCTTTTAAGTACAAAATACAAAATACTTTTGCGTCAACTCCATATTAGGGCTGTGCGGTACGGCCGGCCAAGCCGGCTGATGGATGGGTGGATGGATGTATGGATGGGTGGATGGATGCGTAGGTGAGATGATGGACCCATGAACCAATGAATCCATGAACTCATGAACCCATGGGCCCATGGACCCATGGAAAATTTAAAAAGAAATTCCAAAAAATTATTATCGGAAAAAATTCCAAAAATATTTGAAAATTAAAAAAACAATCCAAAGAAATTCAAAAAAAAGTTTTAAAAAATCAAAAAAAAAATTTTTTTACGTTTTAAAAAACCCAAAAAATTTTTTTTTAAGGTTTAATAAACCCAAAAAATATTTTGAAAAATCCGAAAAAATTCAAAAAGTATCAAAAAAATTGTGATACAAGAGTCTTGCATCCGTAACCGGCATTTTGCACATTTTTTTCCTTCGTCAAGGATAAAAACATGTATTTCAGATAAAATGACAAGTCGAAATCAGGGCCAACGCAAACGAACTTTCGGAAAAAAATTGTTTACACCTATCGATAAAATACATACATAATAATGATAAAATTGAATGACAAAATTCCTCTTTAATATATCCTCCTTCCACACTAAAAAAATCAGATCGATAAATCGTATATTAGTGTATGAAAAATTACGAATTTACTGTGGCGTAGGCCACAGTAAATTAACCAGCATAGGCGGCTAGGCCGGCCAAACCATATAGCCGCACTCCTTATTCGAAACTTAAAAAAAAAATATTTATAGGATTTGCTGAAGCCGAAGTGCTTGGAAGACATTACTAGTATATAATCCACCATCCATCCATCTATTAATCACGTTTATTAGTCGCGTCGATTAGTCGCGTCGATTAGTCGCGTCGATTAATCGCGTCGATTAGTCGCGTCGATTAGTCGCGTCGATTAGTCGCGTCGATTAGTCGCGTCGATTAGTCGCGTCGATTAGTCGCGTCGATTAGTCGCGTCGATTAGTCGCGTCGATTAGTCGCGTCGATTAGTCGCGTCGATTAGTCGCGTCGATTAGTCGCGTCGATTAGTCGCGTCGACTAGTCGCGTCGATTAGTCGCGTCGATTAGTCGCGTCGGTTAGTCGCGTCGATTAGTCGCGTCGATTAGTCGCGTCGATTAGTCGCGTCGATTAGTCGCGTCGATTAGTCGCGTCGATTAGTCGCGTCGATTAGTCGCGTCGATTAGTCGCGTCGATTAGTCGCGTCGATTAGTCGCCTCGATTAGTCGCGTCGATTAGTCGCGTCGAGTAGTCGCGTCGATTAGTCGCGTCGATTAGTCGCGTCGATTAGTCGCGTCGATTAGTCGCGTCGATTAGTCGCGTCGATTAGTCGCGTCGATTAGTCGCGTCGATTAGTCGCGTCCAATATTACTTTTATACGTTATCAAAAAGTTATCTTTTGGTGCACCATTTACTTCTGTAAAATTTATGACGATTCCATGAGATCTAAAATGATGTCTTTCAAGTCTGCCTATTAGACAGCATAAAGTTGTCATTTCGCTTACTGTTAACAATTGGAAATATGGCAACATTTCGATTAACAGTTATTTGATATCAAAAAGTTATAGCGCTGCCACCGAAATGTTAACATTCTGCGGGACTTAAGTGATACATTTAGTAACACATAAGGATATCCGATTGCCAAAGAAATAAGTTGTCCGTAACTTTCGTGCGGCATCGTTTCGATGCCTTTAGGATAACTTAATGCTACTGGGGTAATACTACAATGAAATCCTCTGGGCTTGGATTTGAATAGTGCCAAAGAAATAAGTTGTCCGTAACTTTCGTGCGGCATCGTTTCGATGCCTTTAGGATAACTTAATGCTACCTGGGTAATACTACAATGGAATCCTCTGGGCTTAGATTTGAATAGTGCACCGAATACCAAGTATGTTTCAAATCTTATAATAATGTATTATATGTATTATATGTATTTTCGCAATATTATAATTTCGAAGTTTAGTTCAGTTTGACTTTACTTATATTTTTTTCTGGCAGCTGTATCCTAATTTGAATGCCACGTACTTTGAACTCCTGTAGATTATCTGCCGATATTTAAAGTTGGTATTTTTGCGTTACGCGTCTACTCGCGTATTTAGAATACACTCTGATATTCTACTCTGGTATCCTGAATCTACTCTGGTACTTAGAATATTTAAATTCACGGACAGAAAAAAAGAACGTTGTTCATTAATCCTCACATTACGCTAGACAATTCAAGGTAACATTACCAATGACCGGGGCTTAATGCATTTTCAAATGTCAGTGTTCCGTTTTTTCTATTGTAGAATTATCAGAATCATTTGTTTTTAACTTTGAATTAAAGGTACCATTTGTTCAAATCTTAATGTTGTTGGTACAGTTATTTTCCGGTCTCTTTATGTATTACAATCTTTGCATTACATTGCCGATTAGTTGATGTCCATATTTTTTTCAACAAACGTTCTCAATAGATTTTTTCAGTAATGGTAATTATTGATACAATAAATTTTTTATTGTAGGCTTCTTTTTTTTTTGTAATTGAAGTTATCGATACAATACATTTTTTATTGTAGACTTGTCGCTAGTTTTTTTTTTTTTTTTTGGAGTTAAAGCTATCAATACAATTATTTTTTCATCGCAGACTTATCGTTAACTTTTTTTTGTAATTTAAGTTATTGATACTATTGTTTTTTCATTACTGACATCGGGATCAAACTATTTGTCAGTAGTAGGCCTATCGATACAAATATTTTTCATCGTAGACTTCGAGATACATAGTTTTTCAATTGTAGACATGTTAATGTATAACGAAAAAAGTCATTAACAAATTACTAAAAAAAAGTTTACCAAATCACGAGTCAACTTCGATTTTATTTAAACATAAAATTAATGTGTCCATTTTAACAAATAAATGTGTTTGGAATTTTTTCCATTTTACTCGATTCGAATCAATCATCGATGGGTAAGATTGCATCGCAATCAAAATTTGGTCAACTTTTTGTTCGCATGCTGTATCTCAAGTATTAAATCTGGAAAGATACCAATTTTTACACGAGTAACATAGTTCCTTACGTCTAATATTTGCCCTGAGCCAAGTATATATGTTTATTTAGAGTGGAGATATCCATTTTTTAAAGCACTACTGCATTGAGGCTACATTTCCTTGAAAGATGTCGAAAAATCTTTCATTGCTCGAATTTTCTATCGAAAACGGATTGCTCTGATGCAAATGATGATATCAAACTTACTCGAAATATCAATAAAAAGCCGTAAATAGTGTTATACATGGAGTGCACATACATTTACACCCTTTCAGTTTCAATGGTTGAGGACGTATTGTAATTAGAATTTAGTCAAATATCGAATTTTGAGGCTGCATATTTGTATACATGTAACAAAGCTTTTCAACTCCTATAAGGGCCCTAAACAAGCACGATGCCTTTATTATTCTTAGTTATGAATTTTTTAAACGAAGACTTAATTAATCGGCGACAAAAGACAATTATCTTTTTTAAAAAATTGTTAGTTTTCCTTCCAAAATACACGCTCTCAAGTGAGTCTCAATAACGTCAACTCCCTCGCACTCAATAGGGTATCATGCTTTTAAGAGTTGTTAACGTTGTACAGTTCATTTCTTTTCAGCGACGATAGAATTTTTTTCCGATCTGCCAATGATCAGTATATTCACGATTCGATCGTAGAAAGGTTCGTACAATTATTGTTGTCCAATATTGATGCAAATTTTTTACCGCTCGAAAAAATTAATTTCCAGCATCCCCTTACTACGACACTCGTTTATTTCCGTTGACTATCAGGTAACTCAATCATGGCGGATAATTCGTCTGATGGATTTTCTGATCCCGGCGGCTCAGGAGACGTAGTATCTTCCGATGGAATGATTGTTGGTAACACTTCGGTGGCCGGACGAAGTGCCATATGGCAGTACTTCACAAAAATCGATGCAAGTAGTGTAATGCAAAGCTTGTCCGAACATTTTGAAAGTCTCGTCAAGTACTACGACGACTCTTTGGCGTCATATTCGGACTCATAAGAGTATATTAAGTACGTATTTTCCGTCCATCTATATTTTTTTGAATAAGTACTTAGCACTGACACGTTGCAGGCTCTCTTGATTTTCTTAATTTATTGATGTACTGATATATTTCTCGCAACTCTACATTGCCACGTTTCCTTAACAAAAATAATTTATGTAAGTCATGCATGAAAAGCGCTACTTTCGTGCCTGCCGAGAGTGGCGGAAGTGGTGCTTTACAGCCAAGTTTGCTATAAATACCCGGCGCATCCGCACATCGGGCCGATTTTACTTCATTGCAATCAGCAGGCACGGACTAGCACTTCTCCTGCATTCGTAACAGAAAATATTATGCGATACTAGTGCGGTGTAACGAACATTATACCCACGCTGTGAAATAAGTCGCACTTCACAGCGTGCGTATGAAGCTCGCTGTACTGCACTTGTAGCGCAAATTTCTATAATTTTGTAAACGTGTGATAAACATTCTTGTATAGCTGAGCCCGTTGAAAACAGCGATGAGCCCCTTGATCTAAATTCAAAACGAGCAAAAGATCTGACGACCGGGATTGCCGAAATGATGATTTTGGATCTCGAGCCGTATAATTTGGTGGAGCGGCAAGGCTTTCGCTCTTTGATAAGTAAGGCCGAACCGTCATACGTGATACCATCGCGAACGACATTTTCCCGCGACATTATCCCGAATCTGTACCAAGCAGAAAGGGAACGCATTAAGCAAAGAATACTTTGTGATATTGAAGAAGGTGAATGTCATTTATAACATTGTACACTATGCGCGTATACAAGAATAAAATATCCTTTATTTCATTCGATGGCAAAATGGCGGTTTTTGCGCACGCTTTGCGTGCGAAAAACCCCATTTTCACACCTTGTGAAATAAAATTTTGTCCGACACTCGTGCGAAAAACGTTTTCAGAACTCATGTGAAACTCACACTCGTCAGAACAAGTTTTTTGTAACACGTGTACGAAAGTCCCGGTTTTCGTGCCTGTAAAGTGTGGTGAAAGTGGCGCAGCAGAGGATGCGCGAAAAATGCTGGAGATACTAATTTTAGACGCTAGTTTCTTTTTCACACACTAGTTTTTTTCCACACTAGCTACTTTTGCGCACACTTTTTTAACACTCTAGTTACCTTCGCGCACACTTATCTGGCACCGTAGGTATTTTTCCGCACGCACTTTACAGGCACGAAGAGCGGGAATTTTCGTTCATTTGTCACAGAAATTAGTATACGATACTTGTACTAAAAAGCGGTTTCCCGACGGCGGTTGGGAAGTAGGCAGCACTCGCCTCCGGTCGAGCTACAAACATCACTCGGCTTCGTCTCGTGCCGTTGTAACTCTCGTGCAGTCAACTTCACAACCTTCGTCGAAAGACCGCTTTTCCGTACTATCGCAAAGTACTATTTACGCACTCGTATCGAAATGTGCTATTAGAGGGTTACTCCACCCTGACGGGCCAAAAATTAAGTCGGTATTCAGGACTATTTTGTTCCTACCCAACAACATATTTTTTATTGTTGTGTCACGCACTGTTAACATGTAGTCGTGCTTCTAAATAATTGTTTTCATGTTAAAAAAAATAATAATTAGCTGAGATACATGACTATCGTCCTAGCACGAAGCATCCTATATTTTTTGCTTGTTGCTTATCGGCGATAGTCGTAGAGGCCATAATTTTCATCAGAAATAAAAAAGGAAGGATCCTATTTAGTAAGGTCAAGTGCATGGAACATCACAGGATTCCGAAAAAAGAATTGGGGGATATTACCGCGACATGTCTGGAAAAACGGACTCTGCAAAAAAAAATTATATTTTGGTTAATATTATGGATAAAGACCTCTGTTAGCGTAAAAAATTTTCTTACAGAATTGGGCTTATACGAAATGCAAATAAAAAATTAATCGTTTCGTTAAAAGTTTCAATTATTACAATAGTTGAAACGTGTTCACAGTCACAGTGTTTTAAAGTTTTCCTCGGCTTTTCCAATTCTATACAATTATAGGCGTTTCGACGGTGGCATTTACGACTGACGGATGGACCTCACGAGCCATTGATAGTTATATATCATTGACGGTGCATTACGTCACAAAAAGATTCGAACTACGTAGGTTTACATTGGCAATGACGCACGTCATCGAGAGTCATACCAGTAAGAACTTACACGATATACTTCAAGCGACAATTGACGCGTGGGGACTCGATAATGCCTGCATTAAGTCAAAGTTTTTTTATAACGGATAATGCAGCGAACATTATCGGAGCGATTCGCTTAGGTAAGGAGTGGACTCGAATCCCTTGCTTTGCCCATACCCTACAGCTTGCCGTTAACGATGCCATAAAGGTTCGTAAATTTGCTTCCTACCACGTTTACTTGTTCCTTCTTTATACAGAAGCTGTTATTTTTTTGTACGTTACAATTTTCTTATATTTCTCATCTGTGTTCACATTGCCGCCCAGCGTATACCTGAATTTGAAACAGTATGCCGCAAGAGCCAAAAGATTGTGACTTACTTCGCGCGCTCGACTGTGGGACATAATAAGTTATTTGAGGCTCAATCAAATCTAGCCCCCGAAAAAAAAACCTCTGAAGCTTATCCAAAACTTGGACACTCGGTGGAACAGTCAACACGATATGATGGCACGACTAGTCACGCTGAGGAAGGCTCTGAGCGTTGTCTTGTGCGACCGAGGTATACTACATCGATCGCACCTGCAAATTTATTTAAAAACGCGAATTCTAGATACACTCAGATAGCATTTTGTTCGTAGTAATGCAACGACAAATATCCACCAATTTTTAATAATGTCTGGGTAGTACCGAAGTGTTACGTACCAAAATATATGTTACTCACAACTATTATTTTTATCTTAGGTATGCCGTCGAATTTGGATGAAAGTGAGTGGGAAGCGGTGGAAACGTATGTCGAGATTTTGTCGCCTGTAAAAGAAGCTACGGTCTTAATGAGCGGCGACACCTATCCGACATTGTCACAATACATGCCGGTAGTTGAAATGCTTAAAAAAGCTTCGGCCACGATCGAACCGAATCCTACCGACGGTATGGACGTTGACGGCATAGACTCGTCTGAGAATTCGGCAAGTGCCGCCGAGTCGTTGGCCACGTCGCTGTCCGTTGCTTTGAACGAACGTTTCAAATTTATTCACGCGGATAATGACACCGTGGTATTTTCAATGATCCTTGACCCTCGCTTTAAGGATCGTTTCCTCACGATACCGCGGAATAAACAAGACGTGGTAAAGCGATTGAAGGAGAGGGCTACGCTGAGCTATGTTGAACGTTCAGACAGCGCGCAAGAAATGTTTGCACTAATCGCAGGGATACAGAAGGTATTTTATGTTTATAGTTTCGCACCGGCGTTTTTAGTAGTTCAATGTTTTTTTCTTGAATTGTTGATTCAGTCGGCTGAATGGTTTTTCGTCAATATTTTTTTAAAGGCCAACCGAAGTCGAAATTATTGAGAATGTTTGACGAGTTTCTCGGAACTGAAGAGACCAACGACGACAACGATGTTGACCGCGAGTTGATACGATATCTGGACGAAAAAGTTCAACCACGTACGATCTCAGTACTAGATTGGTGGTCAAAAAATCAACCCCGTTTTCCGATCTTGGCCCATCTTGCCAAACAATATTTAAATATTCCTGCATCCCAAACCACAAGCGAAAGACTATTTTCAACTGCCGGGAGTATAGTCACGCCGAATAGGGCTCAGTTGTTAGCAGGCAATGTTGAGCAGATAGCATTTCTGCACGATAATTACACTGCTGACCGTCACGAAAAAACATCGTAATACGAAGGAATTTCGATAAATGTTCATTTGATTCCGGTTAATGAGTAATTAACAGTTTTTGGAGTAATTACTTAATCGACAGTATAGTAAGTCTCGAAATCTTCGGTAATGACACCTTTTTTACTTTAAAATTAATCGTGAATCTCTAACGAATTTAACTGCGTTAAAAAGGACTTCAATTATATTATAATACAAAGGGAACGTTCAACGCTCACAAAAGTAGATTTGAAAGGACTACCTTAACAACCGCGTTAAAAATACGGCGTTGGTTTGTACGTTTCTTGTTATTATTTAATACTTATTTAATTTAATACTTATTTACTTATTTAATAATATATACAGTTATTGAATCTACAATAAATTATGTTCGAATGTTTCGTTATTAGCCTATAATAACATTCGTGATATTGTTACGTATCGAGGATATGTCGAAAATAGTCGATGTGGGGGGCTTAATTCCAGAATTATTGGTGAATATCGAAAAAAATCAAATACACTGTAACGATAAAAGATGTAATGACATAATCGTCGTCAATGAACTCATTTGTTCGAGCAACATTTTTGTGTATGTTGGCAGAATAAACATTACTTCTTGTTTACATATTTTCACTATAACGGATTGTCAGTCGGTTGTTCATCTTTATTTACTCTTTTGTCGTTATCATTTACACTTATTTATATTTATTTTTTTATCGGAGTGTACCAATTTGTGTACTGCGTAATTGGCGTTACAATATTCAATAGCTTCGAACCGAGTCGAGGAAGTCTTCGGGATGCACCTACACGGCGAAAGGAATGCTCCCATTAAGCTAAACCTCGAGGAAGTCTTCGTGGTACAACTAGATCGCGAGTGAAGCGCTCCCGTTAAGCTAGACCTCGAAGAAGTCTTCGTGGTACATACACCTAGATCGCATGAGTAATGCTCACGTTGAGTTAAACCGCGAGGAAGTCGTTGCGTTACAACTGGACTGTGAAAGAGCCGCTCCGGTCAAGATGGACCTCGAAAAAGTCATCGCGCCACACCTAGACCGAAAGAGAAACGCTTCAGTCAAGGTAAACCTCGAGGAAGGCTTCGTAATACACGTGGACCGCGCGAGGGAAGCTCCGCTCAAATTACACCTCGAGGAAGTCTTCAGGGTAGACCTAGATCGCGAGAGAAATTCTCCGGTCAAGGTAAACCTCGAGGAAGTCATCGCGGTGCGTGTACTAATACTCGTGCTACAATCGACATTACAATATTCAACAGCTTCGAACAAGCCTTTCTCAATGTTCAAACAGTTCCAATCGTTTGTCGGGTTCGAACAGTTCGACGGGTTCGAACAGTTCGACGGGTTCGAACAGTTCGACGGGTTCGAACAGTTCGACGGGTTCGAACAGTTCGACGGGTTCGAACAACTAATGTGAAGAAATCCGGCACGAGACCGTCATTCTATGCTCGACCCGAAGGTCTCTCGCCCATTAAGAGCATACGCAACGAAGCCCACCTACTTCCATGTTGCGATATATTTTGCCCCGCAGAGGCCGACCTCAATAGAGGTGCGCACGATTGACCACCGGCAATCGGCTGGCAAGCACCGATACCTTTAACTGACACCTCTTACGGGTGGTGGTTAACCACCCGGGGTAAGCCGAAGCGAGAGTCCCCTTCTCTCGTCGGACGCGTCACCAATCACGTCGTCTATCACACGTAGGTCCCCAAAAATATATAAACCACATGGGCTAGCTGGTCAGCCCACTCCTTTCGGAACAAGGCATATTCCAGAACCTCTATTTGATACCCCGCGGGGATGAGGGCACCTGATTTAGGCATCAGGATGACATCGGAACGATTGGCTTCGTCCGGGCCTGCTTCCAGACAATCTCATGCACATTCGAACCATGAGATCGCTGACCAGCGACTCGTAAACCAGGCGTGAACTCACGATTCGCAAGCGAACTTGCGATCGCTCCTAGAACACACCCGCGGATATGGGCACACTGGGTTTTAACGCCTGGGATCCATTTTGCTCTCTCCGAAGAGGGTTTATCGACGCGAGCCCCTCGAAGGCCAGATCACAGACTTGTCGCGCAGTGGCTGTAAGTTTCGCTTACGCCGCCCGTTTAACATAAAGAGTACGCTCTGGGCACATTGAGGTAACGCACTGTCAACGCTTTTCAGGGCTCGAGCGCTCGTCCACAATGTGTGACCCCCATTGCCCCACATGTATGTCCGCATCCGACGGGTTCGAACAGTTCGACGGGTTCGAACATTTAATGTGTTGGAGGCACGGTCGGAAACCGCACTCCAATGCTCGGTCCGAAGAGCTCTCGCCCATAAAGAGCAAACGCCACCAAACCACCTATATACCCACTTCCCGTTGAAAACACTGACAAGGGGAACTAGGCTTGGAAAAACCCTGCTCTCATCAGTTAAGAATCATTGAACAGATTGGACCTACCCTGCCCTGCAGCGGGTAGCGACTCACCTGGTTGGGCTTCCAGCGATCCGACCGAAGTCGAATCCCTCGAAGCCATTTCCAGCGGGGGCCAAACGGGGAGGCGGAGTCGTGAGCAACTTGCTCAGTCCACTTACAGGATGCCCGGAAAATATCCAGGCGATTGTCGGGGGAATGAAACCCCACGTAGCTGCCTTGAACAAGTCGTATTGTACAATACGACCCCTGCGCAGTTCAAGTGCAGCTGCAAGATGCTGTAAAGAAGAAAATTTGATTAATTGAAAAACCTGCCTATCTAATTGCCGCCCAGGTTAACGGGTGATCCGCGAAGATTGCGGGCCCATTCCCCTATCTCCCTCAGTTCCGACAAACCTCGGGCCGGACGACACGCTTCACGCCCTAACTAAATATACTAATTAGCTCTATCCTAAACCCTCCCCCCTCTACTGCGCTGCCCCGGCAAGTCGCTCCTGGCTCCTAAGCCAGAGAGACTCCTTGCAGAAATCGCTGAGGACAGAGAACGCCTCCGCCGACGACACCAATCGGCGCGCCGCTTCTGGCCAATCTCTGTCCCCGATGAAAGCCCGCAGAGCGACCCTCTGCGGGTCGAAGTTGGGGCATTCGGTAAGGAAGTGCCGGGCTGTGTCCTCGAGGCCACACTCACAGTTCCCACCGGCCACGAGCCCCATGGACGCGAGACGCGCCCTGAAATCTGCGTGTCCGGTGAGCACCTGCGTAGTGTGATGGTCCGGTCGGAACCACTTTGCCGCGGCGATTCGATCCCGAACGTTATCGAAGAAGGCGAATGTGGTACGGCCCTTCTCCGAAGAAACCCACTGGGCCTGCCACATATTAATCGCCTGGTCCTTAATACGCGCAACCGCGTCTTCAGTATTGTGGAGAATCTCCACGCCGTTGATCTCGGCGTCCACACCCGCCCTGACAAAATATCTCTGCCTAGCCTGCTCCAAAAGAACGATAACGACGGGTTCGAACAACTAATGTGTAAGAATTCTGGCACGAAACCGTCCTTCTATGCTCGACCCGAAGGTCTCTCGCCCATATGAGCAAACGCAACGAACATCCATCTACTTTCATTGCGTTGCAGCGTGCCAGCCCAGAATCCCCTCAACCTGAGGCGACACAAGTGTCACCTCCCCCGGGCTCCAATAACTGATCTAGTGACTACCTCTTTTAAAAAGAGTGCACTGTTCTCGATCTCACGTGTGGTTCGGTGGCCACACGGGGTAAACCAAAGCGAGGGCCCTCCACTCCTCGTCGGCCTCAACCTCTGGTTCGTCTCACATATACGGTCTCCTTTTGCTGCGTTCACCACGACGGACTGAGCCCGCTTCCGGCCAAGTCCGGAATCGGGAACCATATTCATCGAATACTCTTGGGAAAGGGCACCCAGAGCATCCTCTAGGATGTAACTAGCCAGAGGTCTCTTGACCGGGTCTGCTTTTACGTCCGGTGCGAGCACATGCAGCGGGATCACGATGCGACAAAGCAAAGAGATCTCGAGCCAGATCGCGGCGAACACTCAAAACCTCACGGCTGTCCCCGCGGCACGCACAAGCAGTTACGAAGAAATCGCCCCGTCGATCGTCGTGCGATCATTGACGTCAGGCGGTTCCTATCCCCGCATTGATTGTACACACGGTTAGGCCGTGGGCACCAAGGCCGTCCTCGCTGCACGCACAAGCAGTTACGAAGAAATCGCCCCGTCGATCGTCGTGCGATCATTGACGTCAGGCGGTTTCTATCCCCGCATTGATTGTACACACGATTAGGCCGTGGATTTAAATCAAGACGTAGCGGCCTTTACTGACAAGCACGCCTACCAGATAAATCTGGATTTTTATAACCGTTCGAGACGCAGCGGCTCTTTCGAGCAGGCTACGCCACCAGATAAATCTGGATTTTATAACCGTACGAAACGCTACGGCACCGTTCAATCCGTTAGCGTCACCATCTACTTGGATTTTGTGCTCAGGTTTCGCGGGGTCGCAAGACCCGATGAATTGAGCAAGCAGTAACCGAGCACATGAGTGGTTGCCCACCCCAGCTCGGCACACACCGCCCCATCCAACCTTGCGGTTGACGGGTTCGAACAGTTCGACGGGTTCGAACAGTTCGACGGGTTCGAACAGTTCGACGGGTTCGAACAGTTCGACGGGTTCGAACAGTTCGACGGGTTCGAACAGTTCGACGGGTTCGAACAGTTCGACGGGTTCGAACAGTTCGACGGGTTCGAACACTTCGAACAGTTCGCCGGGTTCGAACGTCTCCGCCGCTCGAGCTTGACTCGATCACGTTCGATCAATAGCTTACCGAACCGAACCACGAACTGTTCGAGCAAAGCGGGTTCGTGCACATCCCTAGTGCCTTCATTTGCGGACTTGGTGGAGTGCCTTCATTTGCGGACTTGGTGGAGTCCCTTCATTTGCGGATTAGTTCTACTGGTTGGAGAACTAGCCGCGAGAGGGAGATTTCGCGATAGTTTCTCGCAAGCAAATATGCCTCTGAACGGCAATAAATAGCCGAGAAATTCACGAATAAAATAGTAATTCAACCTGCCAAGCTAGTCTTCGGTGCAAAAGGTTTTTTTGTCTTGTCCTCCCAAGACGACACGCTGTCTACTGAAATTTCGCAAAACCGTTTCTTTCGAAACGACCAACCAACCGCTTCTCTCGAAGCGACCAACTCTCCGAGCTGCTGCAGAGCGGCCTACATCCTGCTGAAGAGCGGAAAACATAGCTGCAGAGCGATACATCCTACTGAAAAGCGGAGCGGTTTTGTACCTGCTGAAGAGCGGGAAAAATCCCTGGCTGAAGATCGGCTCTCCTACCGCGAGGCGGATAACTCTCGTCAAAAAACGAGTTCATACTCCCGGGACCGGTCTAAAAAAGAAATAATCTCGTATGCCGCGTTCACAGCACAATCAGTGCTACCGTCGACGCCTTAACGCTCCAGCGGAGGCACGTTTGGAGGTCAAGGCGGAAGAGCTCGTACAGGACCTCAGGTCACTCGGCATAGACTGCACGGTGAGAATCACCCATGTCACCACCTTCGATCGTCGTCCCTGGCCTTTCCATCCTCGTATGCAGCCGGTTCCAATCACGGTAGCCGTGATCGGACGGGGACTATTTCCGCAAATAGCCCAACGCTCGTGTGCGTTGGATCTGCGCTACATCCCGTACCCTCCCGGGGGACCGATCCCAGTACGGCGACTCTCACCTCGCGCACCTCAGGGAGGAGGCTACGCGCCACCTAACGCCGTCGCTCATCCGCCCACCGTCCGCGTTCTCCCCTTACCACCGGAATACTCCGGGAACGGAACGCGCTTTCACCTTGCAGGGCGAATCATAGGGTGTACCCCGAGGCCCCCGTAAACGGCCCATGCTGCCACCAACGTTACCGGAATTAAATTGTGCTGACCGCGCATGAAAATGCCAAATGGAATAGAAGAGTAAGAGCGGGGTAAAACCCAGGTTTTAAAAAGGCCCTTTTCAGGACCAATAAAACTATTCAAACATACTAAATAAATCCTTTGCTTAAAACAGAGTTCGAGATTCACCCAAGCCACGGCGTACCGTGAGCCTAGCGTCGGTTATTGTCAGCAGCTAACAGTTTGGTGGATAATCAGCACGCATGGCTTCCGAAGTCCTGGTCGGCCTATATTCCGGACTACGGGGTCACAAGAATTGGGGTGGTAAGGGACGTTGAACCCTCACTCTCGGAGCGAGAGTGAGGGTTCAACTTGGGGGGTCTCCAATGGTTGGGCGATCCTTTTGTGGTTTTTTGTACGGAGAAGTTCAAGAGGGTTGTTCGATCAGGGGGAAGGAAAGTCAAAGTTCGATCAGGGCGAAGGAAAGGAGGAAGGAAAGGAAAGTTTTTCTTTGAAGGCCGCTCTCTCCCTAAAATCTTATCATTCACAAAACTAGAGTTTCAGTGGAGCCGCTCGAGCCCAGGATCAAGCGATACTCTAACTGCCAAAGGTTCGGGCATCTGTTTATGCAGTGTAGGGGAAAAAGTAAATGCGAGAACTGCGCAGGGAATCACAAGTTGGAGGACTGTACGAGCCTGAGACTTCAGTGCGCGAACTGCGGTGATAATCACAAATCATCAGATAAAGACTGTGAATTGTTGACTAATTAGTTCGGGCCTGCTGGAACGGCAGTTAGCGACGACACCTTGGAGAGTTCGCAGCCGAAACGAAATTGCGCTCTTGGCGCGTCAATTTAAGCACACTGTTATATCCGCAGAAGCTCAGTTAGCTACTCTGAGTACTGCGGGAGCTGTTAGCTCAAAGGTTTTCGGGATTTATCCAGTAAAGGGTTGAAACCCAAGTGAATTATAAAAGCACGATTTATTATATAAATTTAATTACAATAGTTTGTTCGAGATTATTTACCAATAGTTGCGTAGTACACTTCGTACGCTTATCTTCCTTCCGAAGAGTGTATACAAGTTACGGTATATCTGACTGACCGTAACGATGTTCAGATTGAATTAGACTGCTGAGTGCCTGCTTGTGGTCCTTTATATAGGAGTAAGAGCAGGCATGTCAGCTTAATTTTGACACTGTCAGCTATTTCGTAATTGTTTAAACAATTATTGCTTCCGGGTTTCCGATATTTCCCAATAGCTGACTCGGCTAGTTACTTGCTAATTTCTTAAATGTTATTTGTTACTTCCGTGTTTCGCAATGCGTTGCGCGCTCGCTTCTTCCGTATTTCGCAATGCATTGTGTGGGTAAGCGCATTCCCCGAATAATCGGGCGTTGACCCGGGGTACAACATCGCGCATTTTATTATATTTATCATTTCCTTCATTTCTTTTATACATATTATTTGATCGAGAGTTTATTGAAAGCATTATTCGTGCCTTCCGAGTTAATATTTAACCGAGCTTACCTTCTCCAATCCTACAGACAGTCTACGCTACACATATTCTAATTGGAATCACATGCTTGCAATATTAAGATTGCAAATGGTGTTCACTTAGCATAAGTTTCAGAGAAATGAGAGGGAATTGCAAACATTTCTGGATGGTATAAAGAACTAAAAAAAATGAAGCATATTAAAGGTGCTGGAAATAATAATTTTGCATAATGATAATTCCAAAATGTTATTAACAAATTGATGAAAAATAAAAATGTTCAACAAATATCTGGGAAACCTAACTTTTTTATGAAAATGATTCATTTGCTTTTTTGAATACGTATGAATTTTTTCAGATTTTTAAATTCATACATTTTTTAATTCACTTTGATTTGTTTAATATGGGAAAAATGTATAGAAAGTCACAAAATTCAAAGTGAATTCAAAATCTGAAAAAATGCATGCGTTATAGCGAAATAATTCAGACAATCTGGAAAAAATATGGGGCGTACTGTCGGTCGACTACTCTGACCACTGAGCTGTGCCCGACCGCTACCCACACCAATTCCGAATTATCCTCATTAATACCATTTTTCGCCTCGTAACAACGTTTTCAGAAAAATGAAGGAATCATTTTCATAAAAAAAGTTAGGTTTCCGGGAGATTTGATGAACAATTTCATTTTTTATGGATTTATTTATATTTAAAAATTATAATTATGCAAAATGAATCTTTTCAGCACCTTTAAAATCTTTAATTTTTTAGGTTTTTATACCATCAAGAAGTGCTTGCGATTCCCTCTCATTTCTCTGATACTTATGCGAAGTCAACGCCATTCGCAAGGACTACCTTAATGCATATGTTGAGGTCTTGTAAAATTAAGAAATTGAATAAATCTACCAAAATGCATCCTTGTCATTTTAAACAAATATAATTTCCGTGCAGAAATATGCACGGAATGATCCTGCGATTCTTGCTATTTTTTACTCGTATACATTCTTAATAGCCAGCCGAAAAAAATTGTGTTTACATACCCGAGCACGCAAAGTATGATGCAGCATATGTGAGCACTTGGTTGTCGTTGCGAGCTGATGGAAGTTTTGATATTAGCCAGGCAAGTTGGGCACTGCATCTTCACGGGATTAGGACCTAGGGCATAAGGTACGGGTTGTCGTACGACTCGTACCTCCGTTCTGATCTGTGCTGGAGTCGGGTAAGCAATCGGTGGTACATCGGCCACATTACGAGACAACATTCCAGGTGATCCATCTGCCGATTGTTAAGAAAATAACACACAGTGATAGATATGTCGTTTGTTTGAAAGAGGCATATTTCTCGCTGCACAGCCGCGTTCACCCGATTGAAGTGGCATGAGATAAACGTGATAAAAATGTATTTCATAACAGACTTAGTATAATTACATCACTGTTATAAAATCTGTATATTAATTTGCGATTTGTAATGAATTCATATAAAACACGTTTCAATCCTGTTAAAAAATATTTTTGGGTTCATTTATCTAAAAAATTGAAACGAGATCGGTTTAACGATTTTACAGATTTTCCTTTATTCTCTAATTATTTTCTAGTCTTTGCTGTATAATTCTGATACTTTCTCCGCATCACCTTCAACATGCATACGGTAGGTTTTATTTTCTATAATATTTGTACCTCGATACGTTTCAGATTGCAATCGTAATAATTATCTCCCTTAATTGACGCACGATAACCTCCTTGAAATATATAACAAAAATGAACATTACGTGAAATACAAGGAAACGGGTTTGTTGTTTCATCTCGAACAATAGAATGCACCCCGCGTAGAAAAAGTTCGTATAGGAAAATTTATTGAATTGAGTATGGCTGAAAGATGGGGAACAGTGCGGGGAAGAAATATTGAGTGGAGTATAATATGAATATGGGTTTGCTTCAGATCCCAAATTCGTCCCATACACTTTTGCAGACTCTTTGCCAACCATCACGTACAGTCTCGAAAATGTTCGTGTAATCAATTCCATAATCTTTTCCCCATCAACCGCGTACAATTCGAAATATTTTAAAGTTCTATGGTATCGCTGCGAAAGAGTCTGGAAAAGAATACGGCAGTGATTCTTAACCTTGGGGGTCCCTCGTGTATTTCGGGGGTCCATGGACCCCAGGTTAAGAACCGCCGGAATATGGGATTGGTTACAAGAAAATTGTCGGGGCTATACACGATGACAGAAAGAGTTCGAAAAAGTGTATGGGATGAAACTGGAAACTGAACAAAACCCATATTCAGATTATACTCCACCGAATATTGTGGTATTCCGCCAGGTATGGTTGAGGTATACTCTCAATAATTATTAAGTATGAATGAAACAAGTAGTTTATTGAGTGAGTGAAGGGGAGCGTACGTCACAATGGTACGGGTCTCTGAGATGAACTAAATAAAGGGCCTGACGAAAGCAGGGCCCTCGCCTATTACTGCGCGCGACACAATATTCCTACGCGCGATAAGACGGCCGCTGCTCGCGCGTGGCGAATGCAGCGGCTCGACCGCTACCGTGAGAGCGTTAGCGTTCGCACGGAAGGTGCTGACGGTACAAAATGTTTTAACTTGAGTTTCCTGTGAGCAGATATACTAATTCTAAAAACGGGACCGTCACAATATTTTTCCCGGACAATTCTCGATATTCCACGCATACTCAATTTAATACACTTTCGCATACGACGGCAGCCATTCTTGTCCACACAATTCTTTTTTCCACAGCGCTGATCCAACACATTCGTTTCTTCACAAACTGTATAGCACACACGGCTTTTCCTTCACATTTTAAATGTTCACATGTGTTTTTCACGAAATTTCGATTGTACACAATTCGATTACACACATTGCTTTCTACACAAACCTTTTGAACCCGCTCAGAATACCGCGCGAACCGAAACACCACAGTCTCGAACCAACACATTTGTTTCTCCACAAATCCAGTCGTTCACGCTGGCTTTCCTTCACATTTTTAATGTGCGCATGAGTTTACCACGATATTTCGATACTACACATTTCGATTATACACATTGCTTGCCGCACAAACCGTTTAAACGCACAAATTTTACCGCGCAATTCGATACAAGACAGTCACGAGCCAACACATTTATTTCTCCACAAACCTGATCGTACACACTGCAATCTCTTCACATTTTTAATATTCGCATGCGTGATCCAAGACATTTCGATTGTACACATTTCGATTATACACATGGCTTGGCGCTCTAACCGTTTAAACACACGAATTTTACCGCGCTTTTTATTTCAACTCAAATCATTTGCACACATTCTTCTCTATACCTACCCGTTACTACCCACGCTCTTTACAACGGTACGCGATCATGCACAACAGTGTTACAGCGCATTTCGATCCATCACATTCGATCCACAACAAAGTTTTCCAACACATTTCGTTTGTACACATTTCGTAGGTAAGGTAGAGCTTGGAGCGGTTCGGCTTGGAGGTAGAGGTTCTCACGCGAGTTTATTAGTATGGGGGTAGCTCATACTGATAGACTCGCGTGAGAACCTCTGCCTCCAAGCCGAACCGCTCCGAGCTCTACCTTACCTACGCGAGATATTCGTATCAGTCCATACCGACTGCGCTAATGTGTACAAACGAAATGTGTTGGAAAACTTTGTGGTCGATCGAATGTGATGGATCGAAATGCGCTGTAACACTGTTGTGCATGATTGGGTACCGTTGTAAAGAGTATGTATAGTAACGGGTAGGTGTAGAGAAGAATGTGTGCAAATTATTTCCGTTGAAATAAAAAGCGCGGTAAAATTCGTGTGTTCAAACGGTTAGTGCGCCAGGCCATGTGTATAATCGCATTGCGTACAATCTAAATGTCTTAGATAACGCATGTGAATATTAAAAATGTGTAGAGATTGCAGTGTGTACGATCAGGTTTGTGGATAAATAAATGTGTTGGCTCGTGACTGTCGCGTATCGAATTGCGCGGTAAAATTTGTGCGTTTAAACGGTTTGTGCGGCAAGCAATGTGTAGTATCGAAATGTCGTGGTAAACTCATGCGCACATTAAAAATGTGAAGGAAAGCCAGCGTGAACGACTGGATTTGTGAAGAAACAAAGGTGTTGGTTCGAGACTGTGGTGTTTCGGTTCGCGCGGTATACTGAGCGTGTTCAAACGGTTTGTGTAGAAAGCAATGTGTGTAATCGAATTGTGTACAATCGAAATGTCGTGAAAAACACATATGAACATTAAAAATGTGAAGGAAAAGCCGTGTGTGCTATACAGTTTGTGAAGAAACGAATGTGTTGGATCGGCGCTGTGGTAAAAAGAATTGTGTGGACAAGAATGGCTGCCTGTTTAGGCAGCCATTTAGTTTAGGTCTCGTTAAAGATAAAATAGGAGTAAAGATATTGTCCTTGCGATTGAGTGAGCACTTTGTCAGTTTTGGGATCGTAAGAGGTGTGCATTGGACGCAAAAACTGTACCCTGATGAAAATGTTTCTCTGCACTTTTTTTGACAATCTGTCTGAAAAACATTATCAGACATTGTCAACCATTACTTGCGAGTTCTTGGTGATTATTTTTACCATTTTATTGGCTTAACTTTCGATGGGCACAATTTGTATAAAGAAAACCAGAGTATTATCTGAAATATCCTCAAGATATTCGATTTTTTCTGATAAAGTAGGGTAAGAGAAAATACGAGTTCTGTCTGGGACCTACTCAATTTTTGTTTATACCAACAGCGGACTTTTTTTTGTTTGTGAAAACACGATTTTTTTTTTTTAAGTTCTGATTTTCTCGACCAATGCAGATTCCAGAGAATTTAAAAGAAAACACGATCTTTCCCTAAAAACTGATTAATTCCCTTATTCGTAACCAATGGTAGGCTTTTTCAGAGAAATACTTTCACCATGGTATACAATAGAAATGGTAGGTATTTGCGAGCCACGAATTTTCGCTTTACAATAGTAATGATAATTATACTATTATTTCGCTGTATAATAATAGTATATTACAAAGCAAAATTCAATAATCAGAGACAGGACGATTTTTTTGGTAGAGGGGAGACGAAGCCGTTCATTATTGATTTCGCGACTTATCATTAAATTTTTGTTTAATTTAATTTTAAATCTCGAATAAATCGAATAAAATTATTATCGAACATTTTATATTCGGTACTTTTTGTTGTTGTGTTTTTGCGTGTGTATAGTATGACTGGGGGGACTTGGACGATTATACAACGAAAAGTATGTCACACCGTACAACAACGATCGCGGGGATGAAAACTTTTCGGTAGGATGGGTAGGCTACGAGAATCGATATCGGTTATTAATTTCTTTTATTTTATTTATTGTTGTTATTATTAATATTATTACTTTTTTTTCTTCTATACTTTATCGGACAAAAATAGCAAGATTCGAAGGAAACTGTTATTTACGTAGACATGAACGGCTCGTCCAACAGTTTCAAGTAAATTACAGCTACCTTTTTTTTATCGCTAATAGTATACGCGGAAGCCTTTCAAAAAACGCGATTTTTTTTATTGCTATTTTTTCTTTCAACTTTTCATTTTATTTTTCTTTCTATCAATCCATTAATCTCTTTGAGATTGCAGTTATGGCAAGCGAGGACTCAAAATTTTCCTCCGTGGATTGCGTTAATATGTCATTTTTGTTTTTATGTTTCATTATTCGTGAACCGCCGCGCCCAGGCGTTTTACCTTTGCGCACCACGCATCTCTGTGGATTTTACTTTACTGATACGATATTTGGCGAAAAGAAAATATATATACATGTTGTGACGTGGTACGTCACAAGTTTTCCCCAACGTCGCTCGACGTCCCACCACTCACCTAGGAAAATAAACTAGAATTAGGATCTACTATTTAAGCAACGACTGGCAATATTGTTAACCCTCCCCCTCGACTTACCCTCAGTCCCTGCCACCCTGTCAGTCCCTCGACTCACTCAACGAAGCCCTCGCAACCCACTGAAGACTCGTCGCAGCACCCCGAAGACCATCACAGCCCATCGCAGATCATCGAAGACTCCACCAACGACCAGATTGACCTCGCCAGGCCCAGAACGAGCCTACAAAAATTGCCAACCGACCGGGATTTAAAGCCTGGTACGGCACTCCGGCACTAACCTCCAAAAAAACCTCCGACAAACCGATGCTCTGCTCCCACACCGACGTCCGTCCCTTGGAGGCCACAGCACCGAAAATTCCACTCGTCTGACCCGTCATGGACAGCCCGGAACCCGACGACACACTCTCGGCTCGAAATGACGAGTGTAAACCGACGAGTTGTGTCGTGCGGGTAAACACCGTCGAAATACAGGCGAACTGTCAGTGCGACACTTCGTCCGAGCGCCGCGAGGAACCAGCACCCCTCGACGTTGAGAATATTCGGCGATCGATAAGCCAATCCATGCCGAGGATGCGCGCGCTGAGCGTCGCGACAGGCCATCCGTCGCGACGAATATTCGCAATCGGCCGCAGCCAATTACGACGCCCACCGTCAAGCTAGTCCCGAGTCCGACCAATCGATTTCCGCAGAAGAATCGCAAATTGCAGGACCGACCCTGAGGTCGGAGAAGAAGCCGGAAACGGCATGGTTTTCTTCACTTCGAGCCACGGCGTGTGAGAGAGTGATTGTGTGTGACAGGAGAGCGAGCGAAATTAAGTCCATTATTACGAATTTATCCGACCCGGAAAGCCCCCGTTATATTCAGACTCCGTCCCCGGAGAGTACCGACTCGAGACAGTGATAAAGGACACGAAATTGGACCAAAGTTTGGAATTTATAACGACTCGGCAAATCAAGGACTATCGAACGGATTTTGCCGAGAGGATTTTATTAAACGGATTGATTGAGAACGTTATCGCACGGATTATTGTAAGCGATAAAGAGCGGTTGAGTGAGTACAGTTTAAGTTTCCCTTCCCCCATCTCTACCTGATTGACTGTCCCATTTCCCACATTCCCCTGAAAATTTGCCCGTCACCCCCCTGGTAATTTTAAGTGATTTTCTTAGTGTATTATTTTCGACCGTCGATCACCGGCCGCCACGTGCGCCGGCATTTTGCTCTATATTTCTCGTGTGCGCGCGAGTGGTGGCGATCGCGGAGATTCACAGCGCGGTACCGTTCGCGTATTTCCCCCGTTCTCCCCGAGACTAGAAAATCGTCCATAGTATCTATTTTTGTTGTTGTTGTAATTATCGGAATTTTCCGTAATTTTTTTGTGTGCCGAGGTAATATTGTCAAGAAGCCCTGGACAGTGCCTGCGGCCTGAGAAGTCTCATTCCCCTCCCTCCCCCGTTCCCGCTAGCCGAGTGACGTAAAAAGGCAATAGATTTTGTTTCTTTTTTTTTCTTGTTCTTTTTCTTTTTTTTTTGAACTTGATCAACTAAATCGAGAGTTACGGTGCTACACCGATACAGTAGCTGGCGCCCAAAAATAAGTGATTGTTCCCCGAGTTTGGAGATTTTTCCGAGTTTGCCATAGTAAGACCAGCATTGTGTAGAATATCCACCGGCCAGCCCCTCCTCCCCTCCCCTTCCCTGCGACTGACCCTGCGAATTGCCGTCCCGGCGATTACCATAAGTCCTAGTATTTTCGTAAGTTTTGTTACTGAGTATTTTTTCGATTTTCTTTTTCTTTTTGAGCATTAATAATTTTCCGACCGTTATATTTTGCCCCGAGTATTAATTATTGTCCGACCTTTGTATTCCGCCCTGCGTAGCAATTATTTTTTTCGACCTTAGTATTTTCCCCCGCGAATCAATTACTTTTCGACTTTTGTATTCTGCCCAGCGTTAACTATTTTTCTATTTTCTTATTCCCCCCCCCCCCCCCCCCCCGAGTATTGAGTAATTTTCTATTTGCTTATTTTTCTTGCGTAGTGATTATTTCCGGGTTTTTTATTATTATTTCTGAATTCTTTGCCCCCTTCTCTTATTTTTTTGTGAACTGGTTATGAGTATTGTTATTGCGAACTTTTCTTTTCTTTTTGGTTATTATTGAGATTGTTTATTTTTGGTTATCGCATCCCTTCAACGTACCCGTAACGGCGTTGAAGCGGCAGTATTTGCTTGTTACTTCGTTATCATTATTCCCTGAACGATTTATCATTAAAAGTTATTTTTTTCACGTTTCTACACAAAACTCTGGAGTATTATTTCCCCCTTTCCCTCGCCCTATATTTCCCCGATTGTCCCGTTTGGAAGCGTCAAAGACCAGGAAGCATCATCACAATGTATATATTTGGATTTGTTTAACGCGTGTCGGTGAAAAAGCTTTTGGGGCAAAAGAAAACAGCATTTTTTTTCGTGTAAAAAATTCGTTAAACTTGGTCGACAGGGTGCTTCTTCACAAATACCAAGACAACGAACAACGTCGGACCCGAAAAGAAATATATGTGTCGTTGATGATTTTTTTTTTCGAGTTAACGGTGAAGCGAGCTCGTGAAGCTTTTACCCCTTCGCTCGGGACGGATAATTGTTCGGAAAAATTTTTCGACAATTTTGGATTCGATGCTTTTCGGTGAAATTTTTATTACGAAAAATCAGACATTAAAAAAAAAAGTTAACTGTATCGTTACCAAACTTTCTCGCGTTATTCTTTTGTATGGGATTCTGATATAGCAGTCGAGTTATAGATGATTTTTTTCTTCATAAATTTGGTGAAGCATGATGCGCGAAGGATCCAATTATTCGTAACATGTATCGTGAGGCACCTTGGCAACTATAACAACAATTAAAATAATAAATAATCGGCAAGATATCAGTCGATTTATAGAATTTTTTTCCTAGACAAAATTCTCGGCCAAAAAGCGAAGGGGTTATTGAAGCGCGGAAGCGTAATTCTAAATAACCCGTTAACGGCGTTAATACATTCATCGACACTATCCTCCGAAAGCCGGATGAATAACAAGAGTTATTTACGATTTCTTTGCTTTTTTGAAAATTATGAACATTTTCACCAATTTGGAAATTTCAAAAATTAAAAAAAAAAAAAAAATTGTGCGAAAACAGTATTTGTTAAACGGTACAATCGTAGGGCTTATGCCAATAGGCATGACTAGCGACACGTTAAACAAATATCCGTTGTAAAACTGATGAAAAAAAATACTTAAACTATTTTGTCAGTGGTATCTCTCGTCCGCGTATTAATCACAACCCGTTTTTTCTATTTTTCTTCTCATAATTCGTTTAAACTTCTAAACTTAGTTAATTGCGTGGCTCAAATCACCATATTAGAATAAGTCGCCCAATAAAATTGAATATCTTCATCCTGCCCCTCGTTCAGTTATCTTTCACTAAATTTATCATTATTAATTACTAACTTGCAATTGTGCAGTTTTTCCTTTTTTTTTGCTTTGTTCATTTCATTTTAAAAATGTTTTCTTCTTTTTTTCAAGAAATTATTATTCCTCAAAGTTTCGTTATATTTTTACGATCTTCAATTGTTTTTTTTAAATTTTTTTCTTTCTTTTAAAAAATTTGGATCAAAGGAGAGGGTTCCAAAAAAAAGACACTCTTAATACGTCAATATCAATTACATGTTTGATATGTTTTATAACTCCTTCGCACATTTTTTTTCCTCAGCTGAATCTCATGAGTATAATCGATAGCAGAGCTGGGCAATATTTAAGTACATGATGTATTTTGAGTATTTAAAACACATATTTTAAACACTCAAAATACTTTTCAGGTATTTTAAGTATTTTTTTGTCCTTTTAAGTACAAAATAGAAATACTTTTGCATAGATTCCCAAAAAACCTCAAAAAAATTCCAAAAATGGTTTTAAAAAAGTCAAATTTTTTTTTTTTAAGTCCAAAATCGTTCATAAAAATTCAAACAAGTCCAAACATTTTTTCAAAAATAAAAAAAGTCAAAATTTTTTTTTAATTAAAAAAAAGAAAAAATTAATAAAATAAGTGCACAAAAGTTTTTAAAAAATCCAAGCAAGTAAAAAAAAAACGTCAACATTTTTTTTTTTTAACATTGTGACGTGACATTTTTGCGTCCCTTCACTCCGCACGGTTTGGTCGGGCAGTGGGCCGGATTTACGGCCCTGAGAACGCCGCTCGTCGAACCACCTAGATCGTCGACTCGCCGAGAGGGATTTTTCTTTTATTTTCTTTATTTTCTTTTAGTTTGATTTATTTTGTATTCTTTCGCCTCGGCTATTTTCTTTTATTGTTGTTGCGTTTTGAAGTTTTTTTATATAGGCCACGAAGGAGTCTTGCGACTCTCCGGCCCGACCGTCGGGCGGCGTTGCCTTCGGTCGTGCCCATCGGGGAGATTGGCCTAAGAGGGCCGGACAATCTCCAGTCGTCAAGCAGGCGGAAGCAGAAGATCCGCTTCCGTGGAATAGGGGGCCGGAGGGACGCGGGTCGTGACCAATATACCGTGTTTTCTCGTCCCTCCCGACTACATGGCCTGGAGCCGTTCCTGTCCCGTCGAATCCACGGACGCCGCGGACCGCTCATCACGGCGCCTCCACTTGTGGGATTACGAGGAAAGGATGTTGACGAGGTGCAGTTATGTGGCGTAATTATGTGGCGTATCGTGTGGGCCCACCGCGGAGGAAGAGGGACGCCTTAACTTCGCGAGGGAGGCCTCCCCTCGTGTTCATCTTGCCCCACCGGATCCTGGGAGGAAGGAGTCCGTGGACATCGACAATAAACGCTGCGTGCGGAAGATTCTCGCGGGTAGCGGGGCACGGCCGGAGGCGGAATCGGCTGTCCGGCGTCTTAGCCGTATAACGTAGGCTAGTTTCGGGAGTCGCGAGAGAGGGGGAAGCGGTCGATGATCTGTTCCGGTGACGAGTGGCAGCTCCTTTTGTTTCGTCCAGCGCTCCCGGGCTGTTAACACGCCGGTAAGCCCCGTCTCTCTCTTTCTCTCTCGTACTCTGTGCTAGCCGGAGGTGCTGAACCGGACCAAATTTTTATCGTAGATTTTCGTGAGGGATTTTGTATTGCCTTTTAGTGTTGCGTCGTTTTCTTTATCTAGGATGGTATTTTACATTTTTCATTACGAGTCTGGCGAAGCATGTCCGGCTAGATGCTCTCGTTCTGGTCAAGTTCGTTCGTTCCCGCTTTCTTTTTCTCGGCTATCTTTGACCCGGCAAATTCATTTTTCTTACGTTTCTTTTCTATTAGTAATTCATTCTATTCGCGTTTCTTTCGGCTACTTTTGCCATCGTCTCTCTATTTAATCTGTCGCGTCCCTCGTTCTACCGCTTTTGTTATTTGCATCCATCAGGCTATTCGTTCGGCTAAATCCCGCGAATTATATCGTATCAGGGCTAAGGCGAATTCGCCAGTTACATTGGCTACATTACATCCCGCGAGACAAAGGGATGGCCAGCGTCGCGTACGACGTTCCGTTAGGCCGGACGGCGGCACGTTGGCCACAGCGCGCGTAAAAAGGTCACGGGCACGCCTTGTTTACATCGGGCGACCCGTTTCGAGAACCTTCGCGGTTACTTGGGCTATCTGGCGTACTAGCTACGTTCTAACGAGCTTTTGTATCTTTTGTTTTATCTCGCGTCCAGCGTACTGGTGAATTGGCTACATCCAGGATAGAGTTTTTTTTCTGGCAATCGCCAAACTTTTCATGTCTCTCTTGCTCGAGTATTTTGAGTTCATTATTCGTCGTTGTAAATGTCGTATTGCACGTCTCGGTTACACGTAATTTTCGGCGATTCGATTTCGGCTACATTCAATTTTTCGGCAATAGTTTAGTTCCTCTGGCTAAATTTAACTTCCGGCAATAGTTTATTTTTCCCTGGCTACATTCAACTTTCAGCAATAGTTTATTTTTCCCTGGCTACATTCGACTTCCGGCAATAGTTTATTTTCGCCTGGCTACATTCAACTTCCGGCAATAGCTTCGCTCCTCCGGCTGCGCTTGCGATTTATCACCGTTTTGTCGACGAGTTTTGTTGCGAAAATTATATTGTGAAACGACGAATAAAAACATTAAACTAATGTATTGCGTTTGGTCACTCGCCCGTCCACCCCCCTCTACCATTTTCTCCCAGGTGGGCTGAGCTAGTCGAAGTCTCGCCGGCCTCGCCTTTTCCCCGTTTTCCCCTAGCCCTTCCCGTAATTCGCCGCGTATTAAAATATAAATGCCGTTCTTCAAGCGGTGGTACTTAGGTATCTGGCGCCCAATCGTGTGCGAAGAAACGGCCTCCACCCTGCCCTACGGGAAGCGCTGTGCTCGGTCGGTAATACGGGCTAAGTTGATCTCGTCGTGGGTTCGAGCCCCGAAATTCGGTACCAAGCGGGGAGATGGGCCTTTGGAGAGTTGGGGCCGAAGTGTCTGGAAATTACGATTTTTCCCTCACAACTTTAAAAATGTTTTTTAAGTTTAAAAAATTCCAATTTTTTTTAAGTTCAAAAAATTCCAATTTTTTTTAAGTTCAAAAAATTCCAATTTTTTTTAAGTTCAAAAAATTCCAATTTTTTTTAAGTTCAAAAAATTCCAATTTTTTTAAATGGAAAAAATACAAAAAATATTTAAAAAATTTGTTTGAAAACATTTTTTGGACGTTTGGGCATTTTTTGGACTTTTTCTGGACTTTTTTGTTTTTTCTTTTTTTTTTTATTTTTCTTGAAATTCTTTGACTTGAGCATTTTTTTTTATTTTTCAATATTTTTTAGAATATCGTTGACCTCCAGAAAGTATTTTAGAAAGTATTTTAAAAAGTATTAAAACAAAGTACTTATCAATATATTTTAAGTACAAAAAGTATTTTGTATTTTAAATACATGAAGTATTTTGTATTTTGTATTTTTAGTATTTTTGAGTATTTTGCCCCAGCTCTGCTTGATAACAAATGGACGGAACATCATCGTTACGGAAGAAACGAAGCCCAAATACAATAGACCTGGCGTCTATCAGATGAAAATTCCCGGGCAATTCGCAGGCAGTAAGTGTTACACCCACCATTCAAATATTGCTCGATTGTTTGTATACTTTGGACCTTCATGAAACATAAGCGCTTGGGTTTTTCCAGATTGGACGCCTTCCTTGACGGCTTCTACGAAATACTTCCCGATCGAAATACGTCGACATCGAGGATCTCATTATTTTACTCTGGAAAAATTATTATACTCAGGGTAATCAATGAAAATTCGCGAATTAAGTGAATAATCTTCGAGTTTGTGGGATGTAATCAGTTTTTGCTGCTGCTGCTGGTCGCTGCTGTCTCGGAAGCCTGGGACGTGACTGTGAAAACCGTACAAAACGCGAAAATGATTCATCGCGGGTTTTGCAAAAGCCTCGAGAGCAAAAAAAAAAATTCGAGACACTACGTAGCCATGAAAGGCGACACGGCTTGGCCCACCAAAGGCAGCGGCATGCTCCGCACGAAATACCCTCCCGTTCGTGTCCCGCTCGTCTTTCCATCTATTATCTGTCAGTATTTGTGGTTTAATATTTCGGCACTGAAAATTGTAAATTAAATGATGATGTGTCATTTTCTGTTCGGTTTTTATAAATTAATCATTGCCCCTCCACAAATATACCATAACGAATTAACGCGGATTGCTTGAACGCATGAACTGTACATTAAGTCATCGATAAATCAGTGACATATTTACGATATAATTGTTTTTAAGTTTCTTTTTGACGTGACCCCGCGAGATTGAATTTTTATACTGCTTATTTTCAAGATGATGTATGCAAATTACAAATAAATATTAGTTTCTAAAAATATATAAGTTTCTAAAAAGTACGTTTGTAATGCGAAACAGCCAAAAAAATTTCAGAGATTTGTTATTGTCACGTCATCGTAAAATTTACACTGCCACTTCTGGCATGAACTGTCGGTAATTTTTTTTTTTTCATTGTGTTATTTATCAACATATTGCAGTGAAGCAATTCGTGCGTTGTCTGCGTTAGCGGTTCGAACCGAGGTTCTCAGTATCGATATAGGGAATTTCGCAAATCTGGTAATTTTTGTTTGATTGGTTATCTACATCGAAAAGCGGAATCCACTATCTCGACTTCCCGCCTTCAGTCAGGTCTGGAGGCGCAAGTCTATCATCTGCTGTCCGCATTAGACCGGCTAATTGATAGAAAATATCTTCAACGAACTTATTTTTGTTGGAGACAAGTGATAATATCGTACTTCTGTGTTCGTATCCTCGCGTTTAGAAGTCGTAGTGCTGTTGTTCGTTCACGCCTGCACCTCGAAAATCAGTACCGTCGGTACGTGCTTGCATTTTTTAGTCCGCCAAAAATATCACTGTCGAGTGCTTGTCATCGTTGATCGAGAATATCGCCCTTGTTCCTTTGTTTGCGCGTTTTGCATTTTCCGTGGTTATCAACTTTGTCTCTTTACGCTCAAACAATTGTGTGATTCGTGACGCCGTGTGTTGGCTTCTTCGACCGTCCGAGCGACATCGTCGACCGAGAGGTCGAAATTTCACGGACGGTTATTACTGACGGTTAAACCATCGACGGACAGTCGGAGATAGTCCACACACCTTCGCAAATTTACGCATAAGCTGGAGAGGATAGCAAGGATCTGAGAAGCACCTGCTACATGCAGATTCGCATAGTAAAGGTACGTAAGTGTGGTAACATTTGCACTAGCGGCATAATTGTCATGAAACATACAGAGCGGGGCGAAATACTCGAAAATACTGAAAATACAAAATACTTCATGTATTTAAAATACAAAATACTTTTTTTACTTAAAATATATTGTGATAAGTACTTTGTTTAAATACTTTCTGGAGGTCAACGATATTCTAAAAAATATTGAAAAATAAAAAAAAAAATCAAGTCAAAGAATTTCGATAAAATTAAAAAAACAGTTCAAAATTTTTTTTTTAAGTCAAAAAATTTCACGAAAAGTAAAAAAAAGTAAAAAAAAAACCAAAATGTCAAAAAAATTTCCAAAAAGTCCAAAAAATTCCCAAAAAGTCCATAAAATGTTTTTCAAATAAATTTTTTAATTTTTTTTTGTATTTTTTCTATTTAAATAGGACATTTTTTGAACTTGAAAAAAAATTTAATGTTAAAAAAAAAATGTTGTTTTTTTCACTTTTTTGGATTAAAAAAAAACTTTTTTGCACTTATTTTTGAAATTTTTTAAAACATTTTTGATAACATTATTGGACTTATTTGAAATTTTTTGAACTATTTTGGACTTAAAAAAAAATTCTTGACTTTTTTAAAACCATTTTTGGAATTTTTTTTACTTTTTTTTGGAATTTACGCAAAAGTATTTGTATTTTGTACTTAAAAGGACCAAAAAGTACTTAAAATACCTGAAAAGTATTTTGAGTATTTAAAATATGTATTTTAAATACTCAAAATACATCATGTACTTAAAATACTGCCCAGCTCTGGTTGCGCATTCAGCGATCTCCCACTTTGGAAAATTCAAGTGACCGTCAAAACAATTAAAGTATTTAAAAAAATGTTCTGCAATGAGATACAGATATCCTGATAACTGATCTAGTTCCTGGATGTAAAAGAAAAGTCCGAGGTCTACAGAAGAGAGATGAGCCTTAATAAACTGAGTGACGCCCAGCGCCGAAAATCAACCAAAGGGAATGAATAAAAGGAATCCTTAATTGCAAAAAAAACCACGCATCGATATTTTTTTTGTACACCGTGAAAGGATCAAGACACCGACACAAACGTCAGATTCTGCGATTGAACAGTCGGACGGGGTAAGCGTACCGCTAGCAGAATCCACCCCAATAATTAAATATATCTTCCGCACTCCTGCAAGTCTCCGTTCTCGCGTTTTCAGCAAATATTGCCGTCGCATACAGGATTCGATTCCAAAGATGAAGCTGGGGTAAGACAAGCCGAAAAAATCGCAGATATAGGGATACTGATTGTTGAAAATCACGGCAGCGAAGAAAATGCTCGGGTGATTGACGCGAACTCCTCCGGTCAGGTCCCGGCTTTCGTAGATTAGTCTGACTCTGCTCTTTGGCCAACAAGGGATTCCCAAATGATCGATTCCATTCTGCGAAATCCGCCGAAGCAGCAAGACCCACGAACGATTGCCTTCTCATATTCAAAACGTCTCTTTGCATCGAAAACGAGATACTTCATGGCGCAAATATTTTCTTAAAAAACATTGAACGGCGAAACGCGCCGACGAGAATGAATCTTGGATTCCACCTCGGTGTGTCGCATGTTTTGAATTCCTTGTAAGCTATTCTCGACATCTGCGAACGCATTCATCGAAGGCTTCAAAGAGTAGAAGAATGATGTACGAAAAATACGGACACCCCCGCAAATGATTGTTTCTTCAACTTCACGTGCAATTTTCATTGTCTTCAATGAGGAGTATTTTGGTTTTTATTTCACTAAAGTCGGTAGCCGCCTTCGGGGTGAAAATGCATTGCCTTTCCTCGACATGCCTAACTTTGAACGGCCATTTCATCCCTTAGTTTGTTTTTCCGCAGATAATTTCCGCATGTAATGTTTTTCCGCAGATAAAAAAAAATGTCTGTGTTTTACTTTTCGATGCTCTACAACATTCGTGAGTTTCATCAAAATCAGAGGGGGACACCAACCTGCCGTTCTTTTTAAGCATAACACGTACAGCATAACTAATAATTGTATGGTTGATGTGAAAATCTTTTTGTATCGTCTGAAAAGAAAAATGTTCTAAGTCCAATTTTCATTCAGGCGTTGCTTATATACTTATTATTTTGATATTTTGGCACGAAAGTAACCGAGTGGTAAGTGACTTGGTTCAACACGCTATAGCTCTGGGTTCGGTTCTCGTTTACTGACTTTTTTATTTTGCTTTTATTCCACACATTACATTTCAAATATGGGTTTTCCCGTGAAAAACGTTGTTTCACGGAAAAACCTATCATTAAAATCTATTTTCAACAATTTTTTCGCCAAAATCTCGGGTCAGATATGATGACGCTGAATCTTGCGGGCAGAACACACCAGCGGAAGTAGGTTTTGGGCGTGACTGTATGCGCCTACCGCTCTCGCCGTGGAGTGTAGCGGCCGCGGCGAACCCAGCACATACTGTAGCGTTTTCTTTAAAAAATTGCTACTATGTTGTTACACATGGTCCCGCAGCCTTGGACATTTATAAGAATGTTCTACGAGTTAATATTTGTCTATCGCAAGTTGCATTACCCTAGTGATCAAATTTTATTTATTTAATAAAAAAACGTTGTATGGTGACTTTTACTATGTACGGCAGGAAAACTTGATGAGACATGCGTACTGGACCGACGTCACCGACTTCCAAATTTACATGAATATTTAGTAAGCTTTTATGAACCGATCGACATAGGTTTCATTCTGGTGACCGCCCTTTGTTATTAACAAAAAAATGTATTACTTTGAATTCTCGCGAACGCAGTTAAAGATATGCAGGGTGTCCCATTTTATGTCACTCGTACAGGACGACGTCACTGACTTGCAAATGTACATCGATTTTCTGCAAGCTTTCACGAACTGAACGCCCTAAGTTTCATCCCGGAGACGGCCCTTTATTACTAACAAAAAAAATGTTTAACTTCGAATTCTCGTGTGCGCCATTATAAATGAAAATGGCACTCGTACAGGACCGACGTCACGGACTTGCAAATTTACATGAATATTCTGTAGGCTGAGATTCCCATACATAATCGAATAAAAGAAAAAGCTCTCGTCTGGCGCCGATGACGCTACACCGCGAGAGCCCGGGAGATTTTTTTTTCCTTATTTGGCTCGTCCCTCTAGGGGACCTGTACCACTCACAACTGAATTACAATGTCAGCGGTATATTTTTTCCACTCACGTCAAATTCTGCGTCGATTGGGAAGCGGACAGTTTATAACATACAAGATAGGAAAGGATTGAAACGGACGGGACACCCAGAGGTGTGCGAAGAAATACCTCGCACCGGGAATCGAACCCGCGACGTCATGGACTACAGTTTAGCACGCTAGCCAGCAGACCACTCAGCCCGCCGAGCCCGGGAGATACTGACAGCTGAGCGAAGACCGTCGGACGAGCCCGCTGAGAGACAAGTGGCGCCATCCGATGGGATCAAGCGGCGGCTGAATCGATGCGGAGCATCGCGCGTGCGTAGGAGCCAATTACGTCGAGGATTGGGAAGCACGGTGGCGCCGTCCGGCGGAATTATCACGAAAGTACACTTAAAGTCGGAATAAATTAAAAGCGAGGGAGAATCGGCACCAGCGATTGGACGAAAATGACGACACGCGAGAATTTCGACGACACCGACCGAGCATGTCATTAACTCAACGGGTAATACCGGATGATCGTCACGACAATTCCGACCGAGGATTGGAGAATAAGGACAGACTAATACTATCAACGAATTAGAAAATTAATAAGAGTCCGGCCGCACGCAGACCCGAGTCCGCAAGAAATCTACCAAACCGACGGAGTGGGAGTACAAAATTGGGATATAAATGACGGCGATTCCGACAATTGATCATCAGTTCAACAATTTACTTTACCATCGGCCAGCTCTCCAGGACGCCTTTCCCGTAAAAAATTACTTCGATCCAAAACTTCCTTGCGTGGCCAATCAAGGCTAATCTTTCGATTTGCGGAAAATTCGTCTAAAACAATTCGTCTAAAAACAATTCGGCGAAAACAATTCGTCTAAAACAATTCGTCTAAAACAATTCGTCTAAAACAATTCGTCTAAAACAATTCGTCTAAAACAATTCGTCTAAAACAATTCGTCTAAAACAATTCGTCTAAAACAATTCGTCTAAAACAATTCGTCTAAAACAATTCGTCTAAAACAATTCGTCTAAAACAATTCATATAAAACATTTCGTGTAAAAATGAAAGACGAAAACGAAGAACGAAAAGTGAAGTTGCGTCAGCCGCTCGTGATATTCGGGGACAGGGAAAGAGGCGCAAGCCCGACGTCACACTGATGTCGGAGCAGCACGGAAGTAGTGCCGAGTCGAGCCGTTTGCAATACGGCCGATTCGGTATAAAAGGCGAGCCAACGGCCGGAAGAGGCACTCTTAGCTGGGCAGCAACTACGCGCACACCTAGGACTCCTTCCGAACGCCAGCATCGGCGACTTTCTCTGGGGACATAACTGCTGCTGTCTGGGTTATCCCTTCACCATAATACAGTGTTGGCGATTTCTCTCGGGGACGGGAGTAACTGCCGCCGTCTGTTAACCCTTTCTTCCAAGACAGCGTCGACGACTCCTCTTGGGGACGAGAGAGACTGCCGCCGTTTATTCCTCTTAACCGTTTCATTCATTTTTTTTATCACACTTTAATCCCTTACGGAAAACATTGCCGAAATAGTTTTTTTTTGATACATAAGAGTTATCGACGATTGAAAGCTAATTGTATTCAAATAAAAACGGAAGTTCTTTTATTGAAATTTCGAACCAATTTGCTTGAATTTTTTTACGGCACCTGCCCTTACACTCAGACGTGAACGACGAACTCACATAACGTCGCTTTTGAAGCAGAGAGCTGTAAGCCTCCAAAAGTGATACGTTACAATATTTATTATATATCCCACATATATACATCATATATCTTAAAGTATATTTCCGAATATATTTTATTTCTATGGGGATCATGCATTTAATTTAGAATTTAAGGCTGACGTCGAGCGTAAACGCTTATCGCTTATTACACTCGTCCGCAAGGATTGGAGTGATGCCTACTGAGGCTAGGTTCAGTTTAAATTGAATCAAATTAAGCCAATTAAGACTTCAAAATTTCTCAATAATATTTTCGGTTACTAAATTGTGTGGTATTCCTTTCGTACCTGTCCAAAGTCGCGCCCAGTGCACGAACCGACCAGTGGTCAACACTTTATTTTTATTATTGTTTACTCGTACGAGGAGAATTTAACATCATAATTTCGGAATTCGTTCTGTACTTTCTTAGGATCGAATTTATAAAACGTTCCAATATGACTGGAGCGTTCACAACAAAGTTGGCCCAATCCGTGTCAGTGATGGAGATAGCGCATTGGAAGGAAATTTAGAGACGTTCCTGCCTCCACTAAGACCTCCACTCCCTCCGCTAGTCCCCCCTACTAGACCAACGTCTTTTCACTTCTACGACGGCTAGGAGTGAATTCTACGATGGCCACAGTGTGATCGGACAGAGACGAATCGCTTCCGATCTGATTTGATCCGTTCTTTGCCAAATAATTTTTTTTTACGCGCACATTAACACTGAATAATTGTTGAATGATTCCAATACATATTCATGCTGTTCCGATTTTATTACATCATTTTTTACACCAACTTTTTTCACCGTATGTTTCGTTGAAAATGCAAATTACTGCATAGTTACTAGCAAGGGCACTATTTACCCTTTTCCCCACTCTTAATTAAGAGGAATTTCAATCATCAACATCGACATCATACAAGGTCAAAGATTGCGTATGGAAAAAATTGTCTCGCCATGTGCTACCACCGAAGTCCGATCCAAGAGCTGTCAGAACTCATGTTCCGAAGTGTTACAATACATTTCGGCGCCACGCGCTTGCAGTAGAAGTATTCTTCTCGGAACTTAAACTTGGGGCGGTACCGACTGAAACGTCAAAATGAAGTCAAGGCGCGAACGAAATAGCGAAACATATACCGATGATCGACGATGGTGGCAATGGCGCCAATTTGTATAGTTAGCGTAAGATCGAGAAAAGGGAAGTAGACCTTTTTCTATGTCGTATCGTCGGACACATCCGATCATCTAACCTTCTACGACTCTGCGGACGATCAATGGTTAATAGCAGCCTATCAACAAACTACTTTTTCATTGACTGATGCAGTCAGACCTGAAGGGGATGACTTGACGACAAGTCGATGGTAGAGTTTCACGGCGGAATTCATCAGAAACAGAAAGAGAATGATTTGGTCTCATTCGTAGAAGCAGTCGAAGCCAAAGTGGACGACTTACTAGAATATACATTTTTCCCACCGAAAATTCGAGCACAACTCTACATCGGGGAGATCCCGATGACCCCTCAATACCGACAGGAAACCAGGAGATCAAGGTTGATAGCAGCACCACTATTATCCCAAAAGGTTTTGGGCAAAATTTGGGGCGGCACCGGACGCCTTCTCTCTGCATAGACAGACAATTTTAATGATGCTTTTGCATTAATCTACCCTCTCTGCGTGTCCGCGATTAAAAGCAATCGGTGTTGGGACAACGACATCGAAAAACCGGTATATTTTATCGCCGTTTGTAGGTGCTTAAATTCCAGGTGCACGATGTTCGATTTTATCGTAGACACGCCGATCGTTTGTCCATTCGATGACGTACCGATAAAGGTATATCAGACAAAACTGCTTTATCACATCCTCGACGAGATGCATTGTAGACATATTCGCAATGACAAACGTCTCGAGTTCGGCAATATGTTGCAAGTAGGGAAGCTAAGTTGTTTGAAATCCTGAATGCTGACTGAGGTTCCGGAAGATGTGCTGGCAACCATAACAAGGCGCTGAGTGTAACGGTAATGCAAAAACTGTTTAGCGAATACAACCTCCAGAACAATTCGATAAAGACCTGACTGCGTTTTTGATTAAACTAATCAAAAAGTTCAAACAGAAGTGGCCTGGAAAGGCGTGCCCTGGGTACGTACAAGTTCATGCGATGCACCCTTTCATGCTTGTACTGTTTACCGAGAAGATACAGAGATATGTGCTCACTCTTGATCAAGTGTTATGCCATTTAAATTCAACCGGTTCGGTCGTCGCTCGCCCGTGGAAATAATCAAAGACGATATACTATTGTTACGTCCCGATCAGCAATTTTCCCGATCAGCAATTGGCCCTCTTTTGAATCTAACCTTTCGGAAAATAATTCGGGATAGGGCCTAGAGTGTATATATTGGTTATTGGACAAATTTTATTCGCGGTTAAAAATTGAAAGTTACTGAATTTTAAGTGATGATTTTAAACTGGACAAGAAAATACTGGATGCTACCTCTTTCTATCGTCTGGAATATAATACGCGGCTATCTCTCTTTCTCTCGCGCGACACTCTCAACACACGGCTCGCGACGACTCACCTTCACACTCACTCACTGTTTTCTCCCGACCTATCCTAATACTTTAACGCACCATGATGAAACTGGAATATAATTGACCCGAACGAATATCTATTGACCACGAGAATATTTTAATCATCCAGGTTAATTATTAAATGGTGACAACTGATTATTAACAAAGGATTATTGATGAATGAATATTCAGAAGCAATGAAATTTTCAAGATGAAGATGATAACTTCCAAGACTTGGGATATGATTTAAATAGGTTTACCTCAGAATGAATGATCGAATGAATCGAATGACGAATGGATTTCCGAATCGAATTGGAACGTCCTTCCCAAATTCCAGATGAATTTTCGAGTCAGAATCGAATTATGATGACCGACTTTCCAAATAACGTCCTTCCCAAAATGCCGAATATTCGAATCAGAATCGAATGCTGATGATCGATTTCCGGAGACGAATGTCCTTCCCAGATTTCAACGATATAGATGGATGATTTTTGATGATAAGACGATTCCCAGGTGAAATATACTCAAACTCAGTAGAATGATTTCGGAAGAATATGAATGATTTATTGAACTGAATTAATTTGAATATTGATCTCCAAAAGTTTACAAGTTGGTAATTCGTTAATTCTTTGTTAAATACTCCGTGTACAATATAAGATTGAGGTCAGTGCCCCAGTCGCAACAAGTCGAAGAAGTACTGGAAGTACTGGAAGTACTGGAAGTCCCGAATGGGCCGCGAGCGCACGAATAAGTAACCTCGGTGCCGGACACCCCCGCGTCACCGCTGTCACACCTGCGCCTCGACTCCCCACTCTCATCACCTGATTCCTTTCTTTGATTGACTAATTAAATATTTCCAATTTCGTAGTTTTACAATAGTTTTGACGTCCTAATTTGTTAATACTTAAATTTTATTGCGAATTTTATTAACATACAAATTTGAATGAAAGCTGTACGAGCTTTCGTTGCGAAGTTAACAATAGTTGACATAAATTTTTATCTTAATATTTATTGGATTATTTCCCTGAATTTTTATGTGAATAGTTTTTATTTCTCTTCCCGATTTTCCATAATTTTCTGTATTTTTCCCATTATTTATATACTTATCATGACGATCCGACTTAATGTTGATTTTGCATGCTTGAATTTATTTTATTTTTCCGTAGTTATTGTTAATATTTTTCAAAATACAATGCCAATCCCGTGTATCCGTCCCTTAAAATTCATTTTCCATCCATTTCTTTAATTATTATTTCGACTATGTTCCTCCTGGACTATAACGATGATCTATTATTCATCGATATTCACTGTCCAGGAGGTGCTGCACTCCTTACGTCTGACGGCCGCTCTCGACATCATGCCCATCGTGACACGCGCCGTACAAGCGGGCCCTATATTCGACAAGTGTGAGGCGCGCTCTGCCGATATCCTTGTCTGCATTTTTGCGCCTCAGGTTACCGACTCTCCTACGGCTGACTTGCCTTGTACAGTCGCTTCTGTACATCTATCTATGTTTCCTAAAGGCGAATTATTTTTACCAATGGATAATTTTTCCATTTGGTATATAATTTATTTATCACAACTTCGAGTTCGACAAATTAAATGATGATAATTTGTTAATGTTTGTTTTCAATGATTTAGTAAATGCCGAATTTTTTTAATTAAATTTTCATTGAAATTTCCGGAAAAATTTGCAGGACGTAACACTATTACGCTCTCACGATAGCCGGTAACGAAGAATGTAGTCCACTTTCAATTGCTGAGTTTATATCGTCGGTGCATAACGTGCCGTACATTGTTCATTTCTTGAGCCTCGTCAATTACGCCCTAAAGAGCATGACATCGCGCACGATAATGATTAATAAATTCGAAATTGATTTTAGTTTGGCCTTGATTCAAGCAGTGCTGCTATAATTCAACTGAATGATTTTGTCGCGATATATCGAGGTCACTTTCGACTATATCCACTCCACGAAGGATCGATCTCGGCATTTCACAGACGTGCTAATCTGCTCGACACATCTTTTTGGACCTATTAAGCGAAAGACGAATGAGTTAATCTCAGATGGAAATCAACGCAGGCGATTGCATCATTTGGTGGCTAATTTAATACACTGCGACAATCTTTCCACAGCTGCGGAAATATTCCGTCAGGGCGTAGAAATTTTCGGGCTTCGCTTCAGGTCGGAACTGAAGACGCTAATGGCGACAGTGATTCAAGTAAAAATCGAATACGACGAAGACGACGAACCCACAGCTGCTCCAGACGAGATCCACGATGAGCGTGTCCAACATGGTTCGGCGTATTATACATTTTTCAAAGAGATCTACAACTCGGCTTTGGCTGAGCATGAAAACAACGAGACTATCAAATAGAAAAATCCATATTATGCCAAAGAATTTGTCGACTACGCTCTCGAGTTTCACTTGCTGTATTATGGTTCGTGGTGAGTTGTTGTGCTGATTGACTCCGGGTTGTATCGGGAGACTAACGTCACAGCCGCAAATTGGTTTGAAATCGTGAAGACGGTCGAGTGAATGGTTACAGAATTAAGTATGATAACGGACTTCAGACCAAAGACTATAAGGCTCGCTTCAACAGTTCTAAAAAAACAGCCCCGCTCGGTCCTCGCAAAAACGCTGATACGAGATGCTTCACGCATACGTGGATATAATTCATGCGATAATAACGGCGGCGCGATGCGCCGACGTTTAGTGGTTGCCTTAGTTCTACCGCATTTTGAATACTGTTCGGTCGTCTATGCGAGTGTGTCTTCGGCCTTGGCCAATAAGCTTCAGGACTCATTTAATATGTACGTGAGGTTCATTTTAAACCTCTATCGCTCGGATCATGTCTCGCAGCGTCGGCGGGAGTTGGGCTGGCTCTCTCTTCGCAATCGTCGGTTGTTTTTCATGGGCTGTTTATATTTCAAATCATTGCGTCAGGGGGAGCCAGGCCTTTTTAGAGATAGGCTGCGTTTCAGACCAATCTCTGCAACGCGGCGGGATATGGCTCGCACTGACTCGTTTTACGTTCCTCCTTTTGGTACTACCGCGTTTGAAAGGTCGTTCATCGTCATGGGGTCGAAGTCTTGGAACTTGCTGCCTCGGGTGGTGACGAGTGCTTCCTCATTGGAGATTTTCCGTGGCCGTTGCCATAGGTTTTTAATGGCGGAGGAGGAGCGTGAGGTGATTCAGCCGCATAAGCATTAGCATTAGCGTTATTTATTTATTGCGCATTTATATATTTATTGTCGGCTCGCGATTTTGTAAATCCGGTTGAAATGTTGAACATGTTAAATATGTTGTGTGATTTGAGTGGGTGGAGTGCCTCTATGTACTGGTTTCAGTTGTATTTGGAGTTGGCTCTCAAGGGGCGTTGCCCTAGAGCCTTATAGTAAATAAATAATAATAACAATAATAATAATAATCTATGGCGATAGGGGTAAGAACAGCGACCATACAGGAGTGTACAAATGGGAATTGGCGAGAGTCAACGGAATTGCCGGTTGCAATATAGATTGCGATCGAGACGTCAACCGTGATGAGTTCCCAACGGGATATAGATATATATATATACGACAGGTGCAAGAACGTAATCCACAGGCAAAAAACAGAGCTCCCTGTGGAGGACCCAAGAAGCTTGAGATCGAGTGGAACGCTCACGCCAGCAACTGCGGCGGGACGTTTCTGTTGTGCGAGTTCGCAGGTGAATGTGTGTGTGCGTGAAAGTGAGTGAGGGAGTGAGTGAGGGAGTGAGTGAGGAAGTGAGTGAGGGAGTGAGTGAGGGAGTGAGTGAGGGGGTGAGTGAGAGAGTGAGTGAGGGAGTGAGTGAGGGAGTGAGTGAGGGGGTGAGTGAGGGAGTGAGTGAGGGAGTGAGTGAGTGAGTGAGTGAGTGAGTGAGTGAGTGAATGAAGGAGTGAGTGAGGGAGTGAGTGAGCGAGTGAGTGAGCGAGTGAGCGAGCGAGTGAGTGAGCGAGTGAGCGAGCGAGTGAGTGAGCGAGTGAGTGAGCGAGTGAGTGAGTGAGCGAATGCAATCAAAGAAAACGGCCCTTACCAGGGACAAGGGATGCTAGGCAGACAGCCTCCACATGATGCATCCTGGGTAACGCTAATGGTCTGCCAATAATGTATATCTAAATCGTACGAAACATAAAATAGCGTTTTTGAACGTGGTTCCTACATCTGATAAAATAGGGACCTTCATAAATCGCTTCAATAAAACATTAATAGACACCATAAAAACAAAAGAAACAAATTCCAAGCGACTAAAAAGGAGCTCTATAAAAACAAAAGTCAACAAACACTTGAATGGCTAAAAAGTCACAAGGTCAAAGCGTCAGTCTAAAAGTCGTGAAGTCGCAAAGTCTCAATAAAGGATATAGCGAAATAATTTAGACAATCCGGAAAAAATGCGGGGCGTACTCAGCCGGGATTTGAACGCGGGACTTTTCGATTGCCGGTCGAGTGCTCTGACCACTGAGCTACGCCAGGCCACTACCCACACCAATTCCGAATTGTCTTCATTAATGCTATTTTTCGCCTTGTTACAAGGTACATTATGAGGAAGTGATATTAAAATTTTAATTTTCAACTATGATGAGGAAGTGAAGTAAAAGTTTCCCTATGCCTTCAGTTCTAAGATTACGGCGAATACGATACAGGGAAGTCGGCTGCAGCTGCAAAAATGGGGGGATTGGCTCGGTTCGTCCGGACAAAAAAAAACAGAAATCGACATAAAATAAATGAGGACTTAGTAATTACGCATTAACTGAGCCGACCCGATATACGGCAGTAGCTTTGAGAAGCGGAGGACAATAACGATAAATAAAATAAATAATTTAAAAGAGTTTATATCTCAAGTTTATTATTTTAAGTTATAGACTTTCTTATTTTTCTAAGACATATCTTATAAGCACGGAAAATGGTCGACGGTTTTGTTATACGCCACTCCTCGGCGTAATTTTTTCTCATGCTTCGAAGTTTCAAAGTACTCTAAAGACTCATAAAATAACCTGTTCATTAAAATCTTAAGCATTCGAAATTGTATCAGCCAATCAGAGAGCCGGACGCTGAGCCACGCACCCCGATTGGGCCATACGGCCATAGTTCCGAGCTCTCGTGGACTCGCGCGCCATTGGCCGGGCGGACGCGGGTGGGGGAACTCGAGACGCGCTGCTCGGCCGGGCCTATTTAAGGCGCCGCATCTCCGCATCTGTACGTCAGTCGCTCTCGACGTGGGAAGTCGATGCTTCAAGCTCTTTCCAGAGCGGACAATTACTCGCTCTTCTCAGAGCGGCAAACGTAGAAGTATAAAGAATATTAAACCCTTCCCGATTATCGGCCTTCTGCCTAACTGTCGCGTGCCCAAGGTTGGGGAGCACCGACTAATGTGCCTCCGCCTTCCGCACAAACTCCGTGCTCGATTATTTCGCACAAGTTTTCGCGCTGGAAATTGGGAGCACTGACTAACGTGCCTCAATCACCCGGTTCACAAACCCTTGCACTCCTAAACTCCCCATAAACCGAAAAATTAACCCGAACTCAGGACGCGAACTTCGTCATCGGAATCGGACCAATCGACGCTCTCCACTGGATTAATCGGCCAATCAGCGACCCTCGGGACAACCAGCCAATTAGCGTCTTGCAAGCAACGTATGTTACGTCATGCATAACCATGCCATATATTTTTATGAAAAAACGCTGTAGGCTCTCCCGAGCAGTATAGTGCATCCATGAATGAGTCTAGTATGCGTCTCCACGCACCCGAATACTACATCTTTAAACGAGACTCGTAGGCTCTCCCGAGCAGCATCCCCACATCTGTGAATGAGTCTAGTATGGGCCTTCACGCGCCCGCGTACTACGCGCTTGAACGAACCTCATAGGCCCTCCCGGGTAGTAACCATTCACACAGCGCAGCTTACACTATCTCCGTACGCACTTTTCTAGCCACGCGCCGAGCGGCCCCCACCACTAACCATGCGCACGCGACACTGCAGCATAAGACAGAATCCCTCTATCCTGCAGCAGCAGGATCAGCGACTTCCCAATTCTTCCGATCAATGCGAGCGCTTAAACGCATCTATGCATATCTCTCTCCCCACCAGTGTATCGATGGTCATAACTTATAGAATATATGAGACATTGTCATCTTTGTACTAGACCGAAAAACTGTAGCCGCAATCAGAGGCCCGCGTTACCAAGAATCTCGCACTAAATCCTTCTAAAACAAAGACACCGCCTTGTCACCGCTACACTTTATTAGGAAGATGCATTAACCCCACCACGCTACACGACTAACCATAGGAAGTATAGGGCACGAGCTAGTATAAAAGCTAAGCCTTTTTCGGCTAGAATCAGTTATTCCACCAGCCTCAGAAGCTGCAACACTTCGTCGACTATACTCTACGGAGCGAGCAAGGCTCTGATCGTCGAAAGTCTTCGATAGCCCTGCGCGGCTAAGTCTCGACGCTGTACGACGTAACCCTGCGCGGCTAAGTTCCGACGACGCTCTTGCGGAGCAAGAACTGTTCACAATTACCGCAACATTTGTAACAACGCTCATCAACGTTCAATAAATATATCTGTCGTGAGTACTTAAACGGTTCTACAACTCTTCGTATACCCTGGCATGCTCTCCACCACGTGCTAGAAGACTCTCAGTCTCAGGGGCGCTGTCGACGCATCGTATATCTTAGGCAGTAGAAGGCGAGGTCTCCGTCCCCGATGTAAAGGGCCAACGCCTTGACTCGAAAGAGAGACCGCCGTTACGTTCACTCAGCGCGAACTCGACGAGAGCTCGCCCCGGACGTAACACAAATAAAATTTTTGGTGTCAGAAGAGGGATTTGAACGCCCTTACTGCCATGATAATGAAGGATGACGCTTGATAGAACGCCACAGAAAGGCCCTGGAGAAGAGTCACGGGATACGGATAACCCACGCATGAGCATAGCGCAAGGGACTCGAACATTAGATAATACTCCAAGAGGTACAGAAAATATAATTGACGAAAGGAATAACTCAAATCAAGAACAGGTAGACGATCGACCACTTTTGGATCTAGATAATTCAATAATAAACGATCTGAACAATCAAGGAAATCTTGGCCAACAAGCGCTACAAGGAATTCAAGCATTACAAGTAGGTATCAACAATTTAGCTGCTAATATGGTTGCACCTATACCACCAGTCTCCGTCAAGTACGCACTCGAAGCAGTACCTATCTTCGACGGACACAATATTCCACTGTCACATTTTATCGAAGGATGCGAGGAGGCTCAACAGATGTTGCCCCAAGAAGCACAGGCGAACCTCGCACTAATACTAAGGAAGAAATTGAGAGGGGAAGCACGCCGAGCGGTACACGGAGTAACGCTTGACACAGTTCCCGCTTTTATGAAAAAGCTTTCTGAAAAAGCTTTATCTCCCCGCAAAATCGGTGTATCAACTTCAAGGAGAATTGGGAAGAATATTCCAACACGACGATGAAGCAGTCCTCACATATTCCAATCGGGTAAAGGACATCGGAAATCGGATCAGCGACGCTTATAAGCAGAGCCACAACGGTGTAGTGGACGCCGCCTTCAAACGCAGCCTCGATACCGATCTTGTCGAATGCTTTAACAGGGGACTCAGACCCGAAATCGAAAATAAAATAACAAAGGATCAATCGTTCAGTGATACCATGAACGAGGCGATCGAGATCGAGAGGAGAGAACAAGCAAAGAATGTCTTAAGAAATGCACGTTCTTCCAAAAACAACGCTTGGAACCAGCCTTCTACAGACCGTTACGCACGTAAAGATAAAATTCACCACATCAGAGAAAATAAAGATTGTACACACTGCAATAGGCAAGGACACATGACCGATGAATGTCGATCGCGTCCGAAACATCCACAAACACAGGAAACAGGTGACAACCGAGAGCCACGCACAGAGCGTAATAACGGTCCAGGACGGCAGCAATACAACAATAATCATCGATATCAAGGTACGAGAACGAACGAAGGCCCAAGATACTCTTCAAACTCTAACCAACGACCAGTCTGTCGCTTTTGCAAATTTGCCGGACACACAATCGATAACTGCCGCAAATTACAATTTTGGAATAACCAGAAAACTCAACGGAACGCCTCTCACTCGTCAGCTTATAATCGAACAAACGAACCACAGGAAAATCCTCAGCAACGGCCTGTGAAATATACACGTCCAGAAGAAGGTAACAACCCAGCAACAAGGGTAGCTACTGCTCTGTTAAATCGCACGAGCAATGTACCAGTCGTCAAGGTAATATCTGAGGACTTTCTACGACCAACGCTGTTAATGATCGATACTGGATCATCCCTGAATTTAATAAAAAATAAGCAAATAGCATCTCACGTGCAAGTTGACACAACAGATATTGTTCAGATCAGTGGTATTACAAAGGATTACGTCAGCACGCTGGGAAGAACGGAAATACGTATACTCGATTCTCGAGTCATTTTCCACCTGGTGAAAGACGATTTTCCTATCGAGGACGATGGACTAATCGGCACGGAATTCTTCCGCACGTACCACGCCGATGTATCGTACTCGGATCGATGTCTGAGATGGGGCATGAACTCAATTCCGTTCATGAAACTCGAAACAATAATAGTTCCAGCGCGAACTAAAGGTCATTTCTACGTACGAGTGGCCAATCCAGAAGTTAAATTTGGCCCCGCCAATTTATAACAGAAGGGGTTTATCTCGGCGAAGCACTCGTCGCAAACAACGATGGCAAAGCTCATCTGTATCTAATTAATAGCACGGAAGAAGAAATCGAGGTAGCCGTGCCGGTTGGATCAGCTAGGAGGAGCTGTGTATTTTTCTACATTCGATCTCGCAACTGGTTTCCATCAGATCGAGATGCACCCGGAGGGCAGGCATAAAACAGCCTTCTCTACACCATACGGCCATTACGAGTTCGCTCGAATGCCGTTTGGATTAAAGAACGCCCCAGCGACGTTCCAACGACTCATGAATCAGGTACTTACCGGAGTTCAAGGCTCCGACGCATTCGTGTACCTAGATGACATAGTCATATATGCTTCTACACTAGAAGAACATGAGTTAAAAATCGAAAGACTCATGAAGCGATTGAGAAACGCACACCTGAAGCTACAGCCTGACAAATGTGAGTTCTTTCGACGAGAAGTCGCGTATCTAGGTCACACAATAGGAAGAGACGGGGTCAGACCCGATCCAGCTAAGCTATCAGCGGTAAAGAATTTTCCGAGACCGAAAAATGTGAAAAATATTCGGCAATTCCTCGGAGTAGCAGGCTACTACAGGCGCTTCATAAATAATTTCTCTCAAATAGCCAGACCTCTGACGGTCTTGTTGAAAAAGGACGCCGCTTTCAAGTGGTCCCTTTCAACGGACGCTTCAGGTACAGCAGTCGGAGGCATATTAAGCCAGGGAACCTTAGGAAAGGATCGTCCCATCGCATACACGTCTAGAGTACTAAATGATACAGAACAAAAATATAGTACTTACGAAAAAGAAGCCGTTGCAATATTACACTCGGTTTCTCAATTTCGGCCCTATCTGTACGGTAGACCTTTTAAGATCGTAACCGACCATAAGCCCTTGGTTTGGATACATTCTTCAAAGGACTTAACATCGCGTTTGACGCGTTGGCGTCTACGACTCGAGGAATACGAGTACGAAGTCATCCACAAGGCAGGAAAAATGAACGTGAACGCTGACGCACTATCTCGCAACCCTTGCGAGGACGCCTCGAGCGAGGTCGAGCTCGAGCCGCCGGTGCAGCACGCCTACCCGATAGCGAAGCGTGCAAAGGCATCTACAGAGGGAGAAGAATTGGACGTAGAGGACGAGCCTATAGCCCGACGACTTCGGAAAAGGCCCCAAGGGACGGTTCCGAAGCCGCCTGTTAAACCAGCCTCCAAACGAGCCGCTAAGCAATCTCAAGAGGTTGCGTCGGGATCCCGTAACAAGGAAAAACCCGAGGAACAGATGACAGACGATGCACCCGTAGCATCGCGACTACGAAGTCGAGAGAAAAAACAAGTTTCAAGTACGACTCAGGAAAAACCGATCGCCAAAGCGACTCGATGAAAAACTAAGCGACAAGAATCACCTGTCCTACCTGGAATAAGAGGTGAACCACTTATGCCAAGAGATGCACAAAATCAGGTTTCGACCTTCGCGAATTTCGACGAAGATGAAACTTTCAGCATATCCGGAGAATCGGAAGAATATATATTCGACCGATCGGATGCAGATTCAATCGATAATTATCAGCAATGCGAAACTAAAGAGAGGCTAGCAAAAACCAATAGCAGCCTCCAAATAACAAACAACGAGCAGTTGTTTTTGCGGAAGGATAATTATTTGTATTTTCTTTCGGAAACTGGGCAGCCCTGTGACGAAGGCTCCAGAATGCTAGCCGAACGACGCGCCGTACCCAAATTTCGCGGTTTCGGCCTCGGCAGCATCAGCACGGTTACACATAATTCAAAACACCATATCGCCATGGTCATGAAAGGGGAAAATGGAACACTCATCGACCGCAACTCTTTTCATTTAATGCACAGGGAATTAAAGAAGACGCTCATGGGACTCAACTTGCGCTCGATTAGCGTAGCAAAAACAAAGGAAATCAACGGGATACCATAGGAACATATATTGATTACATTAAAGAAAGCATTCGTGGGTATACCAACGAAATTAATAATCTGTTTGGGGTTAATAAAATACCCAGCACCCGAAGAACGGAAGGAGATTATGGGCGAGGCACATGCCTCAGCGTTAGGAGGACACAAGGGTGTAACAAAAACATATAATTGAATCCGCCAACGATATTACTGGGAGAACATGAAGGATGATATCCAAGAGTACATTCAGCACTGCCTTCCGTGCCATTTAAAAAAATTGGTACGCGTAAAAACCCGGCAGCCTATGATCATCACGGACACACCGGATTCGGCGTTCGACAAAATCTCTATGGACATAGTCGGACCCCTGCCGCGCACAGAACAAGGCAACGAATATACATCCTCACCATGCAGGATCTTCTCACGAAGTATTCGCTCGCAGTAGCACTACCGAGAGCCACTTCGGCCAACATCGCTGACGCTCTCATTACGCACTGCATATGTATCTTCGGAGCTCCAAAAATCCTCCTCACAGATCAAGGAGCAAATTTTCTAAGCTCACTAATGAAAAGCGTTGCCAAGAAATTCAAGATCAAACAGTGCGAAACCACAGCTTTCCACCCTCAGTCTAATGGATCGTTAGAGAGATCTCACCACTCTCTGGTAGAATATTTGAAGAAATATGTAAGTAGCGATGAAGAATGGGACGAGTGGCTGGAACTCGCCATTTTTTCCTACAACACAAGTGTACACGAGGGTACAAAACATACGCCCTTTGAACTCGTGTTTGGGAGACTCGCACGCCAGCCCTCCTACGAAGCACCAGCCGGTGACGAAGAGGGTCGAACATATGCTGACTATCTCGTCGAGCTAGCAACCAAACTCTACGATATACAAGGGATAGCGAAGAACCACTTGGTAGCTTCCAAAGAACGGTCAAAAAAATATTACGACCGCAAGGTGCATGCACACGACTTCCATCTGGGCGACTGCGTATACCTACAACGAGGGAAAAAGCTAGGAAAATTCGGAGACCATTACACTGGCCCTCACGAAGTGAAAGAAATTATAAGAGATGGAAATATAAAAATTAAAATCAGGCGCGAAACTCGGATCGTGCACCCGAATCGACTACGTTATTCTCATATAAACCCCGAGAATAGTAGCGACGAAGATTAAAATAATATATATATATATATATATATATATATATATATATATATATTTAAACAAAAAGAATATATTCAAAACAAAATATATACAAAAATATCTATATATAAGCATAATTATACAAATTATTATCAGCAAAATATGTACAAGGGAATTCACAGATAAATAACTTTCCTATAGTTCAAACATGGAGGATAATCCCACTGGTACAGACGTCCTTATCATCGATATAGAGGGATTCCGCAACAACGAGGGCAATCTCATTCCAAAGGAAATCGCTGTCGTCTCTCTTTTTGACGAAAGCTCAGATCATTGGATTTCGGACGCACCGTTTTACCGGCACAGTCTGGGAAGAATAACCCAAGAAGGGAATGATGAACTTAAATTGAGACACGGACTCAGTTGGGACACCGGAGATGTCCCATACTCATGGCTATTCGAGCGGCTGAAACGCATCACCAAGAACACCAGGACGCTCTACGTCCATGGAGAACTTATTGCGAAGTTTCTGCAGGATTTCTTAACCTGCAGAGTAGTTAACCTGGTAGACATCTCCCCGCCACTCGACGAGATGCCAGGATGTAAAGAATACTGCATCAGCCACGGATTAATGATGGATAAAAAGCGGTCCTGTGCCCTCAACAACGGTATGGTACTGAAACAATACGTACTAAATTTATCGAAGATCGAGACCGAAACTTCATCCCCTCCGGATGTGGCCGAAGAAAGGCCGATCCGCAGTGACGATACTGACGCTCAACCCTCAAGCGAGCCTGAAATCGGGAAGGACAACCAAGACGACGAACTGAATATCGAACCAGGGACTTCCGATAGTACTAAAATCTTCAAACGACTAAAGAAAAAGAAGATTAAGAACAATAAAATTTCGGGAGCGATAATAGCCCTATTGACTCTCGCTATGGTAAATCAAACGGAAGCCGTGATTGTATACGATTGCGGGTCCAGTCGGTTGAATATCACCACGTTGTCATTACTGGATGTTGAACCCTGTGACATTCCGAAGATTGAACCAAACGTCAGCGACACGTTCGTGCAACTACTACAGATTAGGGAATTCACAAAAACTCGGGTCATGCAGTGTAAAGTCCTGATAAAACGCACGATATACCACTGCGGCATGAGTTCACATAATTCGGTGGTCGCACAATGAGCCATGGAATACATCAACGATATTCAATATGAGGCGTGCGAAAAGGTACACCAGACCGGAATGCTCCGACTCACACCCTATTCATTGTTTGTCGCGATAAAACAGAACACGACGAACATACGCAGCACAACACTAGCCGGAACGATAAAACAAGACGGCACTTGTGAAGGAGCCCAGAATTCAGACCCTTACGGCACATGGGACGACGTTATAGTTCAAGCCGTAGTCTATGTAACACTACAAAAGTACTTGGCCACCGTAAATCTTAATACGAATCAATTAATTCTGCGTTCCGGAATATCATGCAGCGTCTCCGAAGGCGAATGTATCGATTTAGACGGAGAGTTTACGTACTGGAATACTCTCCGTGAGGGCAATTGCAATTACAATAAATACGATGTACTGTACGAAGGATTCGCCAAGAAGCTAACGGACACACAAGGAATCCATCCTCTCACTGTATATACAGTAAACCAGGGCGATATAACATTCGCATTAACGAAGAAACGAGAACTCATGATATGCGGATCAACGGTTTTCCGCACCGAGCATCCAAAACTTCTCATTTTCGAAACGCACAGAGACGCGGCTGAAAATGCAAGGAATAAGGTAAAAACAGAAAACTTGGATTTATTTACATATGTAAATACAAAATTCGTATACCTCGAAAAACATATACGAACCGAACTGCATAGACTGTACTACGACATATTGGTACAAAACTGTAACCTCGAACGCCAACTACTGAAGAACACTCTCACGATGGTCACCCAGGCACCCGACGAATTTGCTTTCCAACTCATGAAGGGGCCCGGGCACATGTTCGTCGTCGCTGGAGAAGTCGTGCACGTCGTAAAATGCATCCCCGTCGAGGTTAAGGTTCGTCACACAGAACACTGCTATCATCACCTACCAGTGTCAAGAGGGAACGGGAGTCTGTTTCTGTCACCACGCACACACATACTATTCCAAACTGGAACACAGATATCATGCAACCCGATGGTACCAGCAATGTACCAGCTACAAGGGTCGTGGTATAAGCTAGCACCCGTACCAATGAGTTCGACGGCTCCGCCTCAGATAAAACCACTCACGAAGCCCACGTGGAAATAAAACCCGCGAAAACCCCGCGGAGCTAGCTACGAGCGGGATCTACACACAATCAGATCTCGATAACATGAGAGACCACATCATGTTCCCTGCCGAGAGGACAGCAATATTAAACACCCTCGCTCGAAGTCTCGCAGGACACCCCACGCAGAATCAAGGGACGTCTCTCATAAATTTGTTAGATGAAGAAGCGCTTGAGAGGATCTCACGGAGTACATGGGATAGGATGTGGACCACTTTCCGCACTTTCGGAACGGCCAGTGCTGTAATATTGGGGATTATTCTCATAGCTCGAGGAGTCAAGCTCATCGCTGACACCATCACACATGGACATGCACTACACTCAATTTATGGATGGTCTGTGCGTATCTTCGGCGCTCTGTGGAGCTCAGTTACGCATCTGCTAATGCATCTCGGTCAAAACAAAGTAAAGGATGAAAGTAAGGAGACCGACACGACCAAAGAACTTGATGTAGAAAAAAATGAAAATCCTCCGTTGGCCACAACCAGCGCTACTACATCAACCATGTACCCCACACTGGGCCCAGCCCCCAGGATCACTTTCGATGGTCCCACTATACATTACTCCCCACCTAAATAAAATGTAGGAGCCAGGGAGATATATATAAGAAACGAGAACGCCTACGGTGCATCTCATTTTCCGAAAAATTCCAAAAGTGACAACATCTCATCCAGAATCCAACAGTTCTGCCTTAGATGAAGCCACCTGCAGAACCAGTAAGAGAACTTGACGGAATTATACCACTCACAAAATACTACGACATACTATTCGACTCCCACTGCATCATCGGCGTGTCATACATCAGCGACATTCACAGCAGATTGGTCTGCGAGGCCTGCTTCAACGGACCACTGAATAGATCAGGAAACTATCGGGCAGTCACTCACCATACCATCCTCTATCACCGGGGACACTTAAGACTGCCCTGTCAACGCTGCAAAGGCAGGCACTTCAGGATCCGAAAGGCCTACTTGTGCACAAAGTGCAGTGAAGTTTACCTGGACACTAAGGATCGACTCGCTGCCGGAGAAATAATCCACGTAAATTTACATCGCCAGCAGCGACAGTAAAAAAGAAGAGAGGAAAGGAACAATGACGGAAATCCACAATCCACCGTTCACCATGGAATGGGCGATGGAGAACCTACCCCAAATAGTAGAATTCCTAAACACCATAAAAAGGTGTCGGGCTATCACCAACTGGAGGACGGGATATTCGGAGGACAGATCAGTGATATCTGGCGACAGCGACTGGGCTTGATAGTCGAAGCGGACTACCAGGCTCTTGTCGAAAAATTCAAAGAAGCGACTATGGACTCATCAGACGCCTCCTCCGACACCCTGTGCGACGAGGAAGTGGCCGAAGTAAACAGCCACTCTTCCGGGCCACCAACCGCACCACCGCTTACGCCGAGCTGTGTGCCTTGGCACATCGAGCCGATCACGCACGAGGAGCAACGCCCAAGGACTCCGGAATACCGAGGCATGGCCACCTGGGACGCACAGACAGCGGCTATGTAGCAGTCCGCGACCATTGAAGGCCGGGACATCTATACTTGCCCCCAAAAATTGGGCACTAATGGAGAACGCTCTCACCGATAGAGCCGTGACAGCCACCCAAACCGGAGAAATGGTGACCGATTTCTTCAGGGGACTCAACAACGACAACAGGGACCAGCCCGCGGAGCTGACCAACACTAGCTCGTGGCTCACCACGGTCCTGAACCAGGTCGACGACAGTGAGTTCCTAGCGGACTATGTAGATCCGCTAGTACAATTCATCGACAGAATGTAGTGCGGAAGTGAAAAATTTATTATATTTTCTCCACCAAAGGAACTATACTAAAGACATTGAGTGCCATAAGATACATATATATACATATATACACATATACATTACACCCGCGTAGTAACAAAATAACTACACATATATAACCGCATATAATCATAAAATAACCACCATATGTAACCTTTATATTGTTACGTCCCGATCAGCAATTTTCACTCCATCTCGGTCAAGGAGAATTTACACCCTCCCTTTACACCTTATTCGGAGATGACGCTTTATCGAGGTTTTGGCCCTGTTTTGAACCTAACCTTTCGGAAAATAATTCGGGATAGGGCCTAGAGTGTATATATTGGTTATTGGACAAATTTTATTCGCGGTTAAAAATTTAAAGTTACTGAATTTTACGTGATGATTTTAAACTGGACAAGAAAATGCTGGATGCTAGCTCTTTCTATCGTCTGGAATATACCCGGCTATCTCTCTCTTTCTCGTGCATCACTTTCGACGTATGGCTCGCGACGACTCACCTACACACTCACTCACTGTTTTCTCCCGACCTATCCTAATACTTTAACGCACCATTCCATGAAGCTGGAATAAAATTGACCCAAACGAATATCTATTGACCACGAAAATATTTTAACCCTCCAGGTTAACTATTAAATGCTGACAACTGATTATTAACAAATGATTATTGACGAATGAATATTCAGAAGAAATGAAATTTTCAAGATGAAGATGATAACTTCCACGACTTAAGATATGATTTAAATAGGTTTACCTCAGAATGAATGATCGAATGAATCAAATGACGAATGGATTTTAGAATCGAATTGGAAAGTCCTTCCCAAATTCCAGATGAATATTCGAGTCAGAATCGAATGATGATGCTCGATTTTCGGAGACGAATGTCCTTCCCAGATTTCAACGATATAGATGGATGATTTTTGATGATAAGACGATTTCCAGGTGAAATATACTTAAACTCAGTAAAATGATTCGGAAGAATATGAATGATTTATTTAACTGAATTCATTTGAATATTGATCTCAAAAGTTTACAAGTTGGTAATTCGTTAATTCTTTGTCAATGACTCCGCGTACAATACAAGATTGAGGTCAGTGCCCCAGTCGCAACAAGTCGAAGAAGTACTGGAAGTCCCGAATGGGCCGCGAGCGCGCGAATAAGTAACCTCGGTGCCGGACACCCCCGCGTCACCGCTGTCACACCGGCGCCTCGACTCCCCACTCTCACCACCTGATTCCTTTCTTTGATTGACTAATTAAATATTTCCAATTTCGTAGTTTTACAATAATTTTGACGTCCTAATTTGTTATTACTTAAATTTTATCGCGAATTTTGTGAACATACAAATTTCAATGAAAGCTGTACGAGCTTTCGTTGCGAAGTAAACAATAGTTGACATAAATTTTTATCTTAATATTTATTGAATTATTTCCCTGAATTGTTATGTGAATAGTTTTTATTTCTCTTCCCGATTTTCCATAATTTTCTGTATTTTTTCCATTATTTATATCCTTATCATGACGATCCGACTTAATGTTTATTTTGCATGCTTGAATTTATTTTATTTTTCCGTAGTTATTGTTAATATTTTTCAAAATACAATGCCAATCCCGTGTATCCGTCCCTTAAATTTCATTTTCCATCCATTTCTTTAATTATTCTTTCAACTATGATCCTTCTGGACTATAGCGATGATCTATTATTCATCGATATTCACTGTCCAGGAGGTGCTGCACTCATTACGTCTGACGGCCGCTCTCGACATCATGCCCATCGTGACACGCGCCGTACAAGCAGGCCCTATGTTCGACAAGTGTGAGGCGCGCTCTGCCGATATCCTTATCTGCATTTTTGCGCCTCAGGTTACCGACTCTCCTGCGGCTGACGTGCCTTGTACAGTCGCTTCTGTACATCTATCTATGCTTCCTAAAGGCGAATTATTTTTACCAATGGATAATTTTTCCATTTGGTATATTATTTATTTATCAATACTTCGAGTTCGATAAATTAAATGATGATAATTTGTTAATGTTTGTTTTCAATGATTTAGTAAATGCCGAATTTTTAAAATTAAATTTTCATTGAAATTTCTGGAAAAATTAGCAGGACGTAACAATATAAACCATTTGTGCCTTATTAACAATATATATAATAGTTACACTATCCTCGTGTTATATCATTACACTCCCCAACACTCGCCCTAAGGAGGAAGGTGTTACGTCATGCATAACCATGCCGTATATTTTTATGAAAAAACGCTGTAGGCTCTCCCGAGCAGTATAGTGCATCCATGAATGAGTCTAGTATGCGTCTCCACGCACCCGAATACTACATCTTTAAACGAGACTCGTAGGCTCTCCCGAGCAGCCTCACTTCATTTATGAATGAATCTAGTAAGCGTCACCACGCACCCGAATACTACAGCATAAGACAGAATCCCTCTATCCCGCGGCATCAGGGTCAGCGACTTCCCAATTCTTTCGACCAATGCGAGCGCTTAAACGCATCTATGCATATCTCTCTCCCCACCAGTGTCTCGATGGTCATAACTTATAGAATATATGAGACACTTACCACCTGTACTAGACCGAAAAACTATAGGTCCGCCGCAATCAGAGGCCCGCGTTACCAAGAATCTCGCACTAAATCCTTCTAAAACAAAGACACCGCCTTGTCATCACTACACTTTATTAGGAAGATGCATTAACCCCACCCCGCTACACGACCAACCATAGGAAGCATAGGGCACGGACTAGTATAAAAGCTAAGCCTTTTTCGGCTAGAATCAGTTATTCCACCGGCCTCAGAAGCTGCAACACTTCGTCTACTGTACTCCACGGAGCGAGCAAGGCTCTGTTCGACGAAAGTCTTCGATAGCCCTGCGCGGCTAAGTCTCGACGCTCTACGACGTAGCCCTGCGCGGCTAAGTTCCGACGACGCTCTTGCGGAGTAAGAACTGTTCGCAATTACCGCAACATTTGTAACAACGCTCATCAACGTTCAATAAATATATTTGTCGTGAGTACTTAAATGGTTCTACAACTCTCCGTATACCCTTGCATGCTCTCTACCACGTGCTACAAGACTCTCGGTCTGTCGCGCGCTGTCGACGCATCGTATATCTTAGGCAGTAGAAGGCGAGGTCTCCGTCCCCGATGTAAAGGGCCAACGCCTTGACTCGAAAGAGAGACCGCCGTTACGTTCACTCAGCGCGAACTCGACGAGAGCTCGCCCCGGACGTAACACGTGTTACGTCCGGGGAAACTAATTTTTTTAATTGTTTTTAATAAATAATTTTTAAGGCGGTCCTTGAGGGGGAAAATTTTTTTCAAATGGCAGTCATTTGAAAAAAAAAAAACCTCTATGAAGAAACAATAATCTTCTCGATGAATGCTGATACAATTCTCCAACATTTTTAGACACACATTGGCTGTGGTATATGGATAGCTACGCCGATATTTGACACACTGATGGCGCAAAAAAATCCGAGGCTGTTCACAAAAGATGCGGCAAGAGCAATCTTTGGCAAACGAATTCTTTTGATGAGTACGGTCACCGGCAAGGAGAGCAACCGCTCCAAGAACAAACCAACCAATAAGCCGAAACCGTTGCCGTTGGACCCAAAGAAGCTCAATGCTATTAGTGGTAAATTAATTTTACGATTGTTTGCAATCGTTTTACATCCTTAGTATATTCAGATTATTGGAATCAATGCACAGTGCACAATTATTATTTAATATAATTTTATTAAATATGCAACTTTAACAAGTTTTGTTGCAAATTAATATTTTGTTTGATATTACCCAAACTTCTTTGTAATGCTCCCTTGTACTAATGTTTCAGCTTTTCTGGCATTCTTTTTGGATGACCAACGGTTTCGTGGACTCAGCAAGGTCATCAAAGATACGCACATTATCAACGTGGGAAGCTATATTGGACAATGTATTGCGGACTTAAAAAAAGCTCAGGAGAAGGAGGAAATGGGTAAGTAGAGCCTGTAATATTTGAGTGTTTTGGTCAATCAATAAAGACAATATTTGTGTGAACATAATTTAAAATATGGAGCGAGTTAATGGTGTGACTGCCTTAGTGACCATCTTAGCCAGCGACTTTGTGCCAGTAGTGAGGCGACATCTACATCCGCTTATAGCGGTTGGTGAAACGATATAATATATAACAGAGCCTAATGTTCACATCATTATTCCTCTTTGGTTTTTTCTAATAAAGGGGTTATACCACCTTGAAGGGCATAGAAATAAGGCGATATTCAGGATTTTATTTGCTGCTAACTGACGATATATTTTTATTGTCGTTTCACCTATTGTTAGTACATGTGTTTAAGCTCGCAATTAGTTTCTTTTTAATAATAGTACATTACGATTCTTATGCACAAAACACTTTCTCTGACGAGTATGAGTTTGCAGCACGAGCCAGAGGCGAGTGTTATCACACAAATTAATAATATGTTTTTGCACGAGTATCGTACAAAATTGTATTTCGCAAGGTGTAAAAATGGGGATTTTCGGCAAAACTGCCATTTTTGCATCGAGTGAAGTAATAGTTTTCTGCATCAGAAGGGCGTAGAAAAGGAGTTCTTGGCGAGTGTGAAAATGCCGTGAGACAGGTTTCCCTTTTCCACACCCATGCCGTTGACATAATTTTTCCTACAAAATTTACGATAATCACGCTTCTCATTTTTGGGCAGTGTGCGCATAAAGGCATTTTCCCGCACTGGTGTGGGATAATAGTATTGCGTTTGTACGCATGCGCAGTATTTTTCCTGCACTCGACGCGAAAAAGTATCTTTCTAAAAAAATGTATATCAAAATATATTCAGACAACTATATAGTTCCATAACAATTTGTTCTATAACTTTTCAGCTGAAGTCACTAACGCACCTACAGCCTCTGAAAACAATGACAGTGTCGCTATGACACACGACGACGAGGAAACGTTCGACGAGGAGATCGGCGAGGCAAGCCCAGCTAATAATTCTGCCGACATCACCGAGCAGAACGTTGACGATGATATTGAAGAAACAGGACACGACAAGTTTGAAGTTGGGACGGAGGAGGTCAGCAGGATGGACTGTGCCGAAAAAGATGATGACGAGAGTAGCGAGAATCAAGAACATGAAGAAAAAATAGACAGCCTCAAAGAAACGCAAGAACTGGACGTAAACAATAATGATAGCCAAGACGAGTCATAACAAATTAACAGTCATAAAAAAACAGAAAAAGCCAAACGGCCGCAATGGTAATATATTAAATATGCGTCGCTTCGAATGTGGTGCTTTAAAGTGAATAACGAATTAGCTGTATCAAATTGACAATCGATTGCGCGCATTTTTTTCTCGCGTTAAGAGCATGTTATAACCCCCACCCATCCCGTGCCCAGTTGGTATCAAAAACTCTCCAATAAAGTTTTTTCACCGATGCTAGCATCTACGAGCAAAGGAAAAGTGTTATCGAAAGCTGATGGCATGTAAACCGTCTTCGACGACACTTTTCGTTTAGCCTTAGATACCACCGTCGATGAAAAAAGTTGATTACAGTATTTACTACCGACCATGTTATTGCACACGCTCTTAAGGTTTTAACGAGTATGTATAATGTATATAATATATTATTGTACTGCGTAATCGAGCAAATATATATATATACATATATATATATATATATATATATATGTATATAATACATATTACAATAACTGTAATTAATATCTCGTTTTCATATTGGTTTGACAAAAATGTGAGGCTGTGATTGAAATTTAGAAATGGTGATATTTCACGAGTAGGTGAGACATATTTTGCATTTTTCACTTCTGTCATTCCCTTTTATTCGTAAAGCTTTTTATATAAGAAAGCATTTTGGTATATTTTTGTTTTCCATAGAAAAAGCCCATGAAATAAACGGCAGACGCCAATTGATTCTGATTAAAATACTTCCTTACGTTCTTGTTAATATCAATTGAAATATTGGTTATGAATTTCTGTACAATCCAAATTGATTCAATACCGTCTGTCGGAATAAACCCGTTTCATTCCGATTGGTATACTATAGGAACTATACCGATACGAACCAAACGAATCCTATGGTTTACCCCTATAGAAATCAATTGCATCTCATGAAAGAAAACGGCAGATGCCAATTGATTCTGATTAAAATACTTCCTTACGTTCCTGTTAATACCAATTGAAAAATTGGATATGAATTTCTGTACAATCCAAATGGATTCAATACCGTCTGTCGGAATAAACCCGTTTCATTCCGATTGGTATACTATAGGAACTATACAGATACGAACCAAACGAATCCTATGGTTTACCCCTATAGAAATCAATTGCATCTCATGAAAGAAAACGGCAGATGCCAATTGATTCTGATTAAAATACTTCCTTACGTTCCTGTTAATACCAATTGAAAAATTGGATATGAATTTCTGTACAATCCAAATGGATTCAATACCGTCTGTCGGAATAAACCCGTTTCATTCCGATTGGTATACTATAGGAACTATACAGATACGAACCGAACGAATCCTATGGTTTACCCCTATAGAAATCAATTGCATCTCATGAAAGAAAACGGCAGATGCCAATTGATTCTGATTAAAATACTTCCTTACGTTCCTGTTAATACCAATTGAAAAATTGGATATGAATTTCTGTACAATCCAAATGGATTCAATACCGTCTGTCGGAATAAACCCGTTTCATTCCGATTGGTATACTATAGGAACTATACAGATACGAACCAAACGAATCCTATGGTTTACCCCTATAGAAATCAATTGCATCTCATGAAAGAAAACGGCAGATGCCAATTGATTCTGATTAAAATACTTCCTTACGTTCCTGTTAATACCAATTGAAAAATTGGTTATGAATTTTTGTACAATCCAAATGGATTCAATACCGTCAGTCGGATTAAACCCGTTCCATTCCGATTGATATACTGTAGGAACTATACCGATACGGACCAAACAAATCCCATGGTTCACCCCTATAAAAATCAATTGCATTTCATGAAAGAAAAGACAGATGTCAATTGATGCTGATTAAAATACTTCTTTACGTTCCGGTTAATACCAATTGAAAAATTGGTTATGCATTTCTGTACAATCCGAATAGATTCCGATTGGCGTACTATAGGTCTATACCAATACGGAACAAACAAACCCACGGCTCCCAATTCGTTCCAAAAGGTAAGTCATATAAATTTCTAAATAACTTTTCTATAGGAATAGCCTCTATGAATTGGAAATTCCTTGGACAAAAAACACGGTTCATTCCCATTCCTTTTTTTTTATTGGTTTCAATCAGATTTTCTAAGCAGGGACGTATAAAGGCCGGTACCACCACGGACCGGACATCAGTCTTCGGGGACCCTCTCACCGCAACACAGCTTCCAAATCCAGGAGATAACACAAGATGCCGAGAAAACGAGCCGGACGTAAACGCCTGATCAGGGTTCTAGCATATCGGGCCTTCCAGAAGGCTTTACGTGAAGCTGGACAGATCCAACCTACCACCGCTTCCGTCGCTCCCGCCGCCAAACCTCCAGATACACCAAACCTTTCCGACCAGCAAGATTCCTCCATCTCCTCCTCCACCTCCGCTAACAATCCTCCACCTTCGCCTGCACCAAAGCCGGAAGTTCCTGAGTCGTGAGTCACTCGGCCACGAGTCCGCGTAGATTTACTGCTCTGGCGGCTCCATCAGACGATACCGTTGCGCACCGATCTCCGAGCGAACTGCCAATCGCCGAACCGAGCTGATCCTCGTCAAAGGGCGGCCAAGCTTGAATTATTGTTCAACCCGCCGATTGAAATCCATAGCGGGACAGCAGCCATCAACATCCGTCTTTCCCGGCGAGAAGAGGCAGATATGGCAACCCTAGAGCTGGAGTTCTAAGAGAAACGGAAAACAATCAAACGGCCCTTTTTAGGGCCAACAATTGTTTTTAACGAAAGGACAACCTCGTCTCAGCCGTTGACAACAATTTCACGAAAGTTGATATAGCGCTATTTTATTATTATTATTATATAGCCAGACAGTGAATTTGATGATTTTGCAAAGGATCCTATCTTTTCGTCGCGGAATATCGAAAAATCCGTGCAGTCGAAGGTTTGCCACAAAGTGTGCCCAACGAAAAGTGTGCGAGCATTGAAAAAAAAAATCACACGTATAATACTTTCAGAAATAAGTACGCTGACATAAAAGTAGTTTTTAGAAATGAGAAAATTTAGAAAGCAGCCCGTGACATGATCGAGGTCGACTTCGCCTTAAGGAGCCCGAGTCACGGGAATGTAGAATTCGAAAAAAAAAAAAAAAAAAAAAAAAAAAAAAAAAAAAAAAAACAAGAAGACATAAACGATGCGGGCGATGATTCGGAGGACAGTAGAAACAGAAATATAAACACTTCCTTTGCATCTTTTTTTTAATGATAATCCGAAGATCGACAAAATGGAAATCAGAGAAGATGGGGTCGTTATCGACGTAAACGTTTCACTTCCCACATCAGCATCATCAAACACTGAAGAAGAGAGAGTCACGATTAAAGTTTATCTTAACTCACATCAGCATCCCCAAAGACGAAAATGATATCCAACAAGAAAGAAGAAAAAATTCCGCCCGTAAACGTCGATGTTCTGAAAACGTCCGCACCACACAAAATCAGCATTGCCAGATATAAAGGAATAAAATCGAAACACTCCATAAGAGGTTTTATAGAAGACGAAAGTGTTCTAACCCCAAAGGAATTATGGAAAAAGTAGATAGATAGAGATAGAGGTATTTATTTCGTGTTCTGAGGCCGCAGCCCCCTAAGAACACCGTGCCCAGATACAAAAAACCACTTGTGGCCAAAAAATACAACATGAAATAAACCGCAATAGAATAACAAAATAAAATAGAAAATATAATAATATATAGAATAATAATATATATATAATATATATAATAATATATAGTATTGGTCATTTAAGAGACGTCTTGGCAATGGCTGGCAAGACGCCTTTACTGCTCATATAGCACGAAATATTTTGACAATATTTCAGAAATATATGGAAATTATATTTTAAAGTATTCTATCAAAATATTTCGGAAACATACTTTCATCAACAATCTTTCATACATCTGAAACATATCCGAAACCGAGAAAAAATACTCACTGAAAATTTCAATGTAAGATGTATGAGTGGACAAAAATGATTTCAAAAATATTTTGTAATATTGGTGAAATATTTTCAATATATCAACAACATATCTTCGAAACATTTCAGAAATATTCCCATGCCATGTGGGTGAATACGTAAAAAGATCGGATGGTTATCGGTGTTGTATGTGTGCCATATAGGATCACCAATGCAATCAAAGGAATGAGGAGTGTGCCAAATATTTCCATATATCGGCAAAAAGCAAAAATGCTAAATGCACCCAATTCAAATTCGAAACATATTCGAGTCAGTCTTCCGAAACGGCAACATTATGCAGACAAACTACTGCTGGAGGTTAAAAACGTAGTGAGAACGATAGCGACATCGAATATTCCGCTGGAAGTTCTAGATTCGGGCACCAGAGACCATGCGCCGAGTTCAATAATACTACAAAAATATCGAATCAAAATTCAACAAATTACGATTTACATCCTCATCCGAAGATCCACTTAGAACAATTGTCCAAACGGTATAGAGACAAACCGAAATGGCAGGGAAACTGCCTTTTACAATACATCTAAGTTCTTTTTTCAGTTATTGCATTTACAGAAAAGCAAATCCGAGACCTAATCCAATTAACATCTCGCGAGAATGTGTTTTGTTACTTGGACGCCACTGGTTCGATCGTCTGAAGATTGCCTGACTCGGACAAGCCAATATATTACTACGCGTTGGTTCTTCCAGGCAGTACCATACCGGAGTCAAAGTCTTCCTCGCCGTCGAGAAATAAGTGCTGTTCTGGTGCTGTGCACCGCCTTATATACAGTCCGCCGGCTTTGCGCACGGGAATCTCGCTCTCCCTACCGCACGCGAGTCCCCACTAGCGGGCGCTCCCACGACGGTGTTCGCTCGGCGCGCGCCGCGAGCGCTCGAGTGGGGTGACGCTCTCGAACGCTCGAGAATGTTCTCGAACCTTCGGCCAGCGTCGTGCCGAAACAGGGGGATTTTCGGTACCCCAATTTGTATTATAGCCCATTCTCGGCTCTAGTGCGGGGGCCGCCTAGAGTAAACGTCGCAATATTTATTATACCATGGGTATTTATCAATGGGCAATCAGTTAAGTACCAATTTAACGGATTTTAACAAATAATCAGTTACAATTACAGACAATAAAATCAGTCAGTTAAGTTGTAATTTAACTGACTGACTTACTGATTGACTATCACAAAATAAATAAATAAAACAAAAAAAACTCTGCTTTTCAAAAACAAATAAATCGATCGACAATCCGATTTTTACAACGCAACATTGCTGGCCACGCCACGCAGATACTCCAAAACGGACTCAGGTTTTTAGCCAAGCACAACATTTTTCAAACGCTGATCGTAATCAACGTATTTCCTTCGCTTCGGATTTTGGACGCTAATCTAATAATACCTCAGCATCACTTTGTTCGATTTTTACGACATTAATACATTTGCCGATCGATGCATGATTAATGCAGACACGGTCGTTTAAGGCCAACCCTCTACCGCATTATTTGTCCTAGGGAGATCATCGACGACCGCGTCATAACAATTCCACATACGGATAGGAAATGTCGGGGATCGACGTTTCTTACGACGATCAAATGGACCGATCGACGTCGACTCGAAATACTCGAGGACACTGTCAATTGCGTCATTATCCTCCGTGAAATGCTCCAAATTTGTGAGAGTCTCAAACGCGACAATAACATCGTCGACCGGATCGAAAGCGAAAGCAACCAACATTTTAATGCTTAGCGCGAAATCGCTATCATTGCCGTAACGCACCTGTAAGCTAGTCGACTGAACTTTTCTCCAAACACAGTGTCCGAAATGAAAATGGCAACCACATATTTCTGCGTCGGCGAAGGTTTTGCCAAAAGCCATTGCAAGTTGTCAATAAATATTTTATTTATTTATTTATTTACTGAAAAGAAAAGGTGTTATGAGTCCTATGCACAGTTTTTTTATTATCATCTATTTGTACACGTTATTTACATAAATAAATGCTAATACAAAGAAACTTTATTAAACTCATATGACGTACCTTTTCTTGTCAGCAATACCTTCAATACATAAATAAATATATAAAATATTCATTGTCCTGTTACGTCCGGTGAATTTTTGACAAAATTCACTGACGCAACTGACCAATAATCCGTCAATTTCAAGTAATAAAAATTCATAGAAAATCCATAGGAAAATTCATTGAAAAATATATAGAAAAAGCTGAAAATTGAAATTTTCATATTGCTTCCTCATCAAAGTTGTAAATTGAAATTTTCATATGGCTTTCTCACAATGTTCCATTATTCGCGAAGCTTCTTCTATGAGAAAGCATTTTCTGTACTTTTGGCTTCCTCATAGAGGAAGCTTTGCGAATAATGGAACATTGTAAGAAAGCCATATGAAAATTTCAATTTTCAGCTTTTTTCAACATCAACGTCGTGTTTAACTTTAATGCAACACGACTGGTCGGTTGCATTAATATCCAAATTATATTACTGTTAGAACCACATTTGATGCAGAAACTCTCATCGACAGTAAAATAAACATTTTTTCGAAAAATTTCAAAATTGTATAAAATCTAAACGCTTCGATCCATCTTCGTCAAATTTAATACGAATCATTGTATAGTGTCAGTCCATTCCCGTATCAAATTTCAGCTCGATACCCCCATATTTACTCGAATTACACGGTTTTTAGTAATTTTTCAAAGAACTAAAAAAACTCAAAATCCCATAAAATCTTACCACTTCAATAGATTTGGACCAAATTTAATACCAAAGGTCTTTGATAAAAATAGTATACTTGAATGCAGTTTTAAGACAATAGTTCAACATTTACGCAAGTTAGAGCTACCACAGAGAATTTTTGAAAAATTCAAAATTGCGTAAAATCTCCAATTGGGCCGCAATCTTTACGAAAATAGCACCGAACGAAGCGACGTGACCGCTCTACTGGTGTACCAAATTTGAACTGGCTATCTTAAACCGTTTCGGAGTTACAGTACCTTTAAATGATGCAAGTCTGTCACATACATACACACACACATATATCCGGACGCCAGCTAAAAATCACATTTCTCGACGTTTTAGACTATTTTAAGTACTCTGACATTAAAATCTCGATTTTTTTTTTTTTTTTACGAAAACAAAGCTTCCTCTATGAGGAAGCAAAATTTATAAAACACAGGAAATCATTGATAACGAATTCCGTATATAATTGTGCGTCAGCTGTTACTGAATGATTCTATTCAGTGATTGGCTTAGCAACAGTGAACTAACTAAAAATATATCGCAAAGGGATATTCAGGTTACTGGAGAGGTATCATCGGCAGCGAGCATACCTTAGGCTACCTGGAGACCCCATTGTTTTAATTAAGACGAAAAAGGCAATCCGAATCTTTAGCTATATGCGCCGGGAGACGGCGCCGTATCTCACGAATCACGAATGAAATATAATTTGGGTCAAATCGTTAATATAAAGATATTACAAAAATGTATGAATTATTATCATGTATTATTATAACCGTTGGGGAAATTAATTAACATTTTAAAATCATGTTTTTACTGTCTATAAAATAGTAAAATAGAATAGTCAATAGGAGGAAATTAGCCATTATCATTTGGGAAAAATATTTAGAAACGCTATTATTAATTTAAGTAAAACAAAATAATTATCCGTTAAAAATCAGGGATTATAAACAGTTTTAAAATTTATTTGTTGAATCAACATTCTAACTTTCGGAAGAATCGTTATAGAAACTTCGTTCAAATTTCTAAATTATTATTATTTAAATCGGAAATTATTAGTGTAAATTGTTTATCCGAAAAATTATTGTAAAAACCAAAATTGTGAAATTATTAAAATAAGCCAGGGAAGACGCCGAAACCGATCGATATTGACCAAGGTAGGGAACGGCTGATGCAACGGACAGCTTGGAGGCGCGGGTGCCCTTCGATCAAAACAATAAAAGAAGCTCGCTGAAGGGCGCATCGCCACTTCTACTACAACGGCACTTCTTCATTCATTCATTACTCTGTTCGGACAATCATTCATAATCGGAACGACTCCTTTTGCGGAACGACAAACGAATTACGCAGGTAAAAAATTATACCAATAGTTAAGAATTCGGAGTTTGAATTTTGAAATCGGAATTTAAATAAAGTCTTGAATATTTTAACGGATAAATACATCTGAGATGCTACGAAAATATTATTTCATCACCTACAATTATCACCAATATTCATTCATCGACTTCAACTTCCGACGTTGACACCACCAACTTTCACTGAAAGAACGAGGGAAGGAAGGAAAAAGTAGGAATTCAGAATAGACGTTTTCATCCATTTTTCGTCTTGACTCATTTGCAAGTGTCATTTCATCATCATGAAGTGACACGTCATTGTAAGTTATCAAATCATTTAATTTCGAATCATTTTACGTGTCGAACGTGTTATTTTATTTTAACTTTTTATTATTTCTTCATCTGACCAACGAACAATTAATTTAAATCAAACGGGAATAATTACTAATCGATCCTGATCATATTAAACAAAAAGATGATAGTTGTAGATTTAAAAGTTGAAGTCTTCGATCTTTCTTAAAGAGAGCCAAGCTATAGGACAACGAACCCGACGGTCAGTGATAACGCTAGACTTGAGTCAGTGCAGTACAGCGCCGGGCAGCATCGCACGACCGTGAAGGATCTTATTTCGCAGCCTTGCCACGGTATGCCAGCGGCCCACGCGGAGTGTCCTATCAGTTCGACGTAGTAAACATCGTAGTACGCACCGAGTAGAATTAAATACCCAGCCATAGTAAATACCGCGCGCTTACAATCGAGCTATAGGATTTTTTGGCATGCATTCTTAGCCCATCCCTGAATAAATTTCCGAAAGGTTAGATTTAAAAGGGGCAATGTTCTGATAAAGCGTCACATGCGATAAATGCGTAATAGGGAAAGAAATCTCCTTTACCGTAGATGCAGGAAAATGCTAATCAGGACGTAACAGTCCATTCGCTTCAGATAAGAAAACTTTTGCTGCGTTCAATTCTTGTCAGGAATGAGAAAAACTCAAATGATAAGCGATAGCACAGCGATAGCACAGCGTTAGGGTTCTAGACTAATATGGGCAATGTCCCGGGTTCGAGCCTAGCTTTAGGTCGTTAGATTTTTCTTTCTCCAAACTGCGTAATGTAGTATCCGAATGTATCCTAAATTGATATTAATTCATGATAATAATTCAAGCCAAGTTTTTGTACAACATTACCAAACCTTTTTTTTCCGTACATACTAACCATCGTAAAAAGAAATTTGAGTTTGCTAGAGAACTGCTCGATTCCTCGCACATCGGTTGAACTATAGTTATCCAGCGGTTAAATCGACAAAAAAAGAACCGCTCGATTCTCCTCGCATGAGATCAACTACGGTTCTTTAGTGGTTGAATCGATGAAGAACAACCGCTAGATTCTCTATACATCAGTTGAACTACGGGTGTTCGACGGTTGTATTCATGAAAAACAACCTCTCGATTCTCTACGCATCAGTTGAACTGCGGTTTTTCAGCGGTTAAATCAACTTTAAACAACCACTGCGTTTTTCAATAGCGATTGTCAATGGTAATATGGTGGTTAAAATGTAGGAAAGGAAGAGCCGACGGTTTTATTTCAGCGGTTAGTCCTAGGTAAAAACGCGGTTTAAACGTTTAATTACACCGCATCGCTCTAGAGACGCTGGCCGGGATCGAATGAAATCATCGCAAGAGGCGCTGCCGTCGGTTGTTTTGAAGTTATCAGCGGTCGAAAACGTTCCCAGATGAAGCAGTTAAAGTTGCAGTTAATAACCGATTAAAAAGTCGGTTGCACGTACCGGCAGGGGCTTATTCGGCGCTAAGACATATACAACGGGATAAACTTTACCCGACAAGCAGCCATGAATTGTGTATAATTGCGCAAATACAGAAGGAACACTAACAAACGTTCCATCGTCCAACCACAATTTGCAACGAGCAAAAACCTTCAAGTTTTTCATTGTACTAGAAATAAGGCATCGGTTTTTGCGACCGCTGTCGTGCAGTAAGAATTTCTCATTTTTCAGTGTACGCGTGAAAATATCGGGCAATACCAAATGCTCGCGTGAATCGGGTTTCACTAACTGTGGATTGACGGCTGCGCGAGATCGCTGTACCGCTCTAGCAAGAGCCGAAGTAGACGGGAACTCAGCAGCAGCAGCGAGAGAAACATCGAAGTCACGACAGCAACAACGACAGGCGTACTGTCATCCGATTGTGCAGCCCGCTTCTTCAAAGTGTTGACGGCTTTTCGTGCTTCAACGTTTGATGCCTAGTGGCATGATTATGCTCCGTCTCGTCCAAAATTTTTCTTACGAAATGCCAAAACACGAATATCAATTAGATTCGACAACATGGAGGCCGCTATCAGGGAAAACCGGGAAAAGCCAGGAAAAAAAAATGAGTCAGGGAAAAGTCGGGGTATTTCAAAATTGGCCAGAGAAAAAGTAAATTGTCGCCGAACCTTCTATAAATAAATAAAAAGTACATAAAAGGAACCCATGAAAAAAATGAGAATATTAAAAAAAAAACGGAATTGAATATTAATACAATAATTAGGCATTTTCATTTGCATTATTAATTTTTTTTAACTTTAAGTCCTTAGAAGTTTAGTCAGGGAATATTTTTAATTGATCAAGGAAAAGTCAGGAAAAACTCTGGGAATTTTTTTCGGGTAAAAAATGGTCACTATGGAAAATCCAACGAACAGCAGCACAAAAAACACAGCGACGGCTCACGTGCCACAAACATTCTTGGAATTCATATGAATTCGACCACGACAATTCGATTTTTTATATTCGACGCAACGCAACGGTTGATTTTGTTTCACCAACGTTGGAATACACAAAATCGTTGTGTACCAGAAGACTCTTGCCTTTTTGACTCGATATAAATTTCATGGGCATGATTATAACCGAACCGTTCCAACACGCGATCGAAAGCTTACTAATCGGTCGCTTAACAAGAGTAGCCAGTCGAGCCACATTATTGCGAGTATAGTCCTCGACAATACTATTGGATAGATCGGTGTTTCCATACTTCGAAAAGTCGCGCGCCTGCGTGCGCATACGACGCCATGCGACTACTTTGTATTATCTCCGTAAGGAATCGCTTGGTTCCGGTTCACCGGAAAGGAAATCTCAGTCTTGCGACATCCGTCTTGGAGAAGAGTTATCTCTGTAAAACGCTTAATAAAAGTTTGTGTATTCGTGCTCAGCACGAGAAGATTAAACGTAATAAATCGTATCCGTTTTTATTCTTCTCCTCACTTATCCATCCTGCTCGTATAAATAAAAATCGGTTCGACTGTTTCAAAATACCATATAAACACCATACCATATAAACATTACCGTACACTGCCTGTCATTGATGCCTAGTTTTTCTATTTTTTCTATTTTCCCATCGTTATTGCTGAATGAAATCTAATATAATGTACTCTCATAATTGTTAGATCTGTCCAGCGAAAAAATTTATTTAATACATTTCGATAGCGCTGGATCTTTTAAAACGAGTTTTTTGTTCGGGCGGAGGGAGGTGGCTCGCTTGGAAATTGGAGATTTTGTTTAAGCGGGCGGCTGCGGCTCCTCCACCTAGAGGGTCGGGGGGTTACGGCTGCAAATATTTTACCAACGACTGACAGCGATAGATCCACGGTTGGTGTGTGGCTCTGGTTGTGTCAAAGTCAAGCAGTACCTCTCGTTCTCAGTACTTGGATGGGTGACCGCCTAGCCGCGCGCCAACGACTGACAGCGGTAGGTGCTTGGTTGGTGTGCGGCTCTGGCGGCCCTAAAGTCAACAGTACCACTCGCGGGCAGTACTTGGATGGGTGACCTCCTAGACGCGCGCTGGCTGGCGCGCGTCTTTTGTTTTAGATGGGGCACATCAAAGATATATTTTTTTTTCTGCGAGATATTTTGGCGTAAATTATTTTGGTACGGATTTTTGGCGTATAATTTATACCCCAAAAATACTGTAACCGAAGATATTTTGTTACGAAGCTATTTTGTCGCAAGATATTATGACGCAAGATGCTATTCCCAAGTTATTTTGTCGGAGATATTTAGTCCGAGTTCAGTTGTGCTACCAAATAGAAAGTGGGCTAGAGCAGGCGCTCGGCTCTCGAGCCAGTGGCAACGGAGGAACCTACTTTACCTAGGACTCACCGCGCTTGCGATCACGCACCAGGCACGCAAAGGTTGCGTCAGCCGCGCGTAATATTCGGCAACGGGGAAAGCGGGATAAGCGCCACGTCACGCAGACATCAGAGGGGCAAGAAAGGAATACTGGATCAGGCTATGTGCATCACGGCCGATCGGGTACCAAAGGTCGCCTAAAAGCCATGGAGCTCACTCTTAGCTGGGCAGCGACTACGCGCACTCCTAAGAATCCTTCCGAACGCCAGCATCGGCAACCTTCCCTGGAGACAGGGATAACAGCTGCTGTTGTGACGGTCCCATATTTCGAGTTCATAATTTTAGCCGCAGGAAACTCAAGTTCATACGTTATCTAGAGTTTTGCTAATCCTTGAGCCGTCAGCACGTTTCGTGTGACCGTCCGCTTTCTCACGGCAACGGTCCAGCCGCTGCACGTGTCACGTGCGGACAGCGGCCGTCTTATTAGAGCGTAGGAATACCGCGTTGCGCGCAGCAATAGGCGAGGGCCCTACTTCCGTCAGGCCCTCGCATCAGTTCATTTCAAAGTCCCGAACCGTTGTGACGTGCACTCTCCTTCGCTTACGTCTCATTTCAATAAAATTAACTGCATTTATCCGGACTTCATTTATTCATATGCGTGTACACTATCTGCGGGACGCCAGCGGAGAGCACAGAGGTCAACGAGCCCAGCCAGAGTCGCAGTCTACGGAAGGTCCACACGAGCAAGGGCCTGGCACTGAAGAGCCGCGACGTGGGATTCAAAAGGCGAGGAAAGGGCTCCGACGAGGGACACAGGTACCAGGATCATAGCTGTGCTAGTTATCGCACATCTCTGCACATTCGACGAGGACGTCGATTACAGTAAGAGGAGGTGTGTAACGGCCTCAAGTTTGCATATATGTAGACGACGAGAATAATACATAAATATGGGTGACAATAGCGCAGTGCTTAGCGCTCTTACTGAGGAACCAAAAAGCCCGGGTTCGAATCCCGGCAGTCACCATATTTTTCTATCATTTATTCATGGGCAAACTGTCAGAACATCGACGATCACCAATCCTCCGAAAGTATCGGCTCGGTTGTTACACTGTCTGGGTTACCCCGTTGCCTATACCAACGCCAGCGACTACATAGTGCAAACGAATACTACATAGTACAAACGAACGTTTTCTAACGACTTCTGTTTTAAAAAAATTAATGATGCAAATGAAAATGCCTAATTATTGTACTAATATTTAATTCTGTGTTTTTTTTTTAATGGTCCCAATTTTTTTCAAGGCTCCCTTTTATGTACTTATTTATTTATAAAATGTTCGGCGACAATTTACTGTTTCCCTGACCAATTTTGAAATTCCCTGACTATTCCCTGATTCCTTGACCAAGATTTTCTTTCCCTGACTTTTCCCGGTTTTCCCTGACCGCGGCCACCATGGACTACTCGCGGAGACGGGAGTGACTGCCATCGTCGGTGTTAACCGTTTTTTCTCAAGGCAGCGCTAGCGACTACTCTCGAAGACGGAAGTGACTCCTGTCGTCTGTCTCCCACGTTCTTTAAAAAATAGCGCCAGCGACTACTCTCGAAGACGGGGGTGACTGCTGTCGTCTGTTTCCTAGTACCATTTATGTCTAGATATTTTTTTGTTGAGACTTATATATGTGCAAATAAAATTGTTCCGGAGTTATTTTTGTTAATGACAAATTACCGACAATTTTATTAATTTGTATTCAATAAAACCAAATAATTTGCATTGACTTTTAGAATCAATCACTTGCATTTCCGTTTACAGCACCTGCTCTCCTCTCGGTGAGCAACGAACTCACACATAACGACGCTTGTAGATCAAAGAGTTGTAAGCTTTCAAACATAATACGTTACAGACGTAAGACCGTCACAATTCGAGACCTGGCTCTTGCCACTTCTATTACGCGCATCATATTGGAAACATTTCGTTATTACTTGTAGCCAACGAGTCATGGTGTACGTTGACCCATGGCACGGTTTGCGCCCCGAAATTCTGCTCAATCGAGGGTGCAGCTTCATTGATAGTTCTCGCTGTGCTAGGAATGCTAAATTCACTCACTGGAAGAAATGGACCATATCGGCACCGACTTATATACCGTATCAAAGAAATGAAAACGGCGAAATAATCGGAAATTGCGGAAGGCACTTTGCACATGGGTGTATCCCATCGTGAGCCATTCTGACACTACGTTCGGTGAAAAGCACATGGATTTGGCGAGACAAGGACTTGCAACATTTCTAGTGGAGTACCCAATAAAAAAACGAAAAGAAATTAGAGGTATCTTAAAAATTGTGAAAATCACAGGAGGAACCGTCCTTGTATTTCGCAACCACATTTACATTTACAACAATGATGGTAGACAGTGAAAAATAAACTTTATTAAGGTAGCAACAGTACGATGGTAAATGCGCGAAAAAACACTGTACAGATGAGTAATGCCGAGCATGAGCTGTATCGAATAACAATAATATGTGAGAAGTCCTAACTGAGCAAACCCCGATGAGCTAATTAAATTATATTAATCGCGCTGACCATATCCGGCTGTGCCGAATGCTTGAGCTACACCGTTGAGCCAATTGAGTTATATGAAATCGCCTTAGCTGCCGGGTGAGAAATTCTACCCGCGGCTCAGTAATGCCGCTAGGTAACTGCCGAGTGAGAAAATCTACCAGCAGCGCTGTATCGCCGCGAGGTAGCCGTTGAGCAAGTGAGCGTCTCCGGTGTAAGTACGTGAAGCGCGTCTCCGAAAGAACACTCGCGAGAGACGTTTCGATGAGTACGCACAGCCGTGAGAGTACCGCGACGAGAAGTAGAAACCCGATGAGAAATACTGCGCGATAATCAAGATTTACGTGAGTAGAACCTCAATGAGAAAGCCGGTTATAAACGACGATCTACCCGAGCGCGTGGTGATCCGTGTCAGCCATTAGCCGTAGATGAGCGCGAAACCTGTTGCACGCGACACTTAGGCCGTGTCGCTTGCCCCGAGAGACGGTACACGTGCGCCAACGGCGCGCGTGAGTCTTGCCGAAACGCGGCCGGGAGGTGATACTAGGCACGAGCCGCTCGGTTACCGCGCGCAGCTACATTGAGCGCCTTATTCTCGAACAGATAAGCTTTATCCCGTACTTTTTTATCTTTAGAAGTTGTTATTTTCGAAATCTATTACACCCCATGTGCGTATCGGGGTATACTGCCAGAGTTACTAACACGGTCCAGTACTAAAACAAGGTTGGTTACCAAGCGTTGTTCAGTAGTATCGTTGCTGCACTGACTGACCAGTGGCTTCATACGGGCCCAGCTCTAGCGACCAGTACTTACGGCATAACATAAATAGTACTTAACCGACAGTCCTATGAGTACCGCGCATAGACTGACCCGGGACTCGTCTTAGTATTGCCGAAAAAAATTCGTCAGTACCAGTCCGACATGCGGAAGAGTACTGGCGCTACACTGCAACGACACTAAAGATTCGTATTGGCTGAAGAATATGACCGACGCACAGCTGACAATCGTCCGAGTAGAGAGCACGTCTTGCGATGATACTTGTGTTATTTTATTGGTGAAGAAAGTGGACGTTCGCCCAGGACGACGAACGACTTTGGGCCAGTACCCGATGTTCACGCAATGTTCAACACAAAATATTGGTAAACAACGAAATTTTGTTTCAATTTGCAAGACTGCTAATCCTTTTTTATTATTTAAAATTTCTTTATTATAGTTGTTAGCTACACAACTGTAGTGTATAGAGCCTAAGTTTTGTCAATATTATTAATTAAAGTGTGAATTAAAAAAAAATGAAATAATAAAACTTAGATAATTTAAAGCGATTGCCAAGTTAATATTACGTAGATGTGCAGTAGGCGTGCAGCTTATATATAATATTCGAAAAAAAATTCTTCAAGATGAGCATAGCCGAGAGTGCAAGAGCGTCGACTAGTAGTCCCGGGGTCACGAGTTCGAGTCCCCATTAACGACCAAAAAATTTATGCGAATGATTCCAATGTTTGAAGATGAAAAGCAATTGTAGAATGATAAAAAAGCATTTCGGAGTCGCGCAGATTGATAAATATATTTTTTTATTGCTCATTATTTATTTTTGTTCAACGTTGGCGACATCTGCAGCCAACATTGGGTCAACGTCGTTTGATAACGTTGGGTCGATACTGGCGATTGAACTATGGACCAATATGATCATTCCAAAGTCGGCCCAGCATTAAGGCAGGGATGTTTCTGTACCTGCTCAGAACTGACGGCCAGTCCCGGCAATGTTGGCAACAGTACTGCGCCAAGACATAGCCAATTTGTAATTCGCTCACGGGACTTTAAAATACTAGTTTTTGAACCGTCGTTAAGAGGTTAGAAATCTTTATACGGTTGTAATGAATAGAATCGTAAGAATGTAATAGTGTATTATGTCACAAGGGAGGAAAGTGCGTTTTCTTCACCAAGTGCGAAGTTTGATGCCCAAGCGAAGCGCGGGTAGAAATTTACACGAGGTGAAAATGCACTTCCTCCCTGGTGGCATACGATATTTTTTTTCCGACTTCGTTAAAATAACAAAAGCGTGTGCAATTTATTTTATTTTTATCTGGGTCAACGGGAAAGATAGTTTTGAATGAGCCACGTTAATTGTACTGTATGGGAGCTTCCACGTAAATTTATCAAAAGTTTCTGATGTTAAAAAGAAAACTTTCCACCGACCACCGATCGACAACGTTAGAATGAAATATCTCTGAAACTCAGAAGTTTATGAGAAAGTGGTTTATACAAAAGTTGCTTGGTACATCGTAATCTACATCACTCAATTTTTTCAGAATTTTTCATGCCCGTTTGGGGGTGTTCCGGAAGTCGTAGAGGGCGTTCCATGTCAAATCTGTCCGAACCCTCCGTACCTCGAATTATTTGCGAGGACCAGTAAATTATCTTATCAGGGTGTAAAAGTTGCGTTTCGTCTTTGAACTTCTGGCTCGAAGGGCTTCATCGATTAAATAATTACGGGGTGACTATATATTTTCATTTATTTTTTTAAGTGTCTTTTCTTCATTAAGTTTCACACGCCCCAGCGAATGACTCTTCCGTGTTGGCATTCGCCCACCTATAATCATTTTTATAGATGTTTTCCAGCCTCGGGACGTGTTCCATGATCAAAGTCATAAGGGCGCATGTCGCAACACTTCCGCACGCGACATACGCCCCTCTTATTTTAATTCGCGCGATCCGTCCACCGGTCGTGGTAACAATAGTTTATCGTCAGTTCTACATGAAGTTGGAACACTCGACACGCGAGATCCCCACAAATCAAAACCGACGTCCTCGTCACCACGGTATTTTGTACCCCAATTTTATTTGTTTTTTTATTTTTTATTGCCTCCTTATCAGCTGCAAAATTTAACGCCAAGGATTCCTATCGATTGCGTCTATTATTTGCAGCTTATCGCCGTCTCCGCCGAGGCCTTTGGCCTTTACTTTATTCTCGATTTCGGCGCGAGGGGACAATTTTTTTCTTCTTTCTCCCCAATCCAAACTTGAATTTTTCCCTCGCACCTCAAAGCCTTGCTCACCCCATAAAGCCGATAACGAGACAGCGGCACGAGTCCCATCGACCCATCGCGTAAAATTTTAATTGCACCCTCAACTCAATCATCCCTTGACCCAATTTGTCCAATAAAACCAAACGACCACACAAAAAAATTGTAACTATAAAAAAACCCCGCTAAAACAAAAAAAAATATTGCTTCGACCCACCTGCATTCCTCCGACAACGGGAGATTCATGGCAGACATCGACACGATTAAAAATAAATTAAAATAAAATAAAAAAACAATTAATCGTCTCGATCTTTCGGGTCCTCGTTTACGATCTTGAATTTTTACCGACGAATCCCCCGTCGACTCTGCGATCCACTTAATGTACCGCGACCCTGATGGAGCGTCGATCGGTCTAAATCGATCGAATTTAGCCGGTCCTCTCACCACTATCTTTCGGGAGAAATTAAGTTGAAAAATGTTATTTGACTTTTCTTACAAACGACCGCACCGTGTTATCGTCATGGTGCGACCGTGACGACTCGCTGTCAATTGTGGATCGGGACAGACGCCTCGGTTAACGTATTCAGGAGACTCCCCCACCCCCTCCCCGCTCCTCCGATATTCACCCCTTTGACCAGCCAGCTGAAACCAGGAGGAGGGAGGGGTTTGAAGCGAGAGAGGGTGGCAGCGCGAAGCTTTTGGGCTCGTTTCGAACGTACGTACGGGTTTCCGGCCGGCCCGAACTAGCGAGAAAGACGGAAAGGAAATACAAGGTGATGGGAAGGGGGAGGGGGGATGGATTGAACGCGAGTATGGTACAGTGAGTACGCAGGGAGGCTGATGCAAAGAAGGGTTTGTGGGGGTATGCAGGAGTGAGAGAAGAGTAGAGGGCGCGATGCTGGTACGCGAACAACCCCGTAGGTCAAGGTCGCGGCTGTGCTCTCTTCCGCGAAAGCTCTATCCGCCCTGCGAAAAGCTCGGCACTTGTTACCGGCTAACGGAGGCGAGACCCGAGGGTGCCGAGTGACCGGGCCGGTTGACCGTTTCGCATCGGTACTGGGAAGAACGAAAGAGTGAACGGAGGCGACGAAGGTCGTTAAGATAGAAATCATTTTTTAAAAATAATTAGTTATCAAATTTCAAATTTTGATTGGGTGAATCAAACGAAGGAATCAAATGAAATGCCTTGCGATGTTCATCGATCGAATTGAATGTGGCGTTTGATGGAGAAAAAATGGGCCGAGGTTTCTTTGTTTGATATCTTGAAAAAAAATTGGGTTTTGATCTTCGAATTGAACTCCGGATGCGGGAACCAATAAATAAATGGTAATATTTTTGAAAAATTCACATATCGAACGAAAATTTATAATTTATATATCATTTTTTTTTATCATCTGGTTATAACACATTTAACTCTAGGGTTTGAGCGAAAGCTTCATTCGACTCGGCAGATCGAGCGAATTGCGATAATGAACTTGTTTGCATCTGGACCAAAATAGAGAAAGGTGGGGACGGTTGCTCTTAGGTCTGACTGGAGACATGCCGCAATAGTACATTAAATATGCATATATATATATAAAGGGTGAGCGTGGCCGAGTGGATCGGCGCGCTTTTCACACGCAGTAGGCCCGGGTTCGATTCCCGGCAAGCACCAAGAATTTTCTGTGGTGTTTCTACCTGCGAAAAAGTGGTTCTGAACCCACTATAATAGTAGGTCCAGAGGACAGGACTAGCGCCTCAGTATGGGAAACCGAAAGACTGGGAAATGTGTCGCGTGTTCGATTCTCGAGACTGAAGTCCCGTAGGTGGAAGGAAAAACGGACGGGGACGTAGCTCCGGAGATAGGACGTACGAACTACGACTATATCCGTATGTCCGGGACTACCGACACCTGACGGGACGCGACGAAGCTCCGGGCCCAAGAATCGAACCGGCGACAACGGATAAGGAGGAAGAAAAAGTGAAGGAGCCCGAAACCCTTAGGGGATCGGTGTAACACACAATACCCAATACCGAATGCATATATATATAATATATCATACTACATGTGTTATATGTACTACTATTTGTACATGTATGCATCGATGGTCTAATGACAGACGCGCGTATAGGGATGGGATTTCGATAGCTCATACGCCCTTATTGAATCAGGCCGGCGATATCACACTGTATATATTGTGACGCGGCTTTTTTACCTCGTCACAAGAACGAGAACCACATGGACGAGAGCGAGCTGTCACACGCTCTCACGTCGCACCGTTCCACCTTCTCGGGCAATTCCGTGGGCTCAGTATAGGATTAGGCGAATTATTATTAATTTAAGCGAATCATTTTCATGTACAACTACTGCGGGGATCGAGAACTCTTCTAATACCAAGGAACGGTCTACCGGTTCGAGACAGCGAAGCACAACATCCGAAGTGCGATGTACAGGAGCCGTACCCTGCTTCCGATCTATACCATCAAAAGAACGATTTTTCCTCACCTTGCACCAAGATACTCGTCATCCCACCGATCGGGGAAAACGCATCAGCGACCAGCAGCAACCATTTATTTGGCTGTCACCCACCCTTTTCGTCGTACCTGCGATAACCCAACAGCTGATAGTCGCTGTTCGAAAAGATCTTCGCGCGCGCCGTACGAAAAGGTGTAATTGCGAGGCTGCCCTGCGAGGCGCCAGTTACCGGTACGTTGCGTTATGGGAATTAGAGTAGGAGCAAAGGAGGGGGTTGTCGCGATCCCGTTTTTCGGGGATTCTCTCGCGAACGGTGTAGCGTGACGGTGTGGGCAGCTCACTCTCGGACTACCGTATTGGAATTCTGCGCACCCGAGCCACAAGGGATTTTCGAGCTCCCTTTTGTCTTTTGGATTTTATTTCTCGATACCGGTAAGCCTTTCGCAACCGATCGTAAATTGAATAATTGGACTTTCTTTGTCGCGATAGTTGTTTTGATTAATTATTTATCTGATTCGCTGTAATTTGTGTGGAACTCGGTCGCGGCGTCGGGCACCGGCTCGGGCAGAATAATTCTACGTTTGATATTTGTTCGTGTTAAGAAAAGAGCCGAGTGCTACGGACTCGCGTCGCCCGTGCGTAGTGTCCATGCTGAATTGGCCGGGAATCGCGAGGGATTCCATTTGTGTGTGATTGCTTGCGTGTAATTTGTTAATGGCAAGACGTGCGGGTCTCTGCGCTGTTCTTTCACGATTGGTAAAATTCGAGGCTTTGGTCGACGGCGGCAGCTGTTCGACGGGCCAACGGCGAAAGAAAAGCGAGAACTGCAAGAGTCCGTATCGCCCCGGCTTCTCCGGGTACGCCAAGTATTTCCCAGTGCAACTTTGCCTGCACTTGTTACCGGTAATCAAAAAAACCGCTATTTTGTTCGTGTGTTTTCCGCGTAGGCAGATCCCCACGTCGCCGCGCATTCGGGTTTTCGTTGGCGAGCAAGTGTCCTTCTGACCTTGCCGCGCGACAGCGGAGACATACCGCCGACCGTCGTTTTTTCGTTTCTTTTGCCATCGCGTATCATTTGGTTGTGTGCGTGCGCGCGCGCGGGCGTGCGCGCGGGCGTGCGCGCGTGCGTGCGTGCGTGCGTGTGTGTGTGTGTGCGTGTGTGTGCAAACTGACTGAAATCTAGCAGGGACCTAAGGAATATTATCGCGTAATTATTCTGTTATTTTGAACGAACTATTCAATTTCATTTGCACTAGGCAAACCCCTCCCGACGGTGAACTGAGTAGTCGCCGGGAGTGTATTAGGGACTTAATGTACCGGGTAGCGTATAAGTTTGAATAAAGGGTGCGATCTTATTTTTTTTTATTTCGATTGATTTCGTTTAATTAGATCTGCATTCAATAAATTATTATATTGTGGCTCTCGTAATTAATTGTGGTATTAGTTGATTTATTAACAACTCAGCTCGAATTCACCGGACCGCCCCTCTACCATCCCCCCAAGGCTGCAGCTAGCCGAGCGCAACCTTATCCTTTTCGTTAACATCTTAGCCGATCGGGCCGCACACGGTGTGCGAATAGCGCCCTCTATCCGAGGGCCTGTTGCTCGTTCTCACCCCCTTGTCCCCTAACCTCTTCGTTGTGCCCGAGCATCGAACGGGTTCGGTTGATCCTCCCGTAGCTTGTGTGATATTGCAGGTTGCCGAACAAATGTTTCCCTGCACCAGTGTGCAAACTTTCTTTAATCTCTACGCTACAGTAAATAATCCGTCTATATTTGTCAGACAGAAATTCCAATTCGTGGCCGTACGTCTATACGATTTTAGTAGAAATTAACGTGAAAAAAAATTATACATGCACAAAAATTTGTTATAAATTTAACTCTCGAGCGGGGCAAATTGGAACACCGGAGTAATACGGACTCTCACAAATTGTTTCTCCGAGACCCAAAAGAGTCTCATCTCGAACGGAGGACACAGGAATACCAATTCCTGACAATGCGTCTATCCGGTTTTATGAAAAACTAGCGTAATAAAAGAATTTTATATATGAGGCATTCTTTATCAACTGAGCCACTTCTTACGGTCGACCTCTCAGATGTTTTTCAAAATTTGCCAATTAGATTAGATTGAGAGGTGCTTCTGTGATTTTTTTTCTTATTTTTAAAGGACACCCTTCAGGATTTACGTTTTTTTTAAATATCAGTATATCTCAGAAAATATTGGTTGCTCAAAAAGTTCGGGGGAACATTAACTTTGTTATTTTTCATCGACTTTCGAATGATGTTAGAGTCATCATTTTCCCGATACGGGAAAGTCCATGTATCATGAAAAAAAGATTAAAATAATTTTTTTCTACTAAAAACACACCTTCGATTCTGGTCCCAATTTTACAGGATATTTGGCATTGTATGAAGATTCTGAGAAAAAAATCCCAAAGTGGTTCCTGCGATTCTTACACGCTAAGAAAATGAACAAATTAAAAATTAAAAAATAAAACCTCTAAAAATTAACGTCTATTTCAAAACAAGTTTCCCAACGATGTGAATCCGACTACGGGCAAACCCCTTTCAGTTATCTAAATAATAGTCGAGTTTATATAAATCTATAAGAATCTATATAAATAAATTTTTTTATTTTCTTATTTTTTTTAGTGCGTTAGAATTGCAGGTACCACTACCGGAATTTTTTTGTAGCATCTTCGTACAATGCTAAATATCGTGTAAAATTGAAACAAGAATCGAAGATGTGTTTTTAGTAGAAAAAAATTATTTAAACTTTTTTTTTGCGAAAAATGGACTTTCCCGCTTCGGGAAAATTATTACTCTACCATCATTCGAAAGTTGATAAAATATTTTAAAAATTGATGTTCCTACGAATTTTTTGCGTGACTAATATTTTCTAAGATATACTAAAATAAAAAAAACGCAAATCCTGAACGGTGCACTTTAAAAATCTAAAAAATTTCCCAGAAGTAAGTCTCAAGTAGTAGTACAATCTGGCAAATTTAAAAAAAACATCTGAGAGGTCAACCGAAAAAAGTGGCCTAGTTGATAAAGAATGCCTCATATACAAGAAATTTGTACTAAATTAAACCCGTCAGTGGGGCAAAATGGACCACCGGGGCAAAACAGACCATTCAACATTAATTTTTTTCGCGAGCGACACGAGTGTCTCATATCGAATGAAGGGTCCTGGTCCGTTCTGCCCCCTCGTCCCGGGAATGATATTTAATACCAGCCACACGAGGGAATTTAACCAGCGATGAGGAGAGACGAGCGTTTCATCGATGCTTCAAGCATGCTCAAGGTGTGCCTCGACAGGTGCGCGCTTACGCTAATGCAAACACGCGCACGGGCTTCGCACAGTTATCTGTTTGCCGGAGAGAAATAATTTTAGATGATCGAGCATCGACACGATCGCGAGCCCGGCAGCCGGGAAACTTCAACGAGAATCCTAGGACGCACGCGTGCGTCCGTGCGCGCGCGCGCACGTGTGTGCGTGTGCGTGTGCGTGTGCGTGTGCGTGTGCGTGTGCGTGTGCGTGTGCGTGTGCGTGTGCGTGTGCGTGTGCGTGTGCGTGTGCGTGTGCGTGTGCGTGTGCGTGTGCGTGTGCGTGTGCGTGTGCGTGTGCGTGTGCGTGTGCGTGTGCGTGTGCGTGTGCGTGTGCGTGTGCGTGTGCGTGTGCGTGTGCGTGTGCGTGTGCGTGTGCGTGTGCGTGTGCGTGTGCGTGTGCGTGTGCGTGTGCGTGTGCGTGTGCGTGTGCGTGTGCGTGTGCGTGTGCGTGTGCGTGTGCGTGTGCGTGTGCGTGTGCGTGTGCGTGTGCGTGTGCGTGTGCGTGTGCGTGTGCGTGTGCGTGTGCGTGTGCGTGTGCGTGTGCGTGTGCGTGTGCGTGTGCGTGTGCGTGTGCGTGTGCGTGTGCGTGTGCGTGTGCGTGTGCGTGTGCGTGTGCGTGTGCGTGTGCGTGTGCGTGTGCGTGTGCGTGTGCGTGTGCGTGTGCGTGTGCGTGTGCGTGTGCGTGTGCGTGTGCGTGTGCGTGTGCGTGTGCGTGCGTGCGTGCGTGTGCGTGTGCGTGTGCGTGTGCGTGTGCGTGTGCGTGTGCGTGTGCGTGTGCGTGTGCGTGTGTGTGTGTGTGTGTGTGTGTGTGTGTGTGTGTGTGTGTGTGTGTGTGTGTGTGTGTGTGTGTGTGTGTGTGTGTGTGTGTGAATCGGACGCGAAAAATTCAAATCACTACATCTCGGAAATGCCTCGACCGATCAGGCTGAAATTTTGCACACAGCATGTGTGGTTAATAGTCAATTCTTCTGTAAAATTTCATCCAAAAATGTTCTGTGTTTTTGTTGCACGCCATTTTTAATTTCATCGAAAATGTCTGTACGCACTGCAGCGCTCGCAATTTTTTAGCTATCGAGTTAAAAACGCGTACACAGATGGAATATGATCACCCGATGATCCCATTAACATTTCAAGAAAATCGATCAAGCCGTTTAAATTTTATGTCATTTTGAATTTTTTGAATTTCATGATTTTTTTTTTTTTTTCGAGACGCATTTTTCCGTATTAAATATTAATCTACGAATAAAAAAGTGTCAGATTCGTGATCAGCGTGAAAAAATACATAGAATACAATCCCGGAGTGACGACTAATGAAAAAGTATATCGGGCATATATTTATATAGCCAAAATTACAAAAATGGGTGATTTTGAGTATTTTCCAACAGCGAATTTCTTTGCTTCCCGATGAATACTCTATGATACGCTATGTATTTTTTCGCCTCGAGTACAAATTCGACAGCCGTTTTGACCAAAAGCGGACACCAAAAATAGGAAATCAAAAATATAGTAAATGCTTTCTCATAGAAGGAGCTTTGCGAATAAAGGGCCATTATGAGAAAGTGATATAAAAATTTCAACTTTCAACTTTTATGAGGAAGTGATACGAAAATTTCAATTTTCAGTTTTTCAATAGCAACATCGTATTTAACTTTTAAGAGCATGTGAAACACGTTCTCAGCGTGTCTCACTCGCTCCGCCGAGAGCGCGACCGATGCTATCTCTCTCGCACTCCATAGTGTTTCACATGCTCTTAAGATGCGCAACACACACGTATATATATGGGCAGCGACGTACGCATAAGGAACTAGATTTATTGACGTTCGTCGTTTCGAGAGAGAGTGGTTTAACCAGTATTAATCGCTGATAACCAAGCAGACCATACTTTGTTCTCGTACACGTGTCGACTGATCTAATAAATAAGATAGCGTCGATACACAAGTTTTCTTTTTGATTAGTACCATGTCAAAATTAGCTGTACCTGCGACCAGCCTATTGAATGTATTTTTTTACTTCATAATCTACTCAAAGAGTAGGAATTACTGCCCTGAAACCTGGCAATTTTTGTCTTATCTGATTGGGCACGTCGGGAAACAATAAACTTGAACGCTAAATTGCTGTCGACTGTCTTAACGGGAGACTAATACTAAATTGCTGTTAACTGTCTAAACGGGAGACTAAATACGGGAATGCGGCAGAGACAGAGTAAAAATTTCGAACATGGCGTTCTCCGAAACGATTTTATAAAATGAAAAACGAATTTTCATTTTATAATTATTTAGTAGCGTACAAAATACACACAGTGCGTGCGCACGAACGCACGCACACACACACATCCGGACATTTTTCTAAATGTGATTTTTCGATGTTTTGGAACATTCTTAACACGTTTTCATTAAAATCTGGAATTTTTTTTTCACCATAACAAAGATTCCTCTGTGAGGAAGCAATAAAAATAGTATATTCAGGATCATACAAGTTTTTATTACACTCTGTGCGAAAAAGGTAGATTTACGCACACTTCGCGTTCGCAAAACCTCCATATTAATACCTTACAAAATAAAATTTGAACGCTACTCGTGCGAAAATATTTTTCTTGAACTCGTGTAATTGCAGCACTCGGCAGAAAAAGTTTTATCGCACTACTATCGAAACTGACTGTTTTTTTAGTACTCAACGAATAGATTTTACAATGAATTCGTGACCCACGTGTCCTGAAGGTTAGAAGCACTCGTACACAAATCTATTTCTACAGAATAAACAAAGGTAAGATGGAAAATGAAACTTGACAAAATAATTATAGAATAAAAATTCGTTTTTCATTTTATAAAATCGTTTCGAAGAAAACCGCGTTCGGAATTTTTACCCTGTTTCGCCGCATTCCCGTATTTAGTCTCCCTTTAAGAGAGTCGACAGCAATTTAGCGTTTACGTTCATTGTTTCCCGACGGGCCCAACCAGATAAGGCAAAAAATTGCCAAATTTCCCGGCAGTACTTCCTACTCTTTGAGTACATTATGAGGTAAAAAACATACTTCAATAGGCTGCTCGCAGGTACAGCTAATATTGACATGGTTCTAATCAAAAGAAAAATCTTGTGTATCGACGCTATCTTATTTATTAGAACAGTCGACACGTGTACGAGAACAAACTATGGTCTGCTTGATTATCAGCGATTAATACTGGTTAAACCACTATCTCTCGAAACGACGAACGTCAATAAATCTACTTCCTTATGCGTACGTCGCTACCCATATATATACGTGGGTGTTGCGTGAACAAAAATTATAGACGCAACTGCAAAAAAAAGTTCGTCCTCCTCGCGCCGATCACCAAAGTCAAGTGAGTACAATTTGTGATAACTGAACGGGCGGTAAATGAAGTTTTACCATAAATTCTAACTAAGTTCCAAAAGTTCGTGGATGATAATATTTCGCAACGTTTTTCTCATTGTAAAATCATCGTGAAAAACAATGCGCATAATTTATTTGTATCCGCAGGGCGATGTTCGCAGTGTTGAAATTTGTGGTACTTATTGCCATCGTGTTACTGACCATAGCGAGCGTTGCTGATGCGTACTGCGGAAGAAGGTACTCGACGGTTAGTATTCCTTCACGGCTTGACATACGAATTTAACCCTTTCACTTCTGACTCCCATAAAAAATTAGCAAAAATTTTGTTATCCAATTATCCTAATGCATAGTTTTTTTTTAATAAAGACTCGTCGCCATTAAGTTGCATAACAGGGTTCAATTTATTGATTTTTCGTGGAAAGCACCGTTTTTTTTATCGCCATATAATACGATGGACTTTTATTCGTTTGTCCAGTGCTACCGGCAGCAGGACTGCTGCTCCTTCTCCTGCTGGTCACGAGGCTCTTATGGCATTTGTCGTTAGTACATTCCCACGATTGATACAGGCAAAAAAGTCGCGGAATTATCGAGCTTCTACTACAGCCTAATTCACCGAACGTACGACAATCTTTTGGCATTAGTTAAACTCCTGTTAGCATAATGTATGTACCAACGTGTAATAATAAAAAAATATAAATGAAATGTGTAACGAATTCGTATTTTTTAATTAACCAGCCGGTCATTTAACAAAACAAAAAATTCCATCCTGCATCCGATTTTCTGTTCTTCCGTTGAATTTTGAGTTCGACGTTCAAGTTTAACCTAAGGAACGAACTTACGACCGGGAAATGAAATACGACCGGGCAGTCAAAGAATTACCTTGAAGCCTCGCTCGCGTTGCCAGCAATAATTTAAGGTAATGAAAAAAGATGTATACAGACTTATACATCTAACACCCTATATCCTATATATCGAAGCCACCCTATATATCGAAAATTATTATTATTATTATTATTATTATTCATGGAGCTGTACGCGTTTACTGCTGACCTAACATGATTCATGAGCCGTGAACATCGCTCGTGCGTGCATCTGACCCCTTCGTCAGCACCTCGCTGTTGTCATCATAATTATCGCCGTAATATACGCTACAATCTATACCGGGCTATAACAAAACAAATCGATCACGTATGGGGTCATTAATTTATGACCAACTCAAACTCAATATAGATACGCAGCTTGGGCGTTCGAATGGATCGAAAACTGAGTGTCCTGGGTTGCGGGTTCAGAACGAATCAAAATGTAACGATATGCATCCCGTTTGGGTGCCATACTAGGCGTTTTAAACAGCGGAAGGATTACATTTCGTTGTGTTGCGCGAGGAAGGGGATAATTCATCGTGGAGTCGAGGGAATTATGGCGTGACGGCTAATTGACAATTAATCAATTGGTCAATAAATAGATTAACTTTCATTTATGATTTCTTCGTTGAGTCATGTCATAAATATACTGATAGTCCCGATAAAAAAATGCAAAAGCATTCTGATATCTTTCACTTTTACCATTTTTTCGGGTTAAAATTGAACGATTCAAAGAAAGAAACACGATATCCGAGATCAATTTCGGGCCCGAGAACGAGCGTTCCGGCTAAACGCTTCCAGCATCGCGCAACGCGCAAATAACAAAAACTAAATTAAACATAGTTGCCACGAAATTCTCCAATTGAAATTCCCTGACTTTTCCCGGTTTTCGAGAGCAAAAGTTTAATTTTTCCAGTCAATCGATCAGGGTAGGAAAGAACAATTAATAATAAAGCAAAATGTAATATACAATGATTATTAATACATTAAACTCAGTGCGCAAAATTAAACGTTCTCAATGAAATTAGTATCGCGACACAGTCGTATATATGCTGTATATAGTTGACAAGTTTGCTGAAACGAAAAATGTAGACGTCGTGCAGCACGGAATTAACCGAAAACATCATATTCAAAAAATTTCCAGGGCTAAAAAAAATTCCATGACTTTTCCATGACTTTTCCCGATTTTCTAGGTTTCCTAGGTCCACAGTTCAGGTCATAACCATGCTGAAGCAACTACATTCAGTATTTCAACAAATTCAGTGACATTAATTTTTCAATTCGTCTTTTATCATAGGACATTAATGAACCCGCTAATTGACCATACCACTATTCGCCTTCGCGCGATAACCATCAAAACTATCTATACCGCGGCGTGCCGGGGAGAGGGAGAGAGAGAGAGAGAGAGAGAGAGAGAGAGAGAGAGAGATTTGATTCGCTTTTACAGGTTCATGCGACATCCTCGTTTCAAACACCGAGCTCCGTACCAGCCTGCATAGAATAAATACACGTCTCCGGCTTAGTTCCCCTCTCGACTGCTGGTTCAACGGCAATAGCGGGAAAACCGCTTCGGCAACTTCCGCCGAGGAAATTCGCGGTTACATTTGCAATTCAATGCGGCACGTTTGTAGTTGAAATTTTTCAAACACTCGGAAGTCGTCGGTGTTCCGCTAAGTTGGAATTTTGGCTCTCGACGAGGTGCGTTTGTGAATGTCTTTACTACAGTTCGCGAATTTTTTAGAGGGCTCGAAATTTATTTGTTAATTTATTTATTTTAGTAAATTTTTCTTTTTAACACACATTTATAATCTGGGGGTTGTTCGAAGTAGCGTGAGAAAAAATATTGATGAACAATCTTTGGTATCTTCAGAGGCTTGTTAGACAGAAATCGCGCGGTATCTGCGACGGCTATTCAGCTCAGTCGGATGCACGTTAGACTCGAATATCACGCTTGTATATATAAATTGTATACAAGGTATATATATATATATTGTGACGGGGTTTTTCCGACCTCCGTCACAAAACAAGAGCGACGCTTCGCTCTTGCGCGAATCGGCCCGGGAAGAGTCCCTTCCAGGCGGTCAGACAGGGTCAAACGTTAGCCAGCCGTACCTTTTATTAATTTCGTTCTATTTTCTATTATTTTCTATATTTTCCTCTCGAGCGTACTCGCAGGGTTCGCTCGTACAGCAGGCTGGAGCCTCGCTAACCGACTCGCCAACGTTCACGTCGCTACCGAAGTAGCGCCCGCCATTATCGACACAGTGGCTTCCACCCACATCGAGCACCCTATCGTGACGAAGACACCAGCTGCGAAGATCTCTCAGCGCCCGACTCGTCGCTGGACCATGCCTCATCCGCCCCGGCAAGACTCCCGTGGCTGCGCTCAAATGCACACCTCGTGGGTTACCTCCCACCACGAGACCTCTCGGCATCGCGCGTTCGCGCGGAATCAAAGGTGTGTGTGGAATCAAAGGGAACGAGCGTGCATGTCAGCCGCATCACGGCCACGCTTCCGTATCGTTGACTAAATAAATAACTATGTTGTTCCCATTCCTAGGTTTCGATTTTTGTTTCCTCCTCGCGGACATGACCGGCCCACTCCCCTCTATCAATTTTTCTCAAGGCTGAGCGACGCCGGGTCGCTCTCGTCTCTCGTTCGGTCCTGGAAATTAAAATTTTGTCGCGAGAGCCTTCGGTCTCGCGGCTGGCGTCCTTAAGGCTCAGTGACACAAATTTTGTAACCGTCTCGATTGAGGAAAAAGGGTTACCGCGGGAAATACGGTTACAATATATATGTATATATTATTATAATTAAACAATACTATATGCTTTGTTTTCAATGTCGCCAGTCATTTAGTTGGGTCTCTCCCGCTCGCGAGTCGATTTCGTTCGACTAAATCAGGATCGAGGCGGTTTTGGAAGATCCAAGGCGAAGGAGTCGTGCATAGTCAAAAAAAAGTATAGTCTTTGTACATTTAACATAAATCTATCGGGTCTTCCGGTTTGGGCGCGAAGGTAAGCGTACGTGCGTAGTGTTGTACCCCGGGTATTTCAATACCTCGATTATTAAGGCAAGGTCATTGCACCGGAACCGAGGTATGCAGCTACAGGCAACGACCGCGCGTCTTTGCGAAATAATAACGAAATCCACCGTACAGTCGAGACAGCATTTAGGCAAACGCGTGTAACTTGACACCTAACGCAGCATTTAGGCAATCGCAAGCGACTCGACAAGTAACGCATCAGCTCAGGAATTGCTGAGCCAGGTATTGGGAAGTTATCGACGATATTGTATTCTACCCGGAAACGAGAATTGTTTAAACAATTAGCAATGTGACGAAATATCTGACACAGACAAAATTAAGCTGACATGCCTGCTCTCCCATCTATATATAGGGGACTGAGAGCAGGCACCCATTAGTCTCTTCGGAACTCCTGATTCTGTACGGTTCGTTACGTTTTGTTGGTTACGTTACGTTACAATTCACGTGACAATTATTTGTGCAAGGGCACGCAATTCGGTAGTAAGTGATACTACTAGTTCGGACAAGTTCTTCCACGGTAAGACCAATGTACAAGGTGTACTCGATACGACTGGTAATGAACTCTAATGAACGAAGATTTCTGTAATCGATTCTAATAAACATTGTCGTAATAAACTATTTGGAAGATTTCTCTAAAAAACTATGATAAATAATAAATCGTACGATTATAATTCTCTTGGGTTCTAACCCTTAACTGGATAAATCCCGAATCATAAGAGCTAACGGCTCTCCCGCAGAACCCAGAGTAGCTAACTGAGTTCCTGCGGATATAACAGTAGCATCGAGTGACCAAAAACTGGAAGTTTTCTTGAGAAAATCAGTGTGAAAGAGTCAATTAACGTGGAGAGAGTGAGGACGAAACATTGAACTCTAAGTGCAAGTGTGGGTTAAAGGATATTTAATAGGAAAAGTACATTTGGTGAGAAAATTAATCTCATGTGGGAAAGAAAGAGGTTAGGATTGCTCGGCATCGTGGACGCTAGTATGGTTGGTCAGCAAAGCCTAGAGATGTCGACACTGAACTCAGCTGGGTTGGAAAGGAAGGAAGGCTACGTACCGAGGCAAGCAGATAACGCGAAGGCAGCCGCTATAGATAGAAGCGCCAGGAACATGGCGGCGACGGATGACGAGAGGAAGTCGCGCAGCAGGACAAGGACAAGGAAAGTGACAGTGGAAAAGAAAGGCGAGTGGATAAAAACTCTGGATTACTTCGTGGTAAAAGATAATGGAATTGATCCCTTCTTAAGTAGAGAATCAGTGGGGCATTCGCCTATGCCGAAACGTGTGATGGACATCGTAAACGACGACGATTTCTCAGAGGGAATAGACGATCCCGTGAGTGTAGCCAACGACAGCAACGATGGGAACATCGTGGATGTGAATTTGCTTAACATAAAAAGTAAAGCTGGAACACAGTTGGTCAGTGATGAAGAGAACACTGATCAAAGGAGGCTGAACGACAAAAATTACAGCGAAGCTGCGGCTCCCGAGGACTCGACGCAGAATGCTGTAATAGCATGGATGACAGAGATTAAATACTCGGAAGGAAAGATGCAAAGATTAATGAGAGGTTTGATAGCGGAGTCAGAAAGAAGTATGAAAGAGTGGTGGAAAGAAGAAATAAATAAAATCAAAGAAGAATGCGTTGCGGAGGCGAGAAGCCAGTGTGAGTCCTGTGTGCAGAGGTATCGCGGCACCATGGAGCAAGAAAATGCACACAAAGTTCTTAGAGAGCAGTGGGAACTGGACAAAAAACGATTGGACGAGGAACGACACTTGCTGCTAGGCATAATACACAACCTCACAAGGGCAAAGCATCATACAAATAATAAAGACTAACACACGCACGCGTGGAATAAGCGCAACACACGCAACAGAAAACGTTCGTTCAGGCATACTTATACACGGTAGCGCTCTCGCTCGATGGCAAACCTCAGGCACGGCGCCGGTTTCCGTCTGTCTCTCGCTCGTTTCTCGTCGCTACCTCGTGTCTCGCTCGACGCTCACTCGGACTAAACTACTCGTCCTCCACACACACACCGAGGCCCGGAGTCTTCCCGGCGCAACGGCGATGCGCACAGGCCTACGCTCTCGTACGCCGATTTTACAGACATTACCGACGAATGGTCTTAGTCTCTAACACTCGGCCGTACTGAAATCAGCTCGTCTTCGAGTGCTATTCGTCGAGGATATAATCGTCGAAACGCCTCGGAGCTCGTTTTTGACGCGTCGAAGCTCGCGGCTTCATCAACGCTCGTTCACACTCACGCGGTTCATACACATTCATACTTGAATTGCCTGTCGCAGTGATATCACAGGGGTGGTTTGGCCTTACACATGCCTCGATCACTTTATCGCTGCGTACAGACGTCGATGCGGTTGGCTGCACTAATTCACTCGTTTCGGTGGCTGTCGGTACGACAGGTACACCTGTACCTCGCTTGTCAGCGTCGCCGCTGGTAGCTGTATGCGGATTGCCCGCGAGCGCAACGGCGCTCGTATTTGCTTTCACTTCACTGGAACTCTTTACTGTTGCACTTACATTGGATTATTTATCACAGGTAGTTATCCCTGTTGGCGAGTAAATCGCGGATCACAGACTCACATCAGTCTTACTCGCTATCGGCTCGGTATCGCTGCTAGCAGAACTATCGTGGTCGTCGTTCTCAGGGGTTTCTTCATCGGACTCGGGAGTGTCCGGTTCCCATAATTTCATTTGACTCGCGTGGGCGGTCGATGCGTACTCGTCGCCCTGTCGTGCTATCGTTCAAATCGGCCACAAGGAATGTGTCGCCGGGTAATTTCTTTACGATAATCAATGAACCTCGATATTTCTCGCGCTGTTTGGTGAAGTCACCTGTCGCATTCGGTACCATCTTAGCATGTACAATATTTCCTACGTCGTAATCGACGTTTTCCGCTCTGGTTTCGTCATAACGCAGTTTGATTCGCTGTTGCCCGGTCAAGAATTTTACTTTCGCCTGCGCTTGCAAATCTCGCGGAGGCGTATAAGAGTTCTCGTCGTCTTGCGTCAGCGTTTGAGCTGCGCTTTCGGCTTTTTGCGGCACATACCCAACTACTAGTTCGAATAGGCTCTTACTCGTGCTCGCTTTTTCATATCGTTTAAATTATCTAGACTCTTCCCGTAGTACTCGCAACACTGACCACACGAATTCACTGGGGAGTACGGTCCCCTGACAGTAATAGTTAACAACACTAACAAGAATAAGTTGACAACCTTACGTTCTCGCCTAGCGCTCGGGGTCGAGGCACCTCTAAGGTAACTTGACACAGCCTTGTCCGGAATTGGCTCGATCGTCTTGTGCATGACCTTCGAGATAGCGAGGCCTGTCGCGGAGCCGAAGGTCATACTCGTTGGCTCAATGCCGATGTCGGTGTCTTCGGTCGGAATTTCGCCCCGCGTCGTCGCTGTTTGATCGATCATGAGGCCTCGTGAGATCTTTTCTCGGATCACCGTGTGTCGCTCGTCGATAGCTCGTTCGTGTGAACCGATGTTCGCTACCGGTATTGCGTATTGGTATGGCCGTCCAGAATGCTGACGAAGCTAATAGATCGTGCAGGCAGAACGATATCTCGCAACGCAGGGTGTCGCGTTGGCTTGTTCTCGGTCTCATTCGGTAGATCGTCGTTAAGATGAGAGGTCAACGTTTCCTCCATTTTGCGGTACTCAATGTACGGCTGATCGGTGAATGAGCGGCCGATAATCGCGTTCACTGGCTGCGCGTTATCCGGCACCACTCGTATGGCCACGTTAGTCACGCCATCGACCACTATAGTCGCGTACACGATACCCGGAGTCGTCACAATACACTTGGACAGGCCGAAGCCCTTTAGTTCCGTCGATGATTTTACCATTTCAAATTGTTCGGTTAGCACTTTTGTCGATCGGATTGTACACTCCGAACTGCCGTTCGGAATCCGTTTATCAGTGCGGGCTTCAAGTATTTCGTCACGGCGTCGTCGCCCGGCTATCCAATTGTTTTTAGGGTACCCTTGCTCCCGTGCAGTTGCTAACGACTAATATGACCCGATTTTCCGCACTTGAAACATGTAAATCCTTTCTTTGGTTCGGGACGGTTGCGGGATAGATGCCCCTCTTTACCATAGTTGTAACACTTTGTTTGTCCGTCGGCGGTTCGACTCGGCGCGGCCTTTTTACAACGCATGACAGTAGGGCTACTTTCCTCCTCCTTCTGTTCCCCTTCCTCACTGCGTGTTTTGCTCGGTTGCGGTCGAGCATTCGTCGTCGCCTCCTTCGTTGCTCGTACTCGTTGCTGCAAAATCTTTTCATAGTACAACGAATCGTGCAATAACCCGTCCGCGAAGATCTGGGATGTAGGCATCACAATATTGCATAATTCTCGAGACCACAGCCCGACGAGTATTTCGGCCTTCTCCTCGCGGAACGTTAAATTCAACGCTCGACACAGCTTAAATTTCGCGTGAAAATATTGTGACAATCCCTCGTCCTTCCCTTGAGCTCGTGCTTTCATCCTCGCCCAGCGGGATGACAGTTCATCCTTTTTTTCATCACTCACGATGAACGTTGTCTGAAACGCCGTTTGAAATTGTTCCCACGTGCGAAGCTCTGTTATTCGCGACCTCAGCCAGTCTCTTGCGCCGACTTTCAAACGTGGCATGACGTGGTAAATCGGAATCGGTTTTACCGGCGGCGGCGCGGCTTGCTGCCGCTGCCCTGCAACCAAGGTTGCCAGTAACTGGGCCAGCGGCTCTTTTCGATTCACGTTGGCGAGTAAATCGCGGAAGGCAGTCGCCAGTGGTTGGTGCGGTAGATTCCCACCGATCGTCGAGTGTCCTGGCGATAATACAGGCGACGCCATCATAATACAGGTGACGCTCACGCCATCACGCCTTGGCTCATGCTGGAAATGTTTGCCAGCAGTGTGGGTAAATCCGCTAGTCCTGGTAGCTGCGACATTTCCGGTCCTAACTGATCGCTATCGCCGCGGACAGAATTCTCCAATGGTGGAGCCATTCCGGGTATCCCGTTCTGTGTCGACGCCGAATGCTGCCCGCTCGCTCCCGGTCGTCCAAAGTCCACTCCGACTTGACTTCGGCGGCCTCTTTCTCGTCCCAGAGAGCGCCTCATTTCCAGATTCCGGAACTCCCTCGACGCGAATAATTCAAATGCGTCCTTATCCACAATTCGCACTAACGGTAAACTTTTTTTCTTTTTTTTAGCAAGGCACTCGGAGACTCTGTTTGTCGCCGAAATAATTAGTCATCTCGACACGGCATGACGGATTCAAATAATCCCACTTCTGAATTGTTAAAGTTTTATATTGCCCTGGCGATCGCGTATCGGTTCGGCGCAGAATTTGGAAACCGGTAGTCTTTAAACACAAGCCGCTCATAGTAAGGAAAATGGCCGCAAGGCAGAATTTATTAAACAAGTATACATTCGCACAAAATAACAAGAAAATACCAACAATAACGACTAACACACGCACACGTGGTATAAGCGCAACACGCGCAACAGAAAACGTTCGTTCGGGCACACTTATACACGCACTCGTTCTCTCGCTCGACGGTGAATCTCGGGCACGGCGTCGGTTTCCGTCTTTCTCTCGCTCGTTTCTCGTCGCTACCTCGTGTCTTGCTCGCCTCGTGCTCGCTCGACGCTCACTCGGACTCAACTATTCGTCCTCTGGACACACACCGAGGCCCGGCTTAGATTCCTATTTCGACTCTTGTCCAGTACGGTTGTGTCTAATTACTCGCTCTGCTTAATAACTTCTACGCTATATTATAACAATCGCATATACACGCTATTTAATCACCGAAATTAATATTCTTATCTGTTATTCTTTAAGTTCTTATATTTAATAGTTTTCTTTCTGGTCATTTCACTGCCTTTCCCTTGTGTTTAGTTGTATTATTTTCTTTTTTTCGTATAATTGCATATATTATAAAAAATAATATATATATATATTTTATATATTTCGTGTTCTGAAGTCCACAATCTGGTCAGTACGTTCCTTTTATTTCTTTTGGTTTTTCTTTACTTTTTCCTTTTTTTCATTAATACTGCTACGGGTTTATCCATATACTGGATTCTCCCGTCGGGAAAAAGAGATCTCGTGATCGGTCTGATTTGCACTCTGACGCCGATTCTAACTCTCCACCAGAAAAGAGGAATAGTAACTCGAAAGAAGAAGAGGATAATCGTAGACTTTATATCGAAAAGAATGCCGCTAATCGTTTCTCCGAGCGCTCTCCGGGGCCACTCGACGGCGAAGTTTTTGACAAAGACCCGTTGAATAATCTGGGTAATCTCCACCCAATGTCTATCTGTAAAAACTTTAAAACGCTTAACAACTCTCTCCGATTGATTAAACCATCAGGTGATAGGAGGATTTTCGAATTCAGAGATGCCTTAACGGTCAACATGTTTGTTAATCGGGGTATACAGGAGATTAACGCTGACTGGATAGGCATTGTTCTGGACAGCAAAGTTTACAAAGTCGGATTAGTGAAAGGAGTATACACCAATCTTTCTGACTCGCATATTTTGGAGGGTATTAAGATATCCGATTTCAATAGCTCTACAAACGTAGCGAAAGTCGAAAGAATTATGTATCTCGACAACACTGTCAAGGATTCACCGGTTCTCAAATCCACAAATTCTGTCAAAATCTTTTTCAATCAAGAGGCACTCCCGAAAGCAATAACCATATGGTACGTAAAGCGCGATGTTTCGGTTTTCATTCCTAAACCCAAGAGATGTTTCAAATGCTTCATCCCCGAACACGTCTCTTCTAAATGTAGGGGAAAAACACAAAAATGCACGCATTGTTCTGGTGATCACCACATCAATCAGTGCAACGCAACAACGGCATTCTGCAGCAACTGCAAAAGCAACGATCATGAGCCGCTCTCTGACAAGTGCCCCACCTTCATTCTCTCCAAAAAAAGTCAACGTATTCCGTTGGACATAAAACATCTCAGTCCTTGAGGCGAAGCGTATAGTTTTGCAAAATCACATCGCTCTTTATGGTTCTTAGTTCCGGCTGGATCCTGTCACATTTCCACTTTTGCCAAGGATGAAATCTACCGCTATTCTTCACCCGCGCTCCAGTGCAGACGACTTGGCACAGGAGACACTCTCGCAAAGATCTAAACCTGTAAAGGTGCCCATAATCAAACATTATTCTTAAGACAATCACGCAGTTGTTCTGTCGTAGGGGAGGGTAGTTGTGATGAACTATACACACCGGATCTATGGACTTATACGACGATACTATCACCGGCAATGACAGCTACCACAACTCTCAAAATCTTATCTCAGCCCTAGACGTTACGGTCTTGGTCAAAGCCGAGTTATCCCGTCTCCTCAAACAGTACACAGTCAGCAGCTACGTGAAACTCTTACTCATAAATTCCCAGATTCTGGAGAAATTCTCGACGCTATAGTTGCTACGTGGGAGCAATCCATTAGTGAAAACCTTTCTGATGGATTGACCCCCACGTAAAAACAACGTGGATATTGCCCAATAGAATGCTCGCAATATAATTAATAAAATTCCGGATTTACAAAATTTCATTACTAACTTTGACATAATGGTTGCACATCAGAAAACACTCTTTTAAGGGCATATTTTTACTAGGTACTCCGGCTTGTTTTGCTTTTTCGCTGGAGGCACAATATTTTCATATTAATCATAATACCTCTATAGGGCATCAAATTAAGAATGCCCCCCTCAGCTCTAACAATAAAACGTTTTTAGCCCATACAAACGTGAACTACCATTATACACTTTACTTTTTACCGACGGATCAAAAAAACCGAATCCAGACAGTGTTGGAGCGGCCGTGTATTGTCCAACTATTGCATATGTGCAACATCTTAGATTAAACAATAACTCCTCAATTTACGCTGCCCAGTTATGGGCTATTATTCTTGCACTAGAGTTCATTAAGCCTCAAGACTGGCCCCTCTTATTGGTTTGTACTGACTCCTTGTCTTCCGTTGTGGCTTTGGCTCAATGGGGTCTAAACCCTAAGGATCACTTCTATCTTTTCCGGATAAAGTATTTATTATGTATTCTGGCTCCTTCGGGAAAATCTGTTTCATTCCTCTGGATCCCATCGCTTACTGGAATTCGAGGCAATGATTTTGTAGACATGGCTCGAAATCATGCTAGGATTTTCGATCCTATTGGAGATGAAAAGCATGTTTCATCGGACTTGTCGGTCGTTTTCAAGCAGTCCCTGAAAAACCATACTGAGGCCTTTATTTCAGCTCGGGGCGCGACTAAAGGTATTCTTTTCTGCGAACTGTCACAACCATTCTCTCGTAAGCCTTGGTTTAACGAGTGTAGATTGGACCGTCGTCGAATCTCAATTATAAATAGAATAAGGGCGGGTCATATGCTAACCCCTGCGCACCTATACAGAAAAGATCTTACCGGGGGCAGACAGAAATTAACTCGCGTGTTAAACAAACTCAAGATTCAACCAATAACCGATATCAACAGATTGTCCATAATAAAAGACTTCAGAACCCTTACTCGACTTTGTGAATTCCTTATACAAAACGATATTACGGTTTAAACATATTTTGCGTTTCCAATTGTTTATTAATACTTTTAGATAACATCTCTAAATCACTACCTGGTGCCTGATCACCTCCCCAGTTGCAACTATACACAAAACCTATCATTCAGATTTAGGGAAAGATAAAAAAAAATAATAATAATATAATTGTATAATCAAATGAATAAAACAAGTGATTAGCACTTGGAGCCTAACTCTATGCATTTGGGTACGAAGTGGCACATGCTCTCGGTAGATGGCGATAGCGAGGAGTAAAGGATAGAAGAAAAAGAAGTGGCCCAGCTTCTTCCAGGCGCAACGGGGATGCGCACAGGCCCACGCCCACCTATGCCGATTTTACAGGCGGTTACCGACGGACGGTTTTAGTCTCTAACAAATGATAATATTTTGCCTAGCTACTACGTGTTTTAGTAAGTGTTGCTTTTTTCAATATATCCGTTAAAAAATAATACCTTCAATAAATTACAGTTAGATACAGACGTCTTAATTCAAAAAATAATATGTTAACAAGGTCATGTCAACCAGCCAGCGCGTTATGCCATTACTTATTCCCTAGAAATTTGTTGGTAGTAAACATAGTTTTTGGAATTCGATTTCACAGCCCCTGACGAGTTTCGGCAATCATTTCATTCGTCTATCCTTTAAATACAGATTAAAATCTAGCATTTTGAAAATCGTACGCCTGACATTTCGGAATCTCATATGTTAAAACATATGAGATTGCAACATCTCAGGCGTACCGTTTTTAACTTCCGACTGCCCGCTAGAGCAAAAAGACGAGAGTTATGCGTTTCACTGAGCCCCCCCCCCCGAATTTGCTGTTTTCGTTGTCTCCAGTGTTCTCGGAATGGCGCAATGTCTCTTGACAGAATTTGGCACACTAGTGTCGTTCCTCTGCAATGCAATTTTTAATGTGTCGTGCCTCTCCGATACAATTTTCTATGTTTTGCTTTTCGTTCCACTTTTTAAATGTTGCATTGGAGAGGAACGACATCGTATCGTAGAGATAGAACATTTAGAAAATTATATCGGAGAGGACGAATACATAGAAAACTGTATCCGATAGGAACGACTCGTAAAAAATGGTATCGGAGAGGAATGACACCTAAAAAATTTTATCGAACACGAAAGACATATAGATAATAGTATTGGAGACATACATGATTCAGAAAATTATATCGGAGAGGTATCAGACTTTAAAAATTATATCAGGAAATTGTATAGACGGTAGACTTTAAAAGAACATAACATTTTTTAAAAATTAAAAATTTAAAAAAACTCCTGATTGCGAAAACATTAGACCTTATTAAAAAAATATTTGTAAAACAAATAAAAAGTGCAAACAAAAAAATCAAGATACACTGAACAACCGGTAATAGCCCACGAAAGGTTGCTGGGCAACGGGGGACTGACTAAGATACCCTGAGCAACTCGAAGTCCCTAATGAAAAGTTGTCAAAGTCGCAGAAGTAGGTGCGAAAAAGTCAATGACATCACGAGGAACTCCTGTCGGTTGTCTTCCGCGTTTGAGGAACACAACTTGGACAATTAGAGCGCTGCGAGTGCCCCGCGGGGCCCGAGTCCAATGATCCAGGTGGAATGAGTGCTCGTGTCACGAAACAAAAACAACAAACAAAAAAAAAAATGGTTCATACAAAAGTAACTTTAAAAAGGATGAAATAATTCATGTATGTAACATTAATTAATATTGTCAGTAAATAATAATACTAATAATTAATAACAAAGAATAATTGTAACATTAATTAAGCGTAATTATATCAATTCGTACATAATCTTCGCTACAGTCGGGAGACGGCTTCCGAACGACAAATATATATAATATATGATAATGTTCTGCTACCAAGTTTATTTGTGTGGATATAGAACTGTGTTCGGAACCCGTCTCCCGACTGTAGCGAAGATTATGTACCAATTGATATAATTACGCTTAATTGATTTTACAATTATTCTTTATTATTAAGTATTAGTATTATTATTAACTGACAATATTAATAATGTTACATACATGAATTATTTCATGCTTTCTAATGTTACTTTTTTATTAAACACTTTTTTTTGTTTGCACTTTTCGCTTCCTCATAGAGGAAGCTTTATTTTCGTCAATTTTTTTTTTTCGAGATTTTAGTGTCACAGTACTTAAAATAGTCCAAAACGTTGAGGAATGTGATTTTTAGCTGGCGTCCGGACGTGTGTGTGTTTGTAAGTAATAAATATTCAGATTCGTCACAGCTTACAGAATATTCACGAAGGTTGCAAGCACCTGTGGTCGTTTTTGTACGAATTCCATATATAAATATGGCACTTGTACACGACCAACGCCTTAGAGTAAGGTAAATTTACCTGAGTATTCGGTAGACTTACGAATCGAACGGCCGGGGTGTTATCTCGGCGATGGCCCTTTGGTTATTAACAAAAAAATCTGAACGGCGAATTCTCGTAAATGTGGTCGAAGTATATTCGAAATTAAGGTAGTCAGAACCGTACAGTCTTACTAACTTAACTATTTTTTCCATAAGAATGATTCGTTTATTTTTCTGAATACGTATGGATTTTTTCAGAATTTTTTGTAATCTTTGAAAATGACGTTTTTTCTACGTTCAAGCTGTGAAAAAACGCAATTTTCAAAGATTAAAAAAAATTCTGAAAGAAATCATACGCATTCAGAAAAAACAAACGAATCATTTTTATGAAGGAAAATAGTTAAGTCAGCGGGTAATTTGGTGAATAATTATTTTTATGTTTAATTTGTTGATAAGAAATTGGAAGGATTATGTCACAAAAACAATGTTTGCAGCACCTCCCATATATTTGATGTTTTCAGTTTTTTATTCCATCGAAAAGTGTTCGACATTTTCTCTGAAACTCATGCTTGGCGGGACTGTACCGTTGCGACTACCGAATTTTGATGTCGGTCCTGTACGAGTGACAAATATATCTTTGACCGCGCTCGCGAAAAGTTGACGTTATTTTTTTGTTAATAACAAAAGGCCGCGACCGGGATGAAACCTATGTCGGTCGATTTATAAAAACAAACAGAATATTCATGTACATTTGCAAGTCGGTGACGTCGGTTCAGTACGCATGTTCCATCCAGTTTTCCTGCCGCACATATTGAAAGTCAACTTTTTTTAAAATAAAATTTGTCACCAGGGTAATGCAACTGTGGGACCATGTGTATCAACATAGTAGCAATTTTCGTAAGAAAACGCTACAGTGTGTGCTGAGTTCGGTGCGACCGCTACACTCGACGGCGAGAGCGGCAGGCACGTACAGTCACGCCCAAAACTCACTCCCGGTGGCCCGCTGTGCCCGCTAGATTCAGCGCCATTTAGATATGATCATATTGGATCCAACCTGTACAAGTATGGTCAGATATGTTCATATATGATCAGATCTCGCCATTTGTCTTATCTGACCAGATATGATCAATCAGATCTGATCGATATACGATCATGTGTGATCATTTTTTCCCGGGATACTATAGTGCATTGAATTCACTCAATGCGTAGTCTAACCTCGAATACGCATCGCGCTGCGTTTATGCTATTTTGTTTATATATGGGCCCAAATTAAAAAATCTGAAAAAAAATCTCAAAAATCGTGTATCAGATATGAAAATTTGTAAGTCTGAACCCAGAATGGTAAAACGTTTGCTTCTAGATTTTTTTGAGCTTTGCTTTCTTTCTTTAAGTGAACATATTGTTAGCCCAAATGAACAAAAAATCTGAAACAATTCCCAAAAATCCTATAGCAGATATGAAAATTTTCAAGCCTAGAGCGAGAGTGGTATCGCATTAGCTTCTATTTTTTTTAATTGTTAAAAATTATTTAAAATTATATATAAACAAAATAGAAGCTAATGCGATACCACTTTCGCTCTAGGCTTGAAAATTTTCATATCTGATACAGGATTTTTGAGAATTTTTTCAGATTTTTTAATTTGGGCTAACGATATGTTCACTTAAAAAAAGAAAAAGCTCAAAAAACATCTAGAAGCAAACGTTTTACCATTTTGGGTTTAGACTTAAAAATTTTCACATCAAATGTAGGATTTTTCAGAATCTTTTCAGAATTTTTGATTCCGGCAAAAAATAGGTTCACTTTGAAAAATTGTAATTAATACAAATTAATTTTTTTTTAATTTAGAGTCATTTTTAGAGTTAGAACAATATAATGAAAAATTACCAACCGAATTGAAGAGGTCGAGAGTCCGACGTAGGTCGAATCGGTATGCAGTGCCCCATATATATAATTTGTTTAGGCGGGTTTTTGAAATTATTATTAGTTAACATCTTTTTTTTTGTAAAAAAAGAAAAAACATTTTTAAATTGAGTGTATAATGTGTGACGCCGTTTTCGACGTTGGCGTCCCACGCGCGCCGCGCAGCGAGGTTAGTGACGAGGCCATGAGTGTAATCGGTAAAGCCACGAGCCAACTATTGTAACGGCCGCCCCGCGATTGTTTAGAATGGAGAACACCTTCCCGGAAACTTAACTAATTATTGATCTCGTCCCACATTACTACAGTTCCCCCCCTCCCCAAAATAAAAATTAACAAACGTACAGAAAATAAGTTATTGATACCGAACGATTTAGAGGAACGATATCGACTCGAGATACGCGTTATCGAGAGTAGAATTCGATCAGCTATATCGTAATCTTGAGAGAAAATAGAGTCAGTTGAAGTCCGATACCGCATTAAGAGACTAACGTCGCACAGTAGAGAGTCTGGGTTACGAGATGGGAGTATCGAGGTTATGAAGGACGTTTATTAGAGTCGAGTAAAGGATTACTATTAGAAATTGGTTTTTTGAGCACTTTGGTGTGTGTTTTGGATTTCTTTTGGCGATAAGCAAGACGCGATTAAACGTGTGCCGTTAGTTGGAGGAGGGTGGGTGGAAAGGGTGGTGTGAAAAGGAGCTGGCATGCCGAGCTACCCGCCACCCGATCGCCCATCACCCTATGAGATTTCCCGCGGATCAACTAGTCCGGCTGGAAAACCGGCGCGCAAATGATAGAGGGGCGAGCAGAGGTCGGAGTTTTGAGTTATGTTTTGCGAATGTCGCGTATGGAAGGCCCTGTCGGCGGGTCTTGGATCACCCCGTCGGGAGGGATTGCCGGATCCACTTAGGATAGGGGTCCCGAGCTCGCCTCTGTGTGTGTGACCGCGGGGATATCCCTCCAGGCTCGTAGAGCGGGAGGAAGGTAGGAGGAAAAAGCGTAGGGCCCAACACCCGCCCGATTCGCGAATAAGTACCGCCGTATGGGTGTGAGAATTATTAGGCGTCGCCTCTCCCTCCCATTCTCTCTCTGTGCCGATTTTGAGTAGTATAAGTGACAAAGATTCGAGAGATTTAAGGGCAGAGGAGTCTCGAGTGAGTCGCCGTGGCGAGAGGATCGCCGAAATCGTCTCCGGTAGGATTACCGTGAGAATCTCGTAGACATCTGACTCCCATGTGCTGGATTCTTTCCGGGTTTAGTTCGATGTAGTGATTTTCCCTTTTTGTGAATTTATTCCGATCGCGTTTGCGCTGTGTTATCGGCGAATTGACTCTCGGTATGCGATTGAGTTCGATTCCCATAATCGTCGCTAAGTAATTGTGCGTTGAGCTTTCGCTCTCCCTCTTTTCGAGAGGAAGCTCCGCAAAAATCATGATACCGTGTGCAAAACTCATAGGTTTGAATCCGACCCTTTGTCGCGAGAGCGTGGAGGAGCGATTCGCCCGATCCCGGTAACGAAAGATACAAATTGGTGAAATGGTGTTCTACGTTCGTCATCGCTCGGTAAGCGCGGCCTAGCCGTTGGTTTTATACTTTATTCGCCCCGTCACTCGCCATGAAATATTCGCGCCATGTTACGCATCGCACAACGTCACCGATAATTATTCACGTCACCGTCATACCTTTCTTTTGTTCTCGTAGAGTTCCCTTCTGGACGAATTTAATGATATTCTTTGTTTTTTTTTGCCTTCTTCTATTATCCTTTCTTTTATTGGGTAATACCATTAATTCGATTTTTGCTCATGATTATGTTAATTTCCAGTAATTATTAATTTTCTGTATAATCTTTTGTATTACCGCTTAGTCGACAATTTATTTCAATAGTGGAACACATAAGCAAAATGTTGAGTTAATTCTTGTGATTAGTACAACTTTCTTTTTCCTCCGTCCCCGACCCTCTCTACCAGAACCTAGCATACTGAGCGACCCAGGGTATACCGCTCGCGACTCCGTCGTTAGAATAAGTTGTGTCGTATTTCCGGATTTTTCGCGATTAGGAAATTTCGTGTTTGTTGAGAATTTCGAGTTTATTGCCCGGTTCATCATCTCCGGGGAGAAAAGATGACTGGCGCCCAAAACTCGGTTTTTTTTGTTGTTCGTTTGAGTTAGTTCGGCCGGCGGAACCGACCGAAGTGTGGGGAGAAAAATCACCTCACAAATGATTGATTATATAAACGTGCTGAGAACCAAAATACTGATCATTTAAATGCGTTTTTATACAGTCGTTTGCACGAACGGAATAAAAAGGGTGTTATTAACTTCGCGTAATGATCAAACTCGTGAATGTCTTTTCTTCGATGGGGGGGGGGGGGGGGGGGGATAGAAATAAATAGGAATTAATTCATTTCTATTGAAAAACTTACATTTTCTATCATAGTTATAAAAATAATGTGTCACGATAAGTCATTTGTGTCAGAATACTTCGCAAACCGCGGCAACTTACAAGCTGTAGGAATTCCAGTAGTGGCAGTCGGGTACTCTATGACAGTGCCTGGAACGCCTGCCATATCCATGGAACCAACTGCTTCCTCATAAGAAGGCGGTGCCGACGGAGGAGGCGGTGCACTTGCCTGCGGCGGTGCAGCGAGTCCACTTGGTGGAGGATTCATAGCCAACGCATTCTTCTCCATGACTGCAATAATAATTCATCATTAAAAAAATGGATGTAACGCGTTCGCGAGAATATTCTATTATTATATAAGAAACCGGTAAAAAAGGATAACACATAATTATATACAAACGTACGCTACGAAAAAAAGTTGGTTGGATTAACCAAAAGTCGCGGTGACATACGTTCAAGCTTATTTGTTTAGTACAAATAAGACATTGTTTTGTTAAACGATTATTTGCTTCAATTTATTCAAAATTTGCCGATTGAAGCAAACATATTTGTTGTACCAACAAAATACACTTTTGAATGTATGTCACCGCTCATTTGATTAATCCAACCATTTCTTTTTCTCAGTGTATTGATACTAATTTTCACCTTGTACAGTTTTTTTCTGGTATTCGCCTGTTATATATTTTGCCGGAAAGTGCGATGCACGAAGGGTTTGTGCTCTAGACTATTTATTTATTGAATAATTACGGGTTTGCACCCAATTACAAGACAATAGGACCGTCATCCAAAAAGCCATATAATCTAAAATCACCAGGACACACAGTGGAATCATAAATACAAGCTAAAATTAAATTGCTCAGAATAGACTCGGGTAAAGACCACTTTACAATCACCAGCGGATGACATTTATCAAAGCGTACGAGACTGCCAGTGATGTAAAATGACCGTCATTTTATACTGGCGTCAATGACCGGTCACGTGACTGTCGAGTGACGTCATTTTCGTTTCTCTACCATTTTCTATATAAGATGACCGTCATTTTTTCACGTCATGTGATATGACCAGCGTGACGTGAACATCTATACAGATATAAAATGACGGTCATGACTTTTTTTGGTCACATTTTCCGTCACAATATTTTTTGCATGCATCATGACAATGAATACAGTTTTTTATTTGCGGACCATCGTTATCGGCATGTTGAAAATCCATCAATAAATTTATCTTACATATATATCATATAGAATTGAACAAGGAAAAACTTTCTGCCCATTTTATTACAATTTATTTTTCAGGTACAAAAAACGCTGTCTTATAAGTTTTCTAACTTTTATAATAATCTATATAGTCGATTAAACGTTTATAATAATTAATATTTTTCTTAAATGTAAAGATATTTTTGATGCTCTTATAAATTAATCAACTGACTATAGAGTAACACTAGATGACTAGAGCTCTCGTTTTTTATTTTATTTTTCTATTTATATATCTTTAACATTGATGCAGATTGAAAGATGGGCGCAAGAATTTGAAAAAGTCTTCCCAGTATGAATTCTCGACGGCGGATAAGGACTTCACGGATGCAAAGATTGCCTTCAGCGTGGGTTTGTTCTGTTATCCAATTAAGTTGATGAATTTTTTGAATTTTGAATTGCAGGCAGGTTCTTGCAACGCATTGGAGGAGGCTCGTTTCGTAATGTCACTGGAACCGGTAACATTTGGGTCAATTCCTTCAGGCTCTGAAGTTATTGCCACCTTTGGCGGAGGAACATTCTCGGAGTTCGCTGCCTCGTTCCAATTTCGTTTTATTTATTTATTTATTTATTTATTTATTTATTTATATAAGTAAGTATACGGGCCATAGGCCCTTTTTACAAGTATATACATTTACAGTGTTTTTGGTATGAGAGAATGTCGCTAGAATGTTACATTGATACGCTGATGACTAGGTGTTAGATAACTCCCTGGCATAAAGTCTAGGGCGCAGCAGGAGTGCAGTTCTGAACCTTCCTCGGGAGATGTCGAAGAGTTGGTTGATATCAGTATATTCATTTGCCAGTCTTATTAGTCGTGGAATCAAGCTATTGTGCTCATAACTCGTTAAATACGTCTGCGTCCTAAATAGCTCGGTATTACGTGTCGATCGTGATGGGACAGGGCGTACGAATTCACTCAATAACTCCCAACACTCCACTAACCCATTCAACACGTTAAAAAAAAACATCAAGTCAGCAAATCGACGACTGTCCTCCAGTGAATGTAAATCCAAAAAGCTTAGAATGGGTACATAGTCATGGTCCCTATAATCCATCGGGCGTCATAGTCTTGTTCCCGATTTCTTATTGCCTGCATTTGGTTATGCCAATCGAATTGCTTTTGGACAACACCGACAGTCGCACATCAAGTGTTCGGCCATATGCGTTGCATGATTGGCATAGGTTTTCGGACAATAGTTGCATCGATATTCTTCGATTCGCTGGTTCACTTGCATTGGTAAGCGGGTGAAATAATTTTGGACAACCTTTCGATGCATGATCTGTAAATGGAACAGAAACATTTCTTTTTACATACTCTTGAAAGGTTGGTATTATACACACGAATGGATACGTACCACGCCTTGCGGAAATTAGCTTTGTTGAGGTTAAGGGTTCATCCAGACCCGGAGCACGCCGATGATAAAGATACACTTCACAAATATACGGAGTTCACACTACAAAATAATGAATCGTGAATCATAACGCAACGTTTTCAATCTTATTTCCTCAATTTACAGTATTTCCATATTTACAGTCTATCCATTATTTTTTTCGATCGAGCACTAACAATCGGCACAATGAGTTTTTCATTTACCGGTGACTGGCAGACAATGGTGAGATGCAATATGGAGTTTCTGATGAGAGCCCTTTGCGCATGCGCATGGGTGACCGTCAGGTCTCGATCGTTTTCGTCATTTTTGTTAATTTAGCACTCGTCATATGAACCGGTGCGGTAGTCTAGTGGTTAGCGTGCTCGCCTCTAAGACCTAAGCATCGGGAGGTCCGCGGTACGATTCCTGGCTTCGTATGTTTCGCCAAGAAGGGCAAAAAACATGGACGAGACGAATTTCTAGATATATACATTGGTCACTCGCACGCGTTAAGTCCAAGTGTGGGAGTCGGATGTATATAGCTGTACTCCATTGTTTTCATTCTCGGTGAGACGCGACGAAAGTCCGGCGTCGGGAATCGAACCTAAGACCGTATCGGCGTAGGGGACGTAGCGTACCCATCGCCCGGGACGCCGAGTCTGTTTATCAGACTCGACGCTCCGCAATAGCTGTCCCTGGTCAGAGTGTAAGTTATCGTGCTCGGGCTTTATGGCACCGGGGTACGGTGCATCATAACGATGCTTCTAGGTATACCAGGCGACTATCCTAGAATACTTTGAGCCTTACCTCCTTAACCTGGGGCTCTGAGGAGGCCGACCATGATCCCTAGCATGACTACATTTTGAAACGCCGGGGGACAGGCGACTAGGTCAATGATACCCTAAGCAACCGGCAATTCAAAGTAGGGATGAGGTGGCTTGGGGGTTTGACCCAGATACCCTGTGCAACCGGTAAGAGCCCACGAGGCGTTGCTGGGGGCGGGGGACTGACCCTGTGTCAATGATACCCTGTGTAACTAGGAACCCCAAGAAGGGATGCTGGGCGACGGGGGACTGGTCAAGATACAGTTAGCAACCGGTAATAGCCTGCGAAGAGTGGCTGGGGAACGGGAATCGGAAGCCCGTAATGAAGAAGATGTCAAAGTCGCAGAAGTAGGTGCGTAAAAAGTCAATGACATCACGCGGAATGCCTGTCGGTTGTGTTCCGCGTCTGAGGAACGTGGATAATTAGGGCAGTGTGAGTGCCCCACGGGACGCAAGTACAATGGTCCAGGTGGACTGGGTGCTCGTATCGCGAAACAAAAACAACAACTCGTCATATGACGGTCCTGTGATGGTCACGTTACGGCTCTACATCACTGGAGACTGCGGACACTACTCTGTTCGTGACCCACGAAGTTTCCGGTAAGTTGAAACCGCCGGTGATAAGAAGATGCGAAGACGGGAGAGACTCGGCTACAGCGTTGCGATACTCGTCAAGTACCCTAGCGTAGTCTCTTGGCAAAGTTTTACATTGAGCGTTTAAGGACATATGAAACGACTCAGTCGGTAATCAAAATCTGTAATAAATGCGATTTAATACCGGGTCTGATGATGTCCGTTCTATCCGATGATGTCCGTTCTTCCGTTTTATCCGAAACGTCAACCGGTTTTAAATGGCATTGATTCGAAAAATGCATGCATCTCTCTCCCACTTATATGTCACGTGGTATATCTTTCACATGGCCTTCATGGTAATGAATAGTATTGAAAGGTAATCGATGGAATCCTAATGGAAATTCATGGGGAAAATTGAATCGGTACTTTCCACCATTCATTCTTAATGGGACTCCACTGGCAAATCAGTGGAAAATTTTCAGTAGTTTATTTTCCCATTCGTTACCAATAGGAGGCCAATGACAATTTCCTGGGAAAATTCAACTGGTACTTTCTCCCATTCATTATTAATGGGAGTCTAATTCCGAATGACTAGGAAAATTCAAGTGCTACTTTCTCCCATTCGTTATTAATGAGAGTTCACTGACAAGTCAATGGGACGTAACCAGTGGTACTTTTTCCATTCCTTATTAAAGCTAGTGCATTGGAGCATAATTGGAACAGCTGAAATGGTATTTTTTACCATTCGGAATAAATGGGAACTGAATCGAACGGTAAAAAGCTGGAGAATCTTTAATGGCATGTCTAATTATTTATAATTCATGAGAAACGAAATCGAGTCGACAAAACTAGGGATACACGCGGGTGAGTAGGAACTTTCGTTTAAATGGTATAAAAGGTAATGAATTGCAGATAAATGAGTCCCCCATAGTAGCTGCAAACTTAAAGATCGAAACTATTTGTAAATAATAGGAGACTTTTTGCTGTAGCATTACAGCTTTTCTATTTATTATATATTTCTATATTGGGTATTGATATTGGGTATTGTGTGTTACACCGATCCCCTAAGGGTTACGGGCTCCTTCACTTTCTTCCTCCTCCTTCCTTATCCGCGGTCGCCGGTTCGATTCTTGGGCCCGGAGCTTCGTCGCGCCCCGTCAGGTGTCAGTAATCCCGGACATACGGATATAGTCGTAGTTCGTACGTCCTATCTCCGGAGCTATGTCCCCGTCCGTTTTCCTTTCACCTACGGGCCTTCAGTCTCGGGAATCGAACCCGCGACACCTTTTCCCAGTCTTTCGGTTTCCCATACCGAGGCGCTGGTCCTTTCCTCTGGACCTACTATTATAGTGGGTTCCGAACCACTTTTTCGCAGATAAAAACATCACAGAAACTTCTTGGTGCTTGCCGGGAATCGAACCCGGGCCTACTGCGTGTGAAGCGCGCGCCGAGACCACTCGGCCACGCTCACCCTTATATATTTCTATATTATTTATTAAATATTTTGTAGAAAAGTGGATAATTATATATAGTATATTTTTCCGCGAATGGGAATGCCAGAGGAATAAAAATGCCATACGACGAATGGAAAACTGAATGACATATAGAATGTATATTAAATGTTAGTACAAGTGGGGATGATACCATTTGCAAAGCCCCATTGAAAATTACCTTTAACGAATCGTTAATGGTAATCAATGGGATTTTTGATGGTAATTAATAGGAGACTTTGCCAAGGGACTGAATAAAATCATTCGGCTATTTAAATGCCCATTTATTGATTATTAACGCGCAATCACTTTCCAGTGGTTGCTTTGCTAATGTGATTTTTACTATGACTCAACAATTGTTTTTATATGCCTTGTGGCTTTATTATTTTGTTATCCAATATTTAGAGATTTTTTATCAGTTGCGTCAGTCAATTTTAGAAAACATTAACGTGACCTAACACCGGTAAAAAGGAAAAGGACAATATAGCCGGAAAAAATACTTTTCCCATTATTGTTCAACTTAAAAATCGCCAATTATAAACCAATACCGTGTTTGGTAATTTTTTACATTTTTATGATATTCACCTATTTCCTATGAGGCAAGTGTTCGAATCGCGTTCATGCCCACATAATCTCCTTCCCTCGCCAATGGATAACCCTGCCCATTCTACGTAGTACCGCTTTTGAAGTTCTAAAACAGAATGGTATAAAAAACTTGGACCAAGTTTGAAATTCTGACCGTTCAAAATTGTGCCCCGACCCTAAAGTTCTTTATTTTAAATAAGAAAACCTTTGCAAAAAAATATTGAGTAACTCCGGAAAATATCACATGTGGTACCGAAATGTAGATGCGCGGTTGGTGTGCGGCTGTGGCAGTCCCGAAAGTCAAGCAGTACCGCTCGCGGTCAGTATTTGGCTGGGTGACCGCCTAGCCGCTCGCTGGCTGGCGCATCGAATTGTGGAGCGGGAGACAATTTCCTCCAAAACTGGTCATTACCCTTTAGGAACACCAATCTCTGGGGAAAGAGCCGTCTGTGTATAGCCAGGTTTTGCGCAGTTTCCCCGTGCCCTTAATAAGTAAGCTGTGGACGCAATCCGGAGGAGAGGTAAGTCGTGTAAAAGGGGAAAGACCCCGTACAGGTGGAACACATAAAAAAAATACCATATGAGGTTTAAAAAAAAAGTGAGGCCGCGTACTTTTACATAAATTCTTCCTGCTTTCTAAAAAGTTGACAAATAAAACACAAAAACAACATAAATAGTGAAAAAACTTGAGACAAGTACATTCGAGCCTACAAACTCAATAAATAGCTTTAAAAAACTTGAAAAGCATAAAAAACCTTACATGGTCTAAAAAAACTGATGTATATAGATGTTGTTCCAAGTTTGCAAAAAGTGGACAAATATTCAAATCTGTTTTTACATGTACTGCCAAGTACATTCTGTTTAAAAAATAAACTTATTGAAAGCCAAGTCAAATTTATTAAAAATATAGAGATTTTAAAGTTTGAATAAAGTTATAAAAAGAAGTATATTAGACATTTTTTATTAACCGGGACTTTTTTCGGTCGACCTCACGGGTTCCAATTGTACACAATATTTAGCATTGTATGAAGATTCCAAAAAAATCCCAAAGTGGTACCTGCGATTCTTACGCACTAAAAAGATAAAAAATTTTATTCATATAGATCCGTATAATCTCGACTATTATTTAGATAAATGAAGGAATGTGATTCTCATCGTTGGGAAACTTGTTCTGAAATAGAGATTCTTTCAATAAAGCTTGTTGGATGTATTTCCCTCGTTTGCCCTCTGCTACATGAGTTTAACTTTTTTTTTGTTTATTTTTTTAGTACGTAAGAATTGCAGGTGCCACTTTGGGATTTTTTTTTCTCAGCATCTTCATGCAATGCCAAATATCCTGTAAAATTGGGACCAAGATTGAAGGTGTGTTTTTAGTAGAAAAAAGTTATTTTAATTTTTTTTCACGAAACATGGACTTTCCCCTATCGGGAAAATTATGATTCTAACATCATTCAAAAGTTAATGAAAAATAAAATTAATGTTCCTACGAATTTTTTGAGTGACCAACATTTTCTGAGATATGCTGATATTAAAAAAAAACGTAAATCCTGAAGGGTGGACTTCAAAAATGTTTTAAAAAATCCCCGAAGTACCTCTCAAGTACTACAAATTGGCAAATTTTAAAAAACATCTGAGAGGTCTACCGACAAAAGTGGCCCAGTTGATAAAGAATGCCACATATACCTTTTTTAGTTAAACTTGATGAAAGCTAATTCGTAGATAGGACCACAAAGATTATGAACTGAAAGCGTAAAAAAGAAACTTGTCCGACCGTACTATTCTTCGAGTACTGATTTAACTCGTCAAGTTAGCTCGACGTTTACGGCTGTAGAAGAGCTCTGCGTCGAGCTCTGTGTCTATGATAATTGGTTATATATATATAAAAGTTGTTAATGCGTGTTTTTAAAAATTATTATTAGTTTTTATCTATTTATAATCTTAGTGTTTTCGCGTTACAAAAATTTAAAAACTATCAATTGCAAAAAAGTTTAATAAACGAATTAAATCATATGGTTCTATAGTTCTAACTCTATCTACGTAATGTAATGTGATATTTGCAAAGTGATATATGTCAGCGATATGATTTTATAAATATTATATTTCTCATATACAATTTTTTAATACTGTGTTTCTCCAATAAGACTTTGTATGTGTCGTTTCTCTCCTAAACGATTTGCTATTTGTCGTTGTTAGCCATTACTATTATCTATGTGTCGTTCCTCTGCGATACCATTTTTAATGTATCGTTCTTCTCCGATACAATTTTCTATGTACTGTTGCTCTTCGTTCCACTTTTTAAATGTTATACTGGAGAGGAAGGACACATTAAAAATCGTATCGTAGAGATAGCACATTTAGAAAATTATATCGGAGAGGACGAATCGATAGAAAAATGTATCGGATAGGAACGACTCACAAAAAATGGTATCGGACAGGAACGAAACATACAAAATTTCATCGAAGTCGAAAGACATATAGATAATAGTATTGGAGATCTACATGATTCAGAAAATGATATCTGAGAGGAATGATATTTTGAAAATTGTATCAGGAAATTGTATAGACGGTCGACTTCAAAAAGCATAAAATTAAAAAAAAATTATAAAAAAAAACTCCCGACTGCAAAAACATGAGTCCTTAATAAAAAAATATTTGTAAAACAAAAAAAAGTACAAACAGAAAAATGGTTCATAAAAAAGTAACTTTAAAAAGGATGAAATAATTCATGTAACATTAATTAATATTGTCAGTAAATAATAATACTAATAATTAATAATAAAGAATAATTGTAAAATTAATTAACCGTAATTATATCAAACCGTACATAAACTTCGCTATAGTCGGGAACGACAGATTTATATAATATATGATAATATTCTGCTACGAAGTTTATTTGTATGGATATAGAACTGTGTCCGGAAGCTGTCTCCCGACTTTAGCGAAGTTTATGTACGAATGGATAAAATTACGATTAATTAATTTTACAATTATTCTTTATTATTAATTACTAGTATGATTATTTACTAGTATGATTATTTACTAGTATGATTATTTACTGAAAATATTAATTAATGTTACATACATGAATTATTTCATCCTTCTTAAAGTTACTTTTTTATAAACCATTTTTTTTGTACTTTTTTTTTGTTTTACAAATATTTTTTTAACAAGGAATAACGGTTTTTCATTTGTTGCATCTTGCAGCCCAGGAGGCTTGTACAGTCTTGTCGAGACATCTCGATTCAATGATACGTGAAACCCATTCGTGGTTTTCCATTAGCACCCTGGTGAAAATATTTCTCGGAATATCTCTGAAAATAGATCTGAAAGTCTCAGAAAATTTCTCAAAAAATTCTCTGAAAAGTCCTCTGAATTTCACTCACTTCTTTTTACTTTTCAGAGAAAGTAAAAGATTTTTCTGAATCTAAATATTTCTAATATTTCTGACAATCTCCGATTTTCGTCGCCAACTGCTTTGAAAAGCTATGAACTTTGTTGATATTCTAAGCCTGTTTGTCTTCTATATACAGAAACTATTTTCTGAAAAAGTCAAATTTTCCCTGAATTTCTTATACAAAGTATACATAAATTAATCTGTCCAAGTAACAGAATGAGTAGATCTTAGAGAAAACTCGTAAGTTCTCTGAATTTCTCTGAACCAACATTATCCGGGAAAATTATAGCATTTCCTAAAAATAAAAAGTATTTTCTCTGAAAATATCTAACTTTGGTACGAGTAATAGAACGCGTATTTCCTCTTAACGTACTTTATCACAAAACATCTAAGGTATCCACAATTTTTCGGAAAATAGTCTGCATTTCTCTGATATATATATATTTTCGTTGTTGTCTCCCGCACTGAGCCAGTCCCCCCATTTTTGCGGTTGCAAATGCCTCCGCCCTGTATGGCATTCGCCTTAGTTTTACAACTAAAGACGAAACTGCAGAAAACCTATGCCGATACGGTCGGTCTCGGATTCGCCTCACGGCACTGGAGCTACGCCCAATTTCGCCGAGAATGTATACATAGACTACAGCTATGTACTTGTGACATACACGGACAAGTACGCGTGTGCCTCAAGTATATATCTGGAGCTATGTCCAGTCCATATTTTTATTTCTCGACAAAACGACGACACCAGGAATCGAACCCTCGACCTACCGATGCTCTGGTTTAGAGACGAGCACGCTAACCGCTAGGGAAACCGGTGAATTCCTCTGATATATTGTGACTGCTGAAGGTTGTGCGGAGAAAATGACAGAGATATTTAGCATATAGCAGATAAAGTTAGAAAAATCTCAAAAAATCGGTGAAAAACGCTGAAACGGTCCATTTAGAGATTTTCAGACAAATTGTCAGAGAAATATTTTCACCAGGGCACGAAACGCTAAATCGAATACGCTGAGGTTTATCGCGCTGTCGAGGGGAAGGTCCTTAGAAAGATCGAGAAGCTGCCAAATAGTCGGTGGTTAGTGAGGCTCCAATCTGACAATGCTATTGTTGACCAATCACATGCACCTCAGCTACACTTTAAGGGGGGATCTTGCTTTACAAAACCTAAAAAAAAGCGTTTATTCAGGAATTCTTTAAGGACGGAAAAAACAAGTGAGTCTAGTGAATTTAGAGGTACGCTTTAATGTACATTTGAACTGTACGATTTTTTACAGAACAAAAAATTACTGCATAGTTATTGCCCGATTTACTGCAGTGTAGTATTCAATTGGCGGAAAAGATACCGCTCGTAATTCTCGACTGAAACAAAAAAAAATGAAATATACTTTCAATTGTTACATATTTGTATTCTCTGAACCTCGGATAAGCAAAAAAAAATCGAAAAATCATAATTTTGTTCCAGTTTGAATTTTTTTTTTTTTTTAGAAAAAAACATCTCTGACGTGCTATAAAAATTATTTTAAAAAATTTTTCTAACGAGTGCACGAAAAGTCCCGCTTTTCGTGCCTGTAAAGTGTGGCGAAAGTGGCGATTTCTAGCAGGGGATGCGCGAAAAATGCTGTAGATACTATTTTACACGCTAGTTACTTTTTTGCACACTTTTTTCATACTCTAGGTACTTATGCGCGCACTTTTCACACTCTAGTTATACACTGTTTAAAAAATCCGTATTAAATTTAATATACGCGTGTAGGAAGTTTTTTTGCAGATACCGCTCATGAAATTTACAATACGTAATTGGATTTTCAATAAGTGGCATATTAAAAATCAACGTATCCAATAGGAATATTACTATACATATGTATAGTAAAATTTCTAATATTTATAGTAATATTCAATGACAAGTTTATGTTTTTGCGAAACAGTTGACAAAATTAATATACCGGTGTATATTAAAATTACTTTGCTTGTTTATCATTTGTTAATTCTGGTTTATGAAAATTAGTTTTAAAAAATGTGAATATTAATACACGCGTATAGCAAATTTCTTTAAGAATGTTAAATATTAATAAATAAAGTTAGCAAAATTAATATACCAGTATATAATAAATTTACTGCACCAGTATTAAATTTTGCAATTCCGGTTCATTAAATTTAGTAAAAAAAATTTGAATATTAATATAGTCGCATATAAGTAATTTCTTTCACGAGATTAAATATTTATGAAAAAGTTGGCAAAATTAATATACGGATGTATAATAAATTACTTCACCTGCGTTTTATTTTCCAACTCACGTTGATGAAAATAAGCAGATCAAAAATTGAATATTAATATATGCGTACGAATTTTCTGCCCACCAATTAGTTTATAGAATAACTCGTAGTATTCAATATTCGACCGAATCTTTGAAGTCTGTCGGCATTGGGATTTAACTGTGGAAATAACAAAAAAAATTCAATTATTAGCGGAATTAGCGGATCTATTTTATTTTCAACTTAATTCTAATTACATTAAAACAGCCGGGAATATCATTAATAGTATCTCTGAAAGTATACTAACAGTTTCTCTGGAAGTATCACTAATAGTTTTTCTGGAAGTATCACTTATAGTTTCTCTGTAAGTATCACTAATAGTATCTCTGAAAGGATTATTTATTAGGCTTACAAAAACAGACCCGGATTGACCACAGTCACGAAAGAAAAATCTTTGGAGATCTTTGGTAACGATCGTTATATCGTTTCAGAAGACTTCCATTAAACGCATTTTTTTAGTCAGACATAAAACAAAAAAAGAGATATTGACCAGAGTGCGTGCCACGATAAAAGTATAGACCAAGCCCTTTTGGACTATCGATAGATTATAAACAAGATACATTAAAGAAGAATGTGACTGGATTTGGTTGTCAGGTATTTCGTTCAGTTTCCGAAATACTACTCTCTCTCATCTTATCGAGAACCCGCAGTGCCTCTCTGTCAATATAATAATGTCAATCGTCTTTGAATGGGGCCAGAGCATTTGAGAGTTTCATAACAGCACCTTCGAAGCCCATCACCTTCCGCTTTTTGTTATCCTTCCTCTTATGACCAGTTGGGGGGTTAATTTGAACCAATACTCTGAAATTACACAAAACAAAAACACGGTATTATATACTGGCAAGTTTATTACGAGTCGTAAACTTTACAACCTTGGGAGTCTGACGTGTGCAGAAACACTCAACATTTAAATAAAGCTTGACGATGCGATATGTTTGACCTGAATCGAGTTCACATAAGGGCAAAGCAAATAAAAAATTGTTTTGAAATAAAAGATCAAAAACTTGATTAATAATTACAAACTGACAGTTGCATTTTGTTATGAATTATCTGACAAAGGTCTGCTCAACAAATAGCATCTTGCAATTTGTTTCAATGTCAAGGGAAGGGTTACGAAGGAAATTTTGTACAAAACAATGCATTACCTTTGTATAAACTCCAAACTCTTGCTGAGTTCTGGCGGATACCGATAACCAAATATATAATAACTCAAAAAAGTTATCAAAAATCCGTCCAATACTCCTCGAGCGCTTACGACAAATTTCTCTTCGAGTACGACATCGCACTTGGCGTTGTCATCGAACAACGATTTTCCTGTAATCAATATATTGTTCTAATAAGTGAAATGAGTCTGTGACATACGGAATGAAATCGCGTCATTCAATTAACGTCGACGACTTGAATTAGAGCATATCCACATTACTTTCATATAAATAACTTGCCTCTAACGATGAGAATCGGATAAGTCTATTTTACGTAATCTGAAATCGTGGGGCCTTCTACATTTTCCTGGAAGCAGAGTGATACGTTCGATTTTATTAGTAATATATTGGCTGAACTCTCTTATATAAAAAGTTAATAATCATACGAAATTAGACGACTTACAGGTATGATCTTTAAGAAATACTGCGGATCTTCCTGCTTTTGTTTGAGAATTAGGGGAAAGGTCAGCGCTAGCATCGCGACTTCACTTTTTGAAGAAGTGCTCGAGGCTTTTGCTTCAGATATCATCTCAAGGATTTCGTTTTTATTTCCGGTCGATTCTAAATCGCCAGAGCCCTTTGATTTTTTTAGCTTCATCATTTTCGATTTTTCCGTGTAAGAGACGTATTTGCGAAGTGGCGCTGCATTTGCAGTCAAGCTCTGTTCCCACACTACTTGAACTGACTTTCCAAGAAGACGTGAAGCATGGTCTATTAAGTACTTTGGATTCGTCAAGTACGACCATTCTTTGAAAAGCTCATTGAAATCCCTCGTTCTGTTATTGATGTCGACCCGCTGTGTTGGATACGTGGCGTCCATCAATTCCGATAATTTTGTACCGTTTTTTTCTTGCGAACTAAAATATTCCTTCACTTGGGTTTTTTTTTTCAGTTTGTGATGCCTCGGACTCATCTGCTGGCAACAGGGGTTGATACTCAATACAGCCGTATTAATCTTGAATTCTCGATTTTGATGGTCCAGGAACAGGATCATCATTGTCATCATCGCTTAGTCGCATTTCGGCAACTATTTTTTTTCTTTATCCAATTTCCGATAGTTCACGGCATTGTATATCTGCTGCCGTAAAAGATCTAAGCCCGATCCTACAACGACGTCGTTAATCATATCGCAAAAGGTTTTGGGATATTTATCGGTGATTATTTTTGCAATCCTCTCGGCAGTTCCTCTCGAGCTGTCCTTCAGATTTTGTACCATATAATCTGCAATATTGGCCACCAAGGTTCGTCTATGGACGTCCCAGGCTTTCATTCCCTTATCACAACAGTCGATCAGACGTTGTGGGAATTTTTTCCATATATTGCCTCTCAATACTTCATGTGATGAAGTATTCTGACTTTGGCTAGTCTCCGGAATGCTTGCAGGGTTTTTTTCAGTTCCGGAGATTGCTGCGGTACTCTTTTCGATTGGCGGCGCCCATGACACATCCGCTGGCAATAAAATCAAGTTCGTGGCTGCTTGCGAACACTTCGCAATTTCCAAAAGTATGTCATCATCGTCGACCTCTGTTCCGTCTTCATCTAATGCTACCTGAATGGGACAAGACAAGAAATTCAGATTTAAATCAATTACCAGAAAAAACAAAAGAAAAAGGTACACGGGCCATGTTTATATCTCGACCATCGTGGGAGTATTTTCTTATTTAAAAAATATTCGAGTTTAACCCTTCGGCAATTCCCTTCGCATCGGCTTATGTTACTACGTTCTAAAAACCAGTAAAAGTAACACCTTCACCTGTTTTAACTCCATTAGATGATGTTTCCCACGCCATGGACAATATATATTGAAATAATACCGCGTAACCACGAAGTTCATGCGAAATATGTTTATAATAATAATTCTTCATACAACATTCAGTTTCCTTATGAAGTGATTAATAAACGTATGAAAATGTTAAGTTATTAAATGAGACCTTTAGCTAAGAAAATCTTGTCAACGAAGATACAGATACAGTCTCATTGTAGCCCTCGTGCTGGTCGGATGTGTTTTCTCGTGCGCGATCGCAGAGTGTTTACAATCCGGAGCAGAGTGTATAGTGCGAGTGAGAGAGAGAAGGACGATAAGCCACGCCATAGAGGAAAACTATACGTAGTTAACCAGAGCAGACGAGCGTTAGCTCGGCGCTCTATCTAAGAACCCAAATCGACCGGAGAACTCTCTGACTACAGAGAAATTTCCAAAAACAAAGAAACCAACCATGTCTATGCAAACTAGCTCAAATTATGCGTTGGCCGCACAAAAGGAAATAATCCCTACTAAAGAGCAAGCTATTGTAGTTGATGCAATTGAAGGCACGAAGCTGAAGGAGTACGCATTTGCACTAGGAAAAGTAATTCCACCAGAGCAAATAAAATTTATCTCCCGAATATCGAACAACCGAGTATGCGCCTACGTGTCAAACAAAATAATAGCTGACGATCTAATTGACGCTCACAAAACAATAACTGTCGAAAATCAGCTTCTCGAGATTAGACCTCTCATTGCACGAACCAAGAGAATCGTGCTTTCTAACGTTCATCCGTTCATACCTAACAACGAAATTAACGAAAAACTTAAGGCCCTTGACATAGAACCCGCGTCGGCGATTACTTACCTCCGAGCCGGAATCCACGAGGCTCAGTTCGCTCATCTACTGAGTTTCCGACGACAAGTTTTTGTACAACCCGACGATGTGGCCAAACTCCCAGACACGATACAAATGAAATATGATGAAACCAATCACATTATATACATCAACACAGACACTCGAGGATGCTATTTGTGTAAGGAAGAAGGCCACATCGCCAAAGATTGTCCTTCGCACACCAAATCGACAACAGAACCATCGAACGCTACTGCCATAGCCGCAACGAATATTGTTGACATCCTGACGCCCCAGAGCAGTCATAACACGGAAACACAGGCATACACGACGACGCCCAACGCTACCAGGACCACATTCAAGCGGCCAGCCTCTAACTCCCCATCGCCACCGGCCACTCCAGAAAAGGTTCCGATTATCGAAACTGGCCTCAAGGTCATGGATAACAAACAATTCCCAGCGCTCAAACAAAAAAAAAAGCAAAAAGGAACTACAGGACCAAAAATAACCGAGGGAAATAACCCGAACACCGATCCACTCGCTAATATAGAAACCGAACTACAAAACCACCCAGATAACTATAAACTCGACTTTCTACAACTAAAAAACTTCCTCGAAAAAGCGCGTGGTAAACAAAATATAAAGGAAGTAGCACACGAATTTGAGGTTACCCTCACCGAGTTAAGCGATACGCTGCACAGGCTTTACCCGCTTATCCTAGGACGAGGAGTCAAGGCCAAGTTCACAAAGATTATTAAAAAAATCGAAAACGCAGACTGGCCGGAGGATATACCCTCCGACCACGACCCCACCGATGATGCCAGCGACAACGTATCGGTAGCAAGCTCTATGGAAATGTAATAAAGTGCCCATAAGGTAACCAAAACATGAGTCTACTGCAGTGGAATCTTAATGGGTTCTACCATAGACGAGAACGACTCGATCTCTTAATGAAAAAAACTACCCCAGTTGTAATATGCCTACAAGAAACGAACTTTAAGGCAGACCACTGCGCTCGTATACGAGGCTACAATCAATACCACAAAAATCGCACACTTGCTATCAACGCCAGTGGAGGCGTCGCTACTTTTGTTAGAGATAATATCCCCTCAGAAATTATACAAATCGTCACCCCACTGGAGGCCGTAGCAGTATCGATATCAATGCCACACAAAATGACCATATGCAACTTGTACCTGCCGAGGAGCTATGCATTCAAACTAAACGAGCTTGAGGATCTTACACGACAACTACCCAAGCCGTTCGTCATAGTGGGAGATTTTAACAGTCACAACTCGCTCTGGGGTTCACACGGCACCGACACAAGAGGAAAAATCGTAGAGCGATGGCTAAATGATCCCGACCTCATTTTGCTCAATACAAACGAGCCCACTCGCTATAATATTGCTTCAGGAGCCTTCACGTCAATTGATCTAAGCATCTGCTCATCTAGCATTGCAGAAACCGTCGAATGGTACGCTGACGACGACCTCAATGACAGTGACCATTTTCCACTATACATTACTCTTCACAAAAATGACCACCAACCTACCAACCACACAGCACCGGCCACATGGAAATTTCGACTAGCGGACTGGGAAAAATATAGAGGACACATTGACGCACTTATCTCCATCATGCCACCCCTCTCAGAAAGAAACACGAACATTGACAATCTGGTAGAGTCCTTCACTTTGATCATCCGAGCAGCAGCGGACAACTCCATTCCGATAGCCTCCACAAGGAAGAAAAGACCTGGAGTGCCGTGGTGGAACACAGAATGTGAAAAAGCGATAAAGGAGTCCAAACGTGCATTCAATGCACTGAAACGTCGTCCTTCTGTTGAGACCAAAACAGAATTCAAAAAACTCCGTGCCATTGCGAGGCGTACGCTCAAAGAGAGCAAAAGAGAAGCATGGAGATCGTTTGTAAGCAGTCTTAATACCCACACTCCCACGGACCAACTATGGAAATCAATTAAAAGAATTCAGCGACTAAAATACACAAGTTTCCCACCCTTCATTACAGACTTAATGGGTAATACTGTAGTCAATGTGGAAGACCTTAGCAACGTACTAGCCGACACATTCGCAACAAACTCGAGCGATGCGAATTACAATCCCCGATTCGTAGAACAAGAAAAGAAAAGATAAGAAACTCAATCAATAATAGTCCAGATATGCACAACAATGAAGACATGATTAACTCCCCTCTCAGCATGGAAGAACTAAACATCGCACTCTCCAGTTGCTCAAATACCAGCCCTGGACCTGACGGAATTCCATACATATTAATCAAAGAGTTATCAAAAAAGGGACGAGAAACACTCCTCGAGATATACAATTACATTTGGACAAATGATACATTTCCCAAAGCTTGGAACTTAGCAACAATAATTCCCATACCCAAGCCTGGGAAGAACCGAACAAACGTCGCAAACTACCGCCCGATAGCGCTCACGTCTAACATGAGCAAAATATTGGAAAAAATTATAAATCGACGCCTCAAATGGTCTCTTGAGCAAGATAACCACATCACCCCAATGCAACATGGATTCCGGCAACACCATTCTACAAGCGACCACCTAGTACAGCTTGAGACCTTCATCTGCAACTCTATCGCAAACAAACTCCACGTTATGGCCGTATCCTTGGACATAGAAAAGGCCTACGAGATGGTATGGCGACCTCGCATTATCGACATACTCATAAACAAGGGATTCAAAGGCCACATGATTGCATACATAGACAACATCCTTCGAGATAGATATTTCCAAGTTCGTATGAAAAGCACACTCTCCAGAGTTGTGAATGTTCAAAATGGGGTGCCTCAGGGATCGGTCATTAGTGTGACGCTCTTTTTAGTAGCCATAAACGACATTGTTTCCAATATAAGCTCACCAGTAAAAGGACTGATGTTCGCCGACGACCTGACCATCTTCTGCTCCGGAAAGAACGTCGATACAACCCAGGGCCTACTACAAAATACACTAGACAAACTCTCCAACTGGACTGAAGGCACAGGTTTCAAATTCTCACAAACAAAAACAAAATATATCCTATTCACTAGGTCCCAAAAAACACGACAAACACTGCCGGAATTGTTCCTAAATAATTCAAAACTACAAAGAGTTGAGACACTAAAGATCCTCGGGCTCACTTTTAACGCGCGACTAACCTGGTCAAATCACATAAAAAACCTGAAAGCCGAATGTATGAAAAGAATAAATGTAATAAAAGCTTTAGCCTCAAAAAATTGGGGCTCCGACAAAACCACGCTACTGAACACATACAAGGCAATCATTCGGAGCAAACTTGACTACGGCGCAATAATATATGGCTCAGCTTCAGAACGAACTCTGAAAATGCTGGACCCTGTACAGACTATCGCGCTCCGACTTGTGATTGGTGCATTTCGAACAAGCCCGAATAGCAGTGTCCTCGCAGAAAGCGGAGAAATACCATTAGCGACCAGACGCACAGAATTAATCCTCAGATATGCTCCCATATACCTCATGTTACCGCCTACTCAACAAAGGGTCACAGAGCCTATATGTGCATTAGACCAAGTATACCACAACCATGTGCAGCTACCCCAACCATACGCGTATCGACTCAAACAAGGATCATGCCACCTCGGTCTAAATATTCCACCAACACATCCTCGGAAGATAAACCCGTTTCCACCGTGGAGCCCGCCAAACATCAATATTGACCTTGAAATAGCCACCTCAACGACGGATAAAAAAAGCACTTCTTCACGCGAATATCAGCAACTTTATAACAACCTCGTGGCGGAAAAATATCCCACCCATATGAAAATCTTCACAGATGGCTCAATTATCAATGACAAAAGAGGTTGCGCTGTAGTACTCGGAAACCAAGAGCTCCTCTTCAGAATGCCAGACACGTGCTCAGTATTTTCATGCGAGGCTTACGCGATAATGCAAGCTGTGAACATAGTAGAAGAAAATAAAATATCCCAAACAGTAATATTCACCGACTCGAGATCAACATTAGACGCTCTCTCAAACACGGCCAGCAAGGAGAACATGGTACAAGACATCCAAACAAAAATAACAAACTTGCAGAAAAAAGAACTAAAAATTACCTTAGTCTGGATCCCCTCGCACATGAAAATCGATGGCAATGACAAGGCCGACAAAGCAGCAAAAACGGCAACGATATCAGCTGTTAACCAGACCGACCACATACTGACTACGCTATCGGAATACAAACAGTACATCGCTCGAAATGTAAAAATGAAATGGAATGACCACTGGACGACGAGTCGCCTCACAAAACTGCATGACGTCAGAAACGATATATGGGAAAACGTCCCGGAGGCCCAAAACAGGAAGGACCAAACAGTAATAACTCGCCTCAGAATTGGTCACACGAACTTGACCCATATTCATCTTATTACACGATCTCCACCAAATCGATGTATACCCTGTGATTCCCCACTATCTGTTGAGCACTTAATTCAGTGCCCCAAGAATAAAGAACAACGCGACCGACTGAAGTTTCCCAGTACTCTGAAGCAGTGTCTAAATAACATCGAGGGATGCAAAAAAGTGCTGGACTATTGCAAGGAGACCAAGATATACAAGCTTATATAATCATGTTCGCTGATCTTCCTTCAATGTAAACTTGTAACCATCCCCTGAACTATCATTTATTTATGTTTGTTTATTTTTCTTCTCCCTTATAAACAATTAAGGGTCGCCAATAACCCTTGTGTTGACGCGACCTTAAATAAATAAATAAAAAAAAAAGATACAGATACCGAAGGTTCCGTATGCTTTATTGTACCGTATGGTCAACTAGAAAAATAATTTTTTTTCAAACTACTTAGTCCCCTTCCTCATGCACATTCTCAAAACTATAATGTAGCACATACAAAACGGTTAAAAGCGATAATTAAATGAAGATCAGAAAAAGTATTATTAACCTTGTAAGCACCGTCAGAGATTTTCAATTTAACTTTTGCAGAATCTATCAACTCCTGTAGTGTTGCTGCTTTTATCATAACTTTTTTCGAACGGTCGAAGGGGAATGCCTTAAATAACGGCATATTGTTTTACTGCGAATCCCCGAATGAAATAACAAAAACACCAAGACATGAAGCAAGACAAAACACAAAGAAAGTTATGTTTTTTTGACAGGTGCCGTTTTTCAAAGCACAAGCTATTTTAGTGAAAAATAAATCATTGGGATTACGTGTGCAAAATTATTCACTATTGTAAGCATATAGTGCCAACATTTTGTGGTGGTTCATGATCGGAAGATTATGAAATGACAAACAATTCTACAAACATTCCTGACACAATATTGACGATGTTCTACGCCCACCATATTCGAAATCGAGACAAGCTGTTTCAGTTTTCATTTAGTCGCAAAAAGTCACCTTTCCTATTAGCTGCAATTTCATAGAGGACGTCCAACCAATCCATAACTCGGTTTAACGCATCGGTAGGTCCCAACATTATAAATATGCAGTTTTTCAGTGCTTGGTACAGCATCCAGTGATATACATTCATATCCGGTACCGTTTCCAATCTGATAGGCTCGTAGATGCGGATTAAACATTGTCTCCAATACCTCAAATACTATGAATACACATTGTTCATCACTCAAAACAATGGATACTTTGCCGATTTCAATACAATATTGATAGCCTTTTTGACGAATTACTAAACAATCTTCTTTTCAGTATACAATGCCTTTCACTGTTAATTCGTTGCACTCCTGAATATTATGAGGAAGACTTACTGTTCCCACCGCTGTTTGAATGCTATTGTGATATAGGTGTCTTTGAAAAGATTAGTTTCCTTTCATATCTATTTCCGGTCTTATATCTGCGCCTAAACGAAGGAGGCTTTGGAATAGTTCGTGTTTCTCATTAAGCGATTTGGTGACATTAATGTAATTTCGACTGTATCGAAGAGCTCTTTTGAAGTACGTGTGTTTACTTTCGAATCGGAGAGTCCAAACTTTCATTAATGGGCCGAATTTTACAATTAATTCAGGGTAATATGTCAAATAATGGTGTTTTGGCCGGAGATTCGGCCCAAGCTGTTTTCTTAACAAAATGTATTCGCGAATAATTGATTTTAAATATGTCAAATAAGAATTGTGGATTGCAGGAGCACAAACAATCTCAACAATTTCTAAAAGAAGCAGAACAGCGTGCCACGCACTATCCATAACATCGACAATTTTATCTTCCACGATTAATGAAAAAAGTTTGATGAAGACAAAAATTTGCCAAGCCCCACCGACGATTCGTTTTTTGTTTTCAGAAATCGTACACGGTTTATCTCGCCGATCTTGCATCGAATAAGCAAACGATTCAATACGTTTGTTCAATGTCGATAATGAGAACCATTTTTCGTTGATAAAATGATCGATGTAAATTTTTAAATCATATGCAATCACTCCTTCCAACAGATCGTGACCGAGGCAAGGCGGCAGTCCCTGATCACACACATGATAATTGCTCAAGGAATTAAACTTTGAATTAAACTTAACGCCTTGATAATTATTTTTCTCTCCTTTTTCAGACAATGCGTGATTATAATTTTCAATCGTTCTACGTTCAAACTCCATAAGTTGACCGTCGTCTCTGTGAAATTCGTTTCGAGTAATTAAGCAGTATCGACAGAAATACGTTGACATACTGAAATTTTCCACAAAACCACCAAGTGAAGGCTTCCATGATGAGTCGCCAGCGATGAATACAAGTGCCCCTTTAATGACCTCTCCGGAAGGCATCTGAATTCCCTCTGTTTCTATCATTTTTAAATCCTCTACGATTCTCCCATATACTTTTTCGTGGTCGAAATCCCGTTCTTTGCACAGTGCGACAAGTTTAATCGAATTAACATGGGATCGTACATGTTCCGGAAAATTGCCAATGCTCAAGTAGATTCCGACTAGTTTATGTTTATGAACAGCAGATCCTATAGGATTTACAACTTCAAACGCATCTTCATACAAAATTAGTTTAAAAGAATTTGGGTTTTGTTGAAAGAAAACTGAATCTTTGAATGCAGACCCATCCGTAAAATCTGTCAGAACATCTCTTTCGCGAATTTCGTAGTTAATACGAAGCTCATATCTGAGAGACTTGTCCGTAAAAAGTTGATTCAAATTTTCTTGAATAGGAACATAATGAAAAAACTTTTTGTCCTGGTGATCGGTACTCAGCAACACTTCTACAGGTTCGACAAACGCGCAATAATCTTTGTAAAATTTTTTGCGTTTGTAGTCCGTGTTTAACTTATTAGTAGATAAGAGAAAGGGATCATCGCGAAAAACTTGGTTTATAATCTCATCTACTTTATCGGACAAAATATTTTCTTCCAGCAAACACGTCTTCAAATTAGATTTAACGGCTGGTTGGCCTTGTTCGCGCATACTCAACGTACCCGAGACGATATTCTGAATTGATGAAACTGGCAGCAGCAATCGACATTCTAGTTTTAAATACAACTGTGCTACGTTCCGCAGAAAAAGATCGTCAGAAGTATTATTGATCTGTAAATCGTCATCATCATCGTTACTACACTGTGGTGCAAAAGACTCTTCTTTCCAGTTTGATTGTTCATCAATGAAACTTTTATTTGTCATACCACCGTCACTGTCGATTGCACGAGTACTAACAGCGGGACATAATATACTACCAGAAGATTTTTTGTGTTTCTTAGATAAATGACCGGTGAAGGAATCCAGAATATGATATTCTTTCTGACAGTCTCGATAAGGACATTTAATATTTTCTTTAGCCCGGATATGGCATTTTAAATGCTTCACGATCGCGTTATACGTATTAAATTCTTTTTTGTACAAGGGCAATGCGCAGATCAACTTTGTATTCATAGCACAGGCCGTAGAGGGACTATCGTTTTTCACTCCTTTAAGGACAACTGCATGTGTACGCAACAAATGAGATCGCAATAAACCTTGCAAACGGAACATTTTTTTACAGCCATCAAAACCACAGTGAAACTTTTGAGTTAAGTGTAAATGAAACTTTCGGTGTTCCAAGTACGGAGCAAGTCGTTGGGATCGGTAACCACAAAACTAACATATATACATTTCGTCTGAAACACAAATCACATTTTTTTTTCGAAGATTTTTAGCAAACCTATAACTAAACGTTAAACTTCCTCTAATTTTTAAATATCTAGTGAATTTCACATTTACTGTTATATGTACAAATCAAAGAAAACGTGAGGCCAGACAAATTGATATTCATTCCAATATTTTTGGACAGACGGAAACCCCAAGATTATTTAAATCGGCAAGGATTTTCAACGTAAGAATTTATTAACGCAAAGGTTTTCTTAGGTAGAAAAATAAAATCATTTTACCTACCAATTTTTATTTATCCCTGGGCAAAATATATTTGCATTCTCCTCCACGTGGAAAAAAATACACCGTGCTGACGAAGCCTCAAAATCGAATCCGCAGTGAAAAATGTTATATTTTCTTGATGACAGGATAACTAACAATAAATGTCCCAACTACATCGTAAATCTGAAATAAAACGGAGTCAAAATAAAACGGAAAGTAAGCGATCATTTTATTTGAACTAGACGATATGCGAGAACTATGAGGTTATGCTATATACAGAACTATGCTACCTATGACTCTATGTTATATACAAAACTAAAGAGATACTCAAGATTAAAGATGCTTTACCTATATATTTCTATACAAAATTCTGCGGTACCTATATATTTGTATACTGTATTCCTATACTTATACAGGACTTCAGAATCAATAAAACTTTTGGTTCAAACCGTAGACGTCCTTGATTCAATCGGTAAGAATTCAAAAAATTGTTGACCAATTTGAAATGTTGAAAATGTTAATCAATTAAAAGCTCGAAGCGATCAAATTAATTCAGAGGTTTCCTTGTCAAACCAGAGAAATTGGGATCTGCTGCGATGTGTATGGTCCAAAGAGAAACTCAAGATTAATTCAATCAGCAAGAGTTTTTAAAGCAAAAGTAACAGACAATAAAAATTAGCACTAGTAAGTATATAAATTTAACAAGATTTATAAATTTTTGTCCATCATCGAGGTAAAAAACCTCTGCATGGATTTGATCGCTTCACGTTTTTATATGAATTAATAATCTTCGCGTTCTCCATAGGTATATGGCAATGAATGTTGATTGTAATTATCTATCAAGGAGAAGTGTCTCTAATCTGACATGACAAACCGCTGCAATTATTTGACCTCTTTAAGCAATAATTAATTGATTTAATCCTCCGGATCTTCTTTTTGGATTGCATATGATGCAGCAAGTGCTAATTTTATTATCTGTTGAGGAAAACCTCTTCGTCAATTTAATTTTGCTTTGAAAGTTCCTGCTATTTGAATTAATTTGAGGTTCCCTTTGAAACATATACATTGCAGTGAATCCCAATTTCTTTTTTTTCTACAAGGCGAACCCTACATTTATGTAACTGCTGCAATCTTTTAAATGATAAAATGAGTCCTCCGGACCCCAATAGGTTGCATATTACACAGCGTTGTAACATGGTGTGTAACACAGCGTTGTAACATGCTGTGCAGCACAGCGGTGTAACATGCTGTGTAATATGCAACCAATTGGGATTCGAACAATTTATTTTATCATTCAAAAGATTGAAGCACTCATGTAAATCCAGAAGGTAGCCTCGTCAAACTACAGAAATTTGGATTCGCTGCGATGTGTGTGATGCGCAGAGAACCTCAAGATTAATTCAAGCGACAGGAATTTTCGAAGCAAAACTCAAAGACAGACAATTAATATTAACACTCACTGTATCGAATGCAAGCTAACAATGAGATCCGGAGGGTTAATTCAATCAATTAATAGCTTGAAAAGGTCAAATAAACGCTGCGGTTTGTCTCGTCAGACTAGAGAAACTATTCCTCGACAGACAATTAGAGACAACATTCACTGTTATATACGACCTATGAGGAACCGGAGGATTAATTAATTCATATAAAAGCTTGAAGCTTTCAAATACATACAGAGGTTTTTTATCCTGATTATCCAGAAAAATTTCTATTTCTTGTGATATTTATCAACAAAAGAAAACCACAAAATTACTTCAATCAGCAAAAATGTTTAATGTCAGAATGTATAAACACTAGACCTTCCTTCGGCAAACCATTAAAATCAGCACTTGCTATTCGTTACTGACTAGTTTACGTACCGATTTCAATGTATCCTCGTGCAAAAAGTATTTACGTCCTCCTCCACGTGGCAAAAATGCGTCGTGCTAACGAATCCGTAGCTTCGAAGTCTTAGCGAAAAACAGGATTTTTCGAAACGATCTATGTCCTCCTCCACGTGGCAAGAATGCTTCATGCTAACGAATCCTCAACGTCGAACTCTCAGCGGAAAACAGGATATTTCGAAACGATTTCTAGAAACAAGTATCCGAATTATATCGCAAATGTGTAATAAAATAGAATGGAAATAAAACAGCAAGATAAGCGGTGGCTTCGTTTGTACCCAGCAAAACCCAAGCACTGTGAGGTTATGTTACCATGCATTCAACAAAATCTCTATTAATTATGTACTATGTATACTCGACTTTCACAGTTGCTTACCAATTTCGATATATCACAGATGTAACTCGGATGTATCACTTTCACACAATAGTTTCGCGATGATTTTCAGACTGACGAGAGGGGAGACGAACCATCGTCTCTAACGACTGCACGGAATTCCAGTAAATGGCGGAACCAAAGTTTCTCGAAGCCGGCCGGCGCCGACCGGATGCAGAATGCGCGGGAATGTTAACAATGTTGTATAGAGCAATGTACATTGTAATATTTAAGCTGTGACATCCCGGTCATTTCTTGGCTTCATTATTTACCGGTTTGTTTCACTTAAAATGATTTTTTTTTCTTAAACGTTTTATAAACAGCCTCAATTTATACAATTCATTTATGATTAAACCTGCAGCCATGCAAGGAATGAATTCTTCATTTCTTTCTCGCGGTGCCATTTCAAGAAAAAAACTTTTCGGAATCATGATAAACAACTACCCAGATAGTCAAAAGACGGCACGGCGACGGAACGGTAGCGGAGTGGTACAATACACGTTCGGCACGTTTTTCCATCGGGTACTAGTTTATAATATTTTTCAGTTAGCTGCAATTAAAGTCAGTAACGGTATATTATTTTTCAAATACTTGTTCAGTAACTGATGACTAATACACAAATATAGTATTATTGCATTACGCATGTAAGAATATTCTTCAACCGTATTTTAATACTGTGACTCACGTATATTAAATTCAACATGCGTATATTAAAATCAATGTCGTTCATTAATTTCCTTGTACAATATATCTGAATAGTTACTTACTATACTTGGTTTGTAAATTTCATACACGTTTGTTTAGTGAAAATGTTGTAATTTTCATAACATTTTTAACAATGTATAGGTGAGTGTTAAAGATTTAACGAAATAATTAATATATGTTTTTTTTCTATTTTAAATGGCAAAAGTTTCGTGCGAGGGAAAAAGGATACCTTGGCGTACAACAATACTTCGTAAACTTTTTGCACAAAACCACCGTAGTGAACCGTGAAAACATGGTGATTTTCGCAGTGGTCGGGTCTGCTAGGGAATCTGCTAACCCAGTCAAAACTGTTTAGAGATTTGGATGACAGTATCTATTCACTGCTTCAAAGGCTCGTCATCCCAGCGCCGTCAAGCAGAATATCGTATTACGAGTTGGTAGAATTTAATTTTAAACATTTTTGTATAAACGTCAACTCTGTTAATAACGTATACGAATTTAAAGCACTGCCACCGTTCGTCGAGATTCAGTCCTGCCGGTCAAAGAGCGCTGCAGAGATTTTGTGATCGTCCTCGTGTCACAATTGGGAAACAGAGTTCCAGAGCATATGAAAATACCTAACGAAATATCTACGTGCTAACCACAATTAGCGTCATCACAAGTCAAAGCTGATATCATGAATATTGCAGCCCAATTCAAGCATAGGCTGTGCAATTATATCGACCCGGCTATAAACGAATTGTAATAAATTTTTATTCTACAAGATAAATTCTCACAGCGTGGTAGACACGTTTATTAATTGTATAATCATAATTCGGCAGAGAATATTATTTGTCGAATCTGGGATATATTAGACGATATAGCATTCATTCAAAAACTTTGAATACGATTGTAAAATGGTAGGAGACGCATTAAAAAATAATAAAAAAATCGAACTTCTGTGAACATTTTATATTTTCCAAATATTTACATATTCTTGATATTTTCACGCGCACACTCACACGCGCACGCACACGCACACGCACACGCACACGCACACGCACACGCACACGCGCACGCACACGCACACGCACACGCACACGCACACGCACACGCACACGCACACGCACACGCACACGCACACGCACACGCACACGCACACGCACACGCGCACGCACACGCACACGCACACGCACACGCACACGCACACGCACACGCACACGCACACGCACACGCGCACGCACACGCACACGCATCCGGATACCAGATAAAAATCACTTTTCTCGACGTCTCAGACTATTTTAGTACTCTGACATGAAAATCTCAATTTTTTTTTCGAAAACATAGCTAAGCTCATATAATACTAAGCCCAATTAAGAATATGGAACCCTATTCATTGAATAATAATCCCGAATTTACAAACGACTACTAAAATGCATTAATTGTTGATCGAATGGCGAATATAGAAACACTTTGCGTCGGTCATGGTATAAAATATGGCTTCACAAAGTATCAAACCAATTATTTTTTTGAAAAAGGACTAAAAAAACGATGGGATTACCCCCATGGAAATGAAGTATATGTCAGATATATAAAAATATATATAATTTATATACGTCACATATATTCATGTATATAAATATTGTATATATTCCTATATATTTATTATATATACTGTTACGAATATGTAGCTGACTATTCGTTGAGACACACGACATTAGTTAGGTTTGACATTAGACGAACGAACGGACGATCGATACGAGATCGATCGTCATATTAGATAGTCTGGACTGAGACGTCTGACCGAACAGGCGTGTGACAGTTCATGCTCGGGATATTTAGATGGAATTGTACTAATAATATCCGCCCCCAAACTAAATACGCGCGTTATTCATTCGCTCGGCCGTAACATTGGTGTCAGAAGTGTTCGACGAACCTACAAAGGATATTTATTCGCGAGGAAACGAAGACAAAATTGAGAGTCTAGATGACTCTCCCTGTGAACGGTCGGTACAAAATTAGAGTCTAGATGACTCTCGCGGGGACGGATTGACCTGAAAATTGAAGTCTCGATGACTTCTGGTGAAATGAAAATGGAAGAAGAAAGGAAAATTGTGATCTCGATGACACAGTGTAAAATTGGAGAAGAACTCCAAATCGATGAAAGGCGGTTGGATAGATCTACGAAGGATTGACACAGGCAAATAAAAGTTATGTATTTTCGTGTTATCGGGATAGTAATGACTATTATACGGAAAATGTGTGATTCTTCTCTCTCGTGTTAGCGACCAGGGTGTCGATTTGTCGAGTCGTTGTTCGGTTAGATCGAAGTATTCATATGAGTATATTAGCATTGATAAAGTCTGGAAAGTGTTGAGAATTGCTTGGCTGGAGCTTTTGGACGTCTTTTTGGATTCCCGTTGGGTGAAAAGAGTCCTGATAAGTTTCCGGAGAATTCTTTTTAGGGGGTAACTGCTGGACCTGAGTGACAGAGTTACAGATCGGGGCACTGTTGGCCGATGAGAGGTTTCGAACAGTGACCGATGATTTGAGGTATAAAAATCTTTCCAGATGAATATTTAGGACGATGTGTCGTGTTATTGTAGAATCGATGGTACATTAATTGAATTTCAAAGTCGATAATGAGAGTGAGATGTGTGAGAGAGAGAATAATCATTAAGATGATATTGTCCCATGTGCAACTAGTATTTGCAGAATGCTACGCGATTTATTTGTGTGTCACAGATCGAATTTGAAGATGCTGTGACATGATGAGAATCCTTCCTGCTCGAATCCTTCCGAATAACCAAAAAGATAAAATTGAAGAAGAATCAATAAAAAGAAAGAAGAAGGATTATGTACTGAATGAAGTATTTAAGAGATTATTAGAAATAGACTTGACACAAACCGATATAAGACAAGATGGCATTATTCAGATCGGATTTGAAGAACAATGAGTATAGGAAAAAATGTAATTATTTAGCATTGTGAACACCGTTCTTCCCAAGGTTTTTCGGCCATGGTTTTCCTTGTGGACATGGACGAATGTCGGAACGGTGTAGGTTAATGAATATTGGACAGATATTAGAATGATGGACCGTGGCACATCATAAGGTGGACTAGGAGTTGCCGGGGCGGCAACTTAGGAGGAGGGGAGTAGTGTTACGAATATGTAGCTGACTATTCGTTGAGACACACGATATTAGTTAGGTTTGACATTAGACGAACGAACGGACGATCGATACGAGATCGATCGTCATATTAGATAGTCTGGACTGAGACGTCTGACCGAACAGACGTGTGACAGTTCATGCTCGGGATATTTAGATGGAATTGTACTAATAATATCCGCCCCCAAACTAAATACGCGCGTTATTCATTCGCCCGGCCGTAACAATACTTATATATCTTTGATTTGACAGAACAGCGTATCATCTGTGGCTGAAAATAGATATTGGCGATTTTATCTAGAGACAATGTTTAAAATTTCCGATGGTACCTATTTTTATGGTTAATATTACAGAAATAAATTTTGAAAAGTTGTGAACATTTTCTAAATTATTTAAACATGACATTCAAAACCATTTTATGCGTAAAAACCATCATATACAGACGCATAGGCGATCCGTTATGCAGTAGCATAAACATAAGTAAGGTTATTTTGTTCTTTTTTATTATGTAATAAGCAGAAGGCTTAGTTTAATACACAGATTTATTTTCATCATAAGAAAATTAATGTTCATCACTTTAGATACGAAAACTTCTGTTGCATTTAAATCTCGCCTGGAATTAAAACAATTCAAATGATAGCTGGTAACGTAGCGGTAAGGTTCCAGGTTAGCATGCGAAAGGTCCCGGGTTCGATCCCAACTTTAGGTCATTAGGTTTATTTCTTTCTCCGAAATGCGTAATATATAGTATTGTAACCCAAATTGATATAATTCATGATGACAATCCAACACATTTTTTCCATATTACCAAACCTCTTCTCTGTACGTACTAACCAACGTGAAAAAAAATTTGCGTGAATATATGTCACGTATATAAATTAAATATGCCACATATATGAAGAATATATATTTTATATATATACAAGAGCCGTGGTACCGTCTCGACGCCAAGTATTAAAAAAAAATGAGCGATGAGCGATATATCATATCATATCAAGACGCTACCAAGTAGTTATACTCCAATATGCGGGAAGTAAATATCAAGAGACGCGGTAGTGTCTCGACGCCAAGTATGAAAAAAAAAATGAGCGATGAGCGATATATCATATCATATCAAGACGTTACCAAGTAGTTATACTTCAATATGCCGGAAGTAAATATTGGCACTACGTTACCTCACGAATAAATCATCGGATCGAAATGGTGATAAGATTTTTACTATAGAATGTGTATCCAAGCTTTCCAGTTCGCTTAATTCCGAACACATTCGTTCGGTGGATTCTTGTGTACGATGATCGCGATCAGTAATCGATCCAAAATTTTTCGATTGTTGCATGAGTTAACGCGATAATTTTCGGACGGCTCGATCTCGGCAATGAAGCATCCGATCGAATTTTCAAGGACACTTTTATGATATAATTCGGACCTAAGCTTTCCAATGCGCCTAATTACAATCATAATCGACCAGCGGTTCCCGAGATACGATGAGGTGAACCTGAAATACGGGTGTGAGGTGATAAGACGAAATTTTCCGCATCTTGATTCCTCGGATATCTCGGAAACGAAGCATCAGATCAAAATTTCAGCGATACTTTTGTAATATAATACACGCCCAAGTTTTCCAGCGCGCCTAGTTTCGATTAAAACGGTCCAGTGGATGCTGTGATATGATCTCAATACGATAAAAAATGTGTGATTCAAGTTCATGCTTTTTCTCGTTGCCATATATTCGCGTCAAAAATGCATCGCAAGATACCAAACATGGCAAATCTTGGTTTTTTAAGAAAAGGAATAATATTGTCGGTAAAAAAGTTGTTATTAAATATTGTGTAAACAATGCTTAAAAAATAAATTGTCAAATATAAACCGCTTGACACAAAATTTGGTTAATATTGTTATTTAAGTAAACGAACAATATTGCCGGTAAAAAAATTGTCATTAAATATTGTTTAAACAATGTTTAAACAAGAAATTGTCAAATCTAAACCGAACTACACAAAATTTGTTCAATATTGTTATTTAAGTAAACGAACAATATTGCCAGTAAAAAAATTGTTATTAAATATTGTATAAACAATCGAAAAAGTAAAAATGTACGCCAAGTATTTAAAGTTTGTATTTTCGTTTAGAAAATATGTTTATCAAAAAACCTCTAAAAAAAAAGAATATGCAAATTATGAAACAATTTTTCAAAACCTCTTCCAACAAAATATGTTTATTGAATTCCTATTTATTACAGGATCTAAAAAATAAGTTAAATCAAACCTAAAAAACTTTTCTCAAAAAAGTAAATAGGTACGCTAAGTATGTAACGTTTGTATTTTCGTTTAGAAAATATGTTTATCAAAAAAAAAAAAAACTAAATGTAAATACTAAACAATTCTTAAAAACCTCTTCCAACAAAATATGTTTATTGGATTCCTATTTATTACAGGATTTCAAAAATAAGTTAAATGAAACCTAAGAAGCTTTTCTCAAAAAAGTAAAAAGGTACGCCAAGTATTTAAAGTTTTTATTTTCGTTCAGAAAATATGTTTATCAAAAAACCTTTCTCAAAAAAAAATATGCTTATCAAAACAATCTAAAAATAAAAATAAAAAATAACTTAGATCATGTAAGCCAAGCAATGGTATACATACAAAAAATTCTTCAAAAATATGTTTATCAATACAAGCTTAAAAAAAATATCTTTAAAAAATATGTTTATCGAAACATAGTTAAATTTTTTTTATGTCTCAAAACAATCTTAAAAAAACATACAAGATGCAAACAATCTTGACAAAAAAATTAAGATGTTAATCATATTTATAAATCGGACGACAGTACAGTGGGATGGCGTATAAAAACTTGGCGTGCCAGTTTTTTTTACAATAGCTGTCGTACATGGTTCATTAAAACAATCGAGGGAGAGGGGAGGAGGAGGGGAGGGAGGATGCACATGCATCTAATATTGATGCCTGCGTTGAGGTCTCAGGAAAGAAAGAAAATATATGAATGGCCTAATTCGATAAGGGCGTATGATTGCTACCCAGATAGAAAAACGTGCCGTCAAATGGATATTTTACCATTGGTACCGCCACCGTTCTGTCTCCATGCCACCATTTTTCTATCTGGGTAACCTTAAAGTGGGAGAGCGGGGCAAAATGACACACTGGGGCAAAACGGGATAATGAGTCAAAACGTAACTTTAGAATAACTTTTGGATGGTGGCGGTGATGGTGCGTGTAGCAAAACGGGATTGAAAATCCGGATGTATCGTTGTGACAAAATGGGGCATCCAAAAATTATTGGAAAATGTAGTTCAGCCCTCACTGTCCCGTTTTGCCCCGGTGTGCCATTTTGCCCGGCACTCCCCTGCGCCTTTCTGGCATTAGAACATCGATATTAGTCAACCAACGTGCATCCTCATAGATTGAAAAGAGATATTGGCCCTGTGCCGTAATGTAATGTTATTGTAGTAGTGAACTACTAGTGCCCCTGATAAAGAAAATTATAAAATGTTGAAAGGCTTAATCATGATAAATAAGATTTCGCTATGGCTGATTTCCGAAGGGCCAATAGAAACAAAGCAAGCTATCAGTCCCACATAGCGAATCCAGCTATCTGTGGCAGTATTGTTCACCAAGAGTCCCACACACGCACGTACTGCCATAAAGATGGGAGCTATGGCCGCATTGCATCATGAGAGGATTAATTTTGCACTGGAGCACAATGTCGTGTTATGTAGAGTAAGAGTCTCGGCGATCCCCCTGTTCCCTCGATTATTTTAATGAACCATGTACGACAGCTATTGTAAAAAAAACTGGCACGCCAAGTTTTTATACGCTATCTCACTGTACTGTCGTCCGATTTATAAATATGATTAACATCTTAATTTTTTTTGTCAAGATTGTTTGCATCTTGTATGTTTTTTAAGATTGTTTTGAGACATTTAAAAAAACTTAACTTTGTCTTGATAAACATCATTTTTAAAGATATCTTTTTAAAGGTTGTATTGATAAACATATTTTTGAAGAATTGTTTTGTATGTATACCATTGCTTGGCTTACATGATCTAAGTTATTTTTTATTTTTATTTTTAGATTGTTTTGATAAACATATTTTTTTTTTTTTGAAAAAGGTTTTTTGATAAATATATTTTCTAAACGAAAATACAAACTTTAAATACTTGGCGTACCTTTCTACTTTTTTGAGAAAAGTTTCTTAGGTTTTTAAAGATACATCGATAAATTATTTATATATCCTGTTTATATCTTTCATATATCTTCGTTATACTTTGCAGATATATAATGCGGCAAAAAGGTCTATATCTCAGATATATACTGGATATATATTATATATCCATAAATATATTTATGCATATACTTTATTTCCATGAGGGTAATATATACGCGACTGATTTGTATGATTATATCAACCAGAAATGTGTTGTACGACGGAACATAATCGGTTTGTGACGACACTACGAAACCAAATTTTACTGAACGATAGTTCCTTCAATTTTTATCGTACCAGATTTAATTTTTTGTAGTTTTGTAGATAAACTTAGTCTCTTTAACAGTGAAAATAACTATTATGATCGTAAGATTGACTGTAGCTGAGTTATTCTCAAAAAACGCAAATTTTGCACATTTATTTAAGGTGAGACTAAACTACTTTGTATTCAAAGTTGAATATTTTGGAGACTATACGACCAAAAATGTACGGCGACGCGCCGATTTGAAGATAATCGAACAGGCTATATGATACCACTATTTTTATGCCCGTCCATTCTATACGAAAATTAACGATCCCCTGTAAAGTGGTCTAATCGACTTCTTACATTTAATTAAATGGAAAATGGAAAAACCCATTGCACCTCCTGAAAAACAATCGCACAGGGCTCCCCCTCCGCAACTTTCAATCGTATGATATAAACTACGGTTTGAAGGGGGGCGTAGTAAAAAAGAAAGTTTTTTTGGGGCCAGTCTTAGGTACATCCTATTAATCTCGTTTTGCAATGGCAAATAAGTCGCTTATAACGATAAAGAGGTACAGCTCAGAGCTTGCTCGATCTAATTGTGTCGAACGTACAACGATCAATCGAGTCATCCGAATGCATCGTGCATACGGAATCACACCATACCGATGCATATAGCGCTGATACAGTTTGCAATAGATAAAAACAGGTATCCGAAATATAAGAATTTCGGCGAAGATTAGGGGTGTGCGGATAGCACTTGAATTAAATTGAATTGAATATTCATATTCAATTCAAAATTCGAATTGAATATTCGAAAATTTGAATAATACCAATTATTCAAATATTCATGAATAATCTGAATTATTCAAATATTCATGAATAATTCATGAATAATCTGAATTATTCAAATATTTGGTATGCATCGATGCGGCAAAACGAGGCAAGAAATCGGGTTCTATAGATGGGGCAAAGTGGGCGGTGGGTCCAATACGAGGCAAAAATTAGGATGCATCGGTGGGGCAAAACGGAGCAAAAAATCGGGATACATCGGTGAAGCAATTAGTACAAAAAATCGGGATGTATCGACGCGGCATAATGGGGCAAAAAATCAGGATACATCGGTGAGGTCAAACGGGGCAAAAAATCGGAACGTATCGATAGGGCACTGGGGCGGTGAGACAAAACGAAGAAAAACCAAGCAATATCGATGGGGTAAAACGGGGCAAAAAAATGGGAATGTATCGATGGGGCAAACTAGGATCTTTTCGAATCGTGGGAGGTAAGTCGAGTTAAGGGAGAAAGGGGAGTCAGACAACCAGACAGGCAGGTCTGTCTGGATGCCCCATTCTCCCCCATCTCCTTTTGTCTCCCACGAATTCAGGAGATCCCATTTCGCCCCAACGATGCAACCCGATTTTTTTGGTTATGCTCCGTCTATACATCCCGATTTTTTGCCCTATCGAAGCATCCCGCTTATTCATGAAGATTTGAATAATTTGTATTATTCAAGAATATCCGTATTTATAAATTTTTTTGAATATTCAATTTGAATTTTGAATTGAATATCAATATTCAATTCAAATCAAGTGCTATTCGCACATCCCTACTATTCAGATATATCGACAGGAGACCGCCATTATCTATAAAAAAAAATGCTGTAGCTGTTTGCTATTCTGTAATGCATTGAATTGACTCAACGTGTAATATAACCTCGAATACGCGTCGAGCTATGTCTACGATAATTTGCTATATATATAAAAGGTGTTTATGCGTGTTTAAAAAAATTATTATTAGTTTTTATTTATTTATTTATAATCTTAGTGTTTTCGCGTTTTGGTTATATTATTTATTATATTTAAAATGGATGAAAAAAAAATGTTACACAAATTGAAAAAACTTCCAATTGCAAAAAGAGTTTAATAAACACATTAAATTATATAGTTCTACAGTTCTAACTCGATCACCGTAATGTAATGTGATATTTGCAAAGTCATATATGTCAGAGATATAATTTTATAAATATTATATTTCTCATATACAATTTTTTAATACTGTGTTTCTCCAATAAGACTTTGTATGTGTTGTTGCTCTCCTAAAAAATTTGCTATTTGTCGTTGTTATTCGTTACTATTTTCTATGCGTCGTTTCTCTTTGATACAATTGTCTATGTATCGTTCTTCTTCGTTCACTTTTCTATATGTTGTTCCTCTGCGATAATTTCTTAAATATATATTGTTGCTTTTCGTTCCATTTTTTAAAAATGTTGTATCAGAAAGTTGAATAGATGAATAGACTTCAAAGAGCATAAAATAAAAAAATAAAAAATAAAAAATTAAAAAGAACTCCCGACTGCAAATTAGTCGTTATTATTTTTAAAAATATTCCTATAAAAAGTACAAAAAAAAAAGTTTAATAAAAAGTAACTTCAAAAAGGATGAAATAATTTATGAATGTAACAATAATTAATATTGTCAGTAAACAATAATAGTAATAGTTAATAATTAAGAATAATTGTAAAATTAATTTAGTAATTAAGTTTTGATATTTTTAGGGTACTTTATTGTACATTAGAAGGCATAAAAAAAAAAAAATTTTTATCGATAATAAGTGTTCATCAGCAGCCTGCAACTGATTGGAGCTGAACGAATTTTCCCCGCGATGTCGAATTGCGGCAGCTGCAGTTTTTTTTTAATCGGAAACAAAAAATTCAAAATCCATTGCATTCTATACGAACGTACGCTGTCGATAAATCAAGACAAAGTTTTAAAAATTGAATATTATAATAATGGCGGCACTCAGAGAAAAACATCGAATGTTCACCGAAAATTTTTATGCAAAAAATGATTGTTAAATTAATTTTTTATTGAATATGTAGTTTTTTTCGACAAGGCTTTGAAATGATGTGTAAAAAAACCTTTCATTGAAATGAATCGGATGAATAGTTTTTTTATTAACGCTGCAGAAAAGTTCGAAAATGTAGTTTTGAGTAAATAGCGTTTAAAGTTTCGGGTAAAGAAAAATCAAGGTCTCTGGTATAGCGGAATAGCTATTCCGCTATTCCGGGACAAAAAATTTAAAAACGATTGGTCGTGTAGTTGCGTTGGAAAAAAATCCCGAAATTTTTCGTCGTTTCTATTTATTTCCCCCCTTAAAATATCTCACAAACGCATCTCAGGTTGAAGATATACCGCTAAAGATTTGCCAAGCTAAAGTACTATTCCATGTACCTGGCTGTTGAATATTAAATAAAGATTGGATTTATGCCAAATGTAATATTCGTTATTCATTACAACTCGTCTAGTCGATGATCTCGACTCGACAGAATAATGAAACATGGCTGTTGAAGGAGCTCGTCAAACTTCGTCGACTCCTAAGTGGTTCGGTCGCTTGTCGCAAGCTGCCCTCGCAGTGAATATATGATACTGGTGAAATTCATTGTAGGCACTTGAAGGGGGATAATCGGTAATCCTTGGCCGACAAAATTGCGCACTGGGGGTTCCAGCATTCTAAAATTAGAGATGCTAAAAATCGCCGATGAGAAACTGTTGCACGCTAGAAATATGAATAATGCCCCAAGGCACGGTATTATCCAGAAGATCTCGAGTCAAAATAGTACGTTGGATGACATAGACAGGGACCAGATCATGACCTTGTTAAAATTACAGAGACTCTTTTTCAAGAGAGTCTTGTTAGTGGATATACCCTGGATTTATCCAGGGTATATCCAGCAAATATTCTTGAGCCCTTTCTCGTTCATCCTTTTTGTGGAAAAACAACGCGAGCATTTTCTTTCTTTAAAGGCAGGAAAGGTATTGTACCATCTCTATGGAACAGTTTCGATTGTCGGAAGATTCGATATCGGAGAAGACGATTCTGACGAAGTGGAGCAATGCCAAAGGTCCAATATTATTAGTAATAATATTGGACCTTTGGTAATTTGGTAAGTAATAATTTATTACTCGCTGGTATCCTGCGAGCTAAGAAAAGGGATACAGACCACTATCGCCCATTTCGCGATACCTCCACGTTTTGCGAAATGCTCTCGACAAAAAGGATGAAAATTCTCCAGTACGTATTACGAAAATCGAAACCAATTTTAGTATAGCTCTGTTGATATCGGCACTTATTATTTTCACCCAAATGAGTCTCACCGAATACTTGGTGAGGCCGAATAAGTGGATCATAGAAGGTCATGTCTAAAAAATCGGGAGAAGTTATACGATTCTTCACGTATGCTCTTCGCACTTGCTGCATATTATATAGAGAAAGGCAAAAAAACCGATGAAAGTTAAAACGTCTTTACAAACATGCAACCGGATCGTGACAAAATTAATTTGTTGTGCGACATTCAAAGCCGCACGTGCGTTTTCCAATATACGATCGGTGTTTTCGCAGTGAAAAAAAGTCCCACAATTTTGCAGAATTGATCGCAAGTATGGAGGTTATCGAAGTGCGTGAGGACATCTGCACCGAAATGTTAGCAGAAACAGTACAATAGGTGCATAAAAAGTTTCCAGTAGCTATAGGAGATGGCGAGGGGCTACGGCATCGTTTAGAAACAAAATTTAACGGTCATTAAAACGGTTCACCGTTTTTTCGAACGTAATTATTGCACTTTGGGGTCAGCCAACGGAAATACTATTGAATCAAGTCATATTCGAGACACGGAAGAAGACAATGACCACTATCGTCCAAAATTAGTCGCGTTCCTCGTCGACTAATTCATTCTGCCGCTCTTCCCACTATGTTCGACGATGATAATCAGTTACGACTTGCGTATCCTCCGTGATGGCAATGCCTCCGTGGAGAACTGGTTTAAAATGGTCAAAGCCGATGTGTTAAAAAAAAAATTGCGAATCCCGGTAGATTGATTTCCGAAGAGGATGGAGGATCTGCTGGAAGGTAGAATAAAACAACGAAAGTATGATCTTCGAGCAGAAAAGCAAAAAAAGCGATTCTTAAAAAGAAAAGACGTAAAGATGCTTTCAAGGTTTAATGCTTCCGTAAGCATTAAACCTTGCGAAAGAAACTTAGAGAGACACTGGCTTGATAAAAAAAAACATGTACTTTCCAGCATCGAAGCTTATAGTGATTTCAGTTGGTGCGATAAACGATTGCGACGGTAAATCTGAGCACATGACGATGATAAGTCTCGATTCCTCGCTGAAATCGATAGTCTTTCCATCGCTCGAGTTGGACGTGTCTCCGACCTCGGCGGAGATACTTAGAACCAGGGCGACGGAAAGCTCGAGCGTTATAAACTGAAAAGGAATGATTGAATCGCATGCCGATCTGATTACTGCCGAAATCGACTCCGAGTCACATGCCCAACGTCAAGTGCTATCACAAAACGATAGGACTCTCGACATTCCAACAATTACTGATCTGAACACTGAGGACTTGCTGGTTCAATATCAGCAGGTTAATTACGACGATGCCTGTGAAATCTGGAATCGTGATGAGCATACTCTTGATGACGAAATCGTTAACGAGGAAGTGAATAGTCGGCCGAATGAACTTCTAGAATTAACTCCGAGTCTGTATAATGGAGAATCAGATCGGTAGAAAGCGAAAGATTTTCTAAGGAGACGCTCCAGTTCCCAACATTCCAACTGGAACACTTCCGCATTCTGCCGGAAGAAAGCCTCGCAACGCTATTAAGCGGCGCACAGTTTGACGATGATGTGATTAACGCCTTCTATTTTCTACAATATATTGCAATGAATCTTACAGCTATATCATACGATACTTGTTTTTGGTACACGCTTATAGACAGTGGAACGTTACCGTTGGGGTTATAAAGATGGGTGAATCGAATGCAGCCCTGGCGTCATGACATATGGTTGTCGATAAACATTGCCAATCAGCACAAGGTATAATCAATCATCATTTTTCCTCATAACCGAATCTTATACCTGCATTCGTGTCACAGCGCACCGCTGATGGAATACATAAAGAAATTATACTTGTTTATCTAGACTTATTGCATGCCGAAAAACAGGGCAATAAGCAGATGGAATAAGTGGTCCATATCGGCGTTGACTGATATCTCGACGCAAACATCCATAATGTGAGTAGGCGAGAATTGTAGAGTGCATGTTTGTATGCGGGGCTGCCTAATTGCCGCAAGTTCTTTTACAGAATTCACCGAATTCGACGTGGGTTTTTCGAGGAACGAAATCGCGCATTTCCTTCTCCAATCCTCGCAGCCCAAGAAAAACGAGAGACGCGCCTGCGAAGGAGAACTATTGTATGAGTACAGCACTGATTACACGAATAGTGACAAACATTCCAAAATACACGCTTATCGGCGCCCTCTTATCGCGAGCATGAGAGGAATTGAGTATTGCGCAGCATTGAATGCCATTCTCGTAGTAAAGAAGATCCAAAAGCCTTGATTGGTTTGAAAATCACGCCCGCATCGGTTCACTGGCAGAGTCAAAGGAAACGCCCAATGAAAAGCACCCTGATTGCGAGAGGCAAGGGGAACTCACGACACAAAAAGCACCCCAATTGTGAGAGATAAGGGGAGCTCACGAAACAAAAAGCACTCCGATTGGTATCTAAGACTTTTATTGATGCCTTTTAAAAAACAATTGAAAAAAATGAATAAAAAAATTTGAACTGTTATAAAACTTGAAACTTGAAATGTTCATATCGCTTTAATATAATGTTCCTTTCTTCACGAAGCTTCCTCCGCGAGGAAGCCAAAAATACAGACAATGCTTTCTGATAGAAAAGGAAAGGAAAATTATGCGAAAGTGATTTGACAATTGCAATTTTCAACTTTTTTCATTCATCTTTTCTCGCGGTCATATTATGCCAATGCAATTTTGCTGTCCGATCCCTCGAATTCCTTTTACTCGAACAGACCCAAATATCAAATTTCCGCAGTCTATAACCGCTCGCGCCAGACGCAAGCGTCTGCTTTATTATATAGCAAATCTTTCGAACAAAAGAAAAAGATAATTCGTCAGCCCCAGCTGTCACAAACTCCACGCCTCAACGGTTATCATCGGAGTCGCCGTGTTCCTCATCAGCGACGTGTAAATACGATTTATTGTTAAAATTTAAACTTATTATTCCCTGTTCGTTGCGGGTACCCCATCTACCCTAAAACTCACCCCTTTCGACAATAGCTTCAGAATTCCAAATAAAATATTCGACTCTGTTTAGAATATATAAATTCTCGAATTTTAAAACAGACCTCAAATTTTCCGGAGACATTAAAATACAATTTTTCAAATACAATTTTGACTATATTCGAAATATTTAAATGCCTGAGTTCAAAAATAAATCTCGAATTTTTCCGAGATACTCGAGTTCTGTATTTCAAATAAAATTTCGTCTCCGTTCGAAATATGCAGATACTTGAATTTAAAAATAAAATTTCAAATCATTTGGAAATATTGAAGTTTTTGTGTTTTTCAAATTAACTTCGGATTCTTCCGAAATAATCAATTTTTTCAATTTCGAAATCTCCCAGTTCCCACGTACCCTTCTGTCAAAATTTATAACGATCACTAAAATTGAGAGAAATGTCCCGAACTCATCCCAATACGCCTGATCCTTTTTCTAAAACGAGAGTGGATTCGTGGACAGCAGCAACTCGCGCCCACACGTACAAATGCGGGCATGCCGCTCAACCCGCACGAAGATTTCCATAGAAGTCCTCACCTGAAACAAAATCAGTCGCAGGGCTCGCAACTGGCAAAGAGCCTTGCAATCTAAAGATCTCCAATATCATTACATTAATAATCAATAATTTTGAGGTCAAACAAGCCGTTTTATCGCTACTCAAAAATCGTCTCGAGAATACCAAGCAATAGATTTTGGCAGGTGTATTCTGAACGTGTAACAAAATTTGTAGATATTAATATTAAAAATTGTATAAGTTAATTTTTCGAATGAATGAAACTTCTACAGTTCTCAATATTAAGACGCGACAATTTTTCGACACATTCAAAACACCCCTACGAACATTCAATCGTTTGGTATTTTATATAACTTTTTTCTCGAGAAAATAAATAAAATGCATTTTTGTCTCAGATGATTTTATATTAATATCAATATCTTACTAACTATTGATTTGTTTTTTACGATTGTGTCTATTTAATAATAAAAAGTACCTTTCTTTGAGTGAGAAAAAAATTATTTTGTAAATATTGTACCGAGCATTATTAATGCATTCGTGGAACTCCTACATTTTATATTAATTTCATTAATTTAACGTAAGAAACAGCAGCACGTAGCATAGGCAATGAGAAAATGGCTGTGAAAATAATAAAACCAAAGTCTAAATACAAATATTAACAAATGAATTTATTATTTAAAAATCGGTCGTATATTCCCAGAAATATTTCTTTGCCTATGCTACTAAATCGCAAAACATTCATTTTCCATCTTAGAACGTTGTGAATCACGACGGATTCTATAATAGACACAAAAAGATGCAAAAAACAGTTGTGATGAAAATATTGGAAAATTACGAAAAAAAACGTTGCGAGACAGTCACCACGACCGAGAAATAAAAAAATTAATAAGAATTGCGGCTTTTCAAAAACAATAAAAACGTCGTTAGACAATTTCAGGATGTAAATAAGCGACGTCGCTCGACAAAATACTCGAATGACCCAGACCGGCGTTGCTGAAACCATCGCCGGACAGTTATCAAACCGTCGCCCCAACCGACCGGGTGTCGCTGCTCTCGGTCTCAGTTATACACTAACCGATAGAGATGGGTGCCGACTTTGTGACTGGTATTTTTTTATTTATTTATTTTTTTTTCAGTTGACTGTCGCGTGACCATCAATTGACCTGTCCGGAAATGACCGCACCCCACAACAGCGATATTAACACTTAAAACCTCCACGGTCCAACTTCAAAATTAACATAGTACTAATCTCGTTAATGAGAAAAAAAATTGAGTTCGTATTCATTTTATAATAGTGTTTCATTGATGAATTAATTGATAGAAAATTCAAATATGAATGATTACGAAGTCAACGAGAAAAAAATTCGTTTAAAATCAACCGAGACTCCTAAAAAGTTGACCAAATTCGCGCCAAAATTTGTCGTGACGCTCAAATTCCAACTAGATACCCTGGTGAAAACATTTCTCTGAAGATCTCTGAAAATATATCTGAAAGTCTCGGAAAATTTCTCTGAAATTTCTCTGAAAAGTCCTCTGAATTTCTTTCACTTATCGCACTTTTCAGATTAAGTCAAAGATTTTTCTGAATCAAAATATTTCTAATTTTTCTAAAAAATCTCGGATTTTCGTTGCCGACTTCTCTGAAAAACTATGAACTTTGTTGATATTCTAAGCCTGTTTCTCTGCTAAATTTATAAACTGCTTTCTGAAAAATTCAAATTTGCGCTGAATTTCTCGTACAAAGTATACGTAATTATTCTGTTCAAGGAACAGAATAAGTGGATCTTAGAGAAAACTGGTACATTCTCTGAAATTCTCTAAACCAACATAATCCGGGAATATAGCATTTCCAAAAAATAAAAAGTATCTTCTCTGAAAATGGCTAATACGCGTAACAGAATGAGTCAATCATAGAGACACCTCGTATTTACTCTTAACGTACTTTATCAGAAAAAATCAGAGATATCCAGAATTCTTTAGGAAATAGTCTGAATTTCTCTGATATATTGTGACTGCTGAAACTTGTGCGTAGAAAATGGCAGAGATATTCAGCATATAGCAGAGAAAGTCAGAGAAAAATCGCGGAAAATCGGTGAAAATCACTGAAACGGTGCGTTTAGAGTTTTCAGACAAATTGTCAGAGAAATATTTACACCAGGGCAGATGTTATTCGCTGTTTGGATCATATTTGAGTCCGCGAAAAAAAAAATAACGTCAAGGCACAATAAAAATTTTTCTGGAGTAAAAAAGACGGTCAATTGACGGTCGATAGACCGTTAATTGACCGGTCATTTTTGGATAATTGACGCCTACAAAAAAGACCGTCACTGCACATCTCTACTAACAGAACAGGATTTTGTTTGCGAAAAAACTCTCGAGCGTGGTTGCCACCTAACGGCCGGCGATGTACTACATTCGGGTATGAGCAGCTGGCGCGTGGCCAGTTACTTTTTTCTGTGGTGGTGAGGCCCGGGCCCTAGTTTGCATGGTAGGAGGGCAACTGTTCGCCATCGCGGTGTCCAAATGTTTATGTGTCAGTTTTGATTCGTGTTTAATTTACAAATGTTGTGCGTGTAGTCAATAATAACGGAAAGTGCGCGTAATTCAATTATTTATCGTATAGTAATATTTTGGCTTAGTGACAATTTAGTTTTGTGTGAAAGTTTTACGTGTCAAGTGGACTGTGAGCATGTGTTATTGTTTCTATTTTTTTTTTCATCTTAACTCAGCGGCAAAGGAACCCAACGTGCATTCAGGTGACTAATTTTAAGTGTAATTGTTATAATTCTTTTTCGTGTTATATAATTAAATAAAACTATTAAATAAAATATTTTAATGTTTTTTTTCTGTTACAGAAGATTGCGGAGAGAGCCATGAAGTCACTGGTCTCCGGAGTCATTACTGGGGCCCTGGTGCGAAGACTTTAAAAGGTGAGTAGTTTAATATTATTGTATTTTGTACGCTTAGATTTGTTAAATATATACATATTTGTTAATATATATATTTGTTCATAGATTACAGGTTCGCTGGGGTCAGCTAGGAAAGATAATACACATTCCGCTGTATCAACACTATGGTGCGCAGCCAGTCCAGCGTCTTGACTGTACAGGTGACAAAAGGTAAAAGTTTAATATTAATATTAATGTGCATGCATTTTTTATTGTTTCAGATATTGGCGGGACCAGTAGGAAAGATGCTAGATCTTCGGACATAGCGGTGTCGGACATTTGCAGTAGGAGCAGGGGAAAATGTCGCTGCGATGAAATGTTTCTGATCGAGTAAGTATGTGTGTTGAAATGTTTCTGGTCGAGTATGGATTTTGTTTCATGATTAGTTGGTTTTTCTGAATTGTCTCAGGTGCGAGACGTTGTCATCGGTGCTTCGCTGGACCCATTCCAGAGTGTCGCTGGACCTATTGTCAGAGGATAAAGTCTACGACAAGCCTCTATTGAACGGACGAGTATTATTTTAATTAGTAGGTTGTAATTTGATAGTAGCTAATATTCTATGTCTTCGTATGTTTTAGGTAAAAAGTCATTTGAGAGAGCGGAAAGTGTATGTAGCGTATACTTGATATGGCATCTACATTGGAAATTTTCTACACAATTAGCTGTCTAATAGTCAGCATTCCCGTTTAGTTAGATACGTATAGTTTGATGTATATACAAAACATGCTTTCAAAAACATTACAATTTTTCTGAGATATTGTTGCGGGAGAATCATTAGAGAACTAACAAATCATTTTAGATAAATCCTTAGTCGCTTTATTTGTCTTATATATATTTATGTTTATTTTATATAATACTTAAGGCCCATCGCATAGTTTATTTGTCAATGTCAATAGAAACTGCAATGATGGAATTGTTATAAAATCATTCCGTAACGAGATAAGTATTGATTATATAAATGTTACGTCACTTTCTGGAATAGCTCTTTACACTTTCCTCCCACATATCACTTTGTCAAGCGCGAAATAATTATCACTAGTGCATCGCAAGTCAGCTTATTTTTGTCCCTCCTAACCTACGAAGTCGAGCGGATATTCGAGAATTTTCACGAAGATGAAATGAAGTTGGCACAGAATAAATACACAGTTTGCAATTCATACTGAGAAAACGATCGTTTTCGAGTACACACACTTTACACTCAACAATTTCATAGTTCCCCCCATTCTAATATAGGAACGCTCCATGCGCACATTTCTGCGTAATACTTCCTAATAAATGCATATCCTTGCCAGCGGCGTAAAGGCAACGATCGATAATATCCTCGTAGAAAATAACTAATAATTAAGTTGGAATAATGATGGAAACTGCATATTTACCGTATTCTTGAAATCGCAGAACCTCGAGGCTTGTCAAATTCCAGAAATACGACTTTATGTTTCGAGACACCAAAACTGTTGAAAAATACACAGAACACAAACTTGCGGAATCATTAGCGAAAAACCACTGAGTTGAGAACAGTCCTTTTTTTGCGATGAAAAGATCCTTTCCCGTCAACCGACTTGCATCACATTCTCGTGTGAGTGACAGGCTTGCCGGTAAAGTGAAAGTAATTAATGACTTGTATTCACGTTTCGAACTATTCACGGATAGCTTTATTATCTCATATTTCGATTAATATACACAATTTGGTGGTTATCGTTGATTAATTTATTTTGCATTCTACAAAGTGCATGCTACGTGACAATGCGCGACGTTGTTTCGTTACGGAATCTATTGGAAGACAGCTGTCTTTATAAAAAAAAATGTGGCGCCCGTCCGAAGTCGAACCACGTGTGCGATTGGCACATTAGGTAAGCTAGGGCAAATGTATAGTAAATGGCGTTCGCTTCGCCTCAACCATAAATACTACACCAACTCACATGTTACATATATATATGAATGAGTGTCTCCCTATCGTCCAATGTGAAATTCGCATACTTATGCTCGCTGCATATGCACGGACGACAATAGGTAAGGAATACATCCACGGTCGGACGGAATGGAGCACAAAGGAGACAGAATGGTCGCTATGTTTGTGGATCAAGGAATATATTTTTGAATTAACGACTTATTTTCAATAGAGCAATGCATTAATTATGACTGTACACAACAGTATTCCATACTGGTGAGATCCAATCGTTCACGACTCATGCGAGTAGGTTAATCAAGCGTGGTTGACTATTTTTGACCGATAGCAGTAGTATCTATAAAATACATAACAGATTGATTGCTATACATTTTTTTCATTCAAAATAAAATATAATCTCTCCGGCAAATTTTAGCTACTTTTTTCGACTTATCAGAGTAGTGCAAAGTATATAGAGAATTGAAATTATTAGCAACACGGGTAGAGCGTACTTCACTAAAATAACCGGCAACGTAACTGGTTACTTTACCGGTAAAATAGTAACTAATATAATTTATCGATAAGTTTACGACACTACATAATAAAATATATATTGTTGATATGTACCAGGCTGTATTATTATTATTTGCAAAATGTTGTTACATGTAAATAGCAGTGAATGTATACTATTCACTGCTATAACTGTACACCGAAAGACTGCACACGATATGCAACTAACTTCAGGGGCAGGCTTGGACAAACCTCATTGGTTTGCTTTAATTCTTTAAGGAAGCTGTAATTAGATATGTGAGTGGTAAATGAGACGCGTCATTTTACCGTATTTTTAACGTAAAAATATGGTACGTGACAGTTTTGAATATGACCACATATGGTGAATTTTCAAAACATGTATTATTGGTTATTTCAAAGCTATACAGGTGAAGTTTACCATTTTTTAACCGGCAATGTCATATTTAAAAACAGAGCTGGGCAAATACGCTAAGTACTTGAAGTATGTATTGAAGTATCAAGTACTTGAAGAACTGAGCACTAGGTAGTTTTTGAGTACTGACGTATGGACTATGGAGTACTGGCAAAACTAAATTGTTGAAGTTCTGACCACTAGCCACTGAATCCGTATTTCATACTTTAATACGTACCTCAAGTACTTAGCGCATTTGCCCAACTCTGTATTTAAATGGGTAGATTTTATACATTCTGACGGTAAATTTACCAAACCTTTTATGACCGGTAATTTCACATCTAGATAGATGAATTTTACTCCTTTTTACAGTAAATTACGGGAAATTTTTGTGACCATATTTCTACAACAAGCTGTTGAAAAAAATTACTTCACAATATGGTAAAAATACGGTATTCTTACGGAAATTTTACGAAATATAAAAATACCGCTATTTATGGATCTCTAGCTGTAATTCGGGTACAGCCTTTCGGTGTACAGTGTCTCGATATAAAGCTGTCAGTGAGTACAGTTTTTTGATGTACAGTTGTCGAGTACAGTTCCGAGCTGTACAGTGTTGTGTACAGTTCCTTGGTATTCAGTTGTTTGGTTTAGTTTGCGTCGTGTCCACTTATGCGGCGTTCGTTTAATAAACTGCTCTCGGAAAGGGCGCCATAGGAATTCGCCTTGTAGCCTATTTATCGGGTAACATATGTATAGGTGGCCGAATACTAACGTGTCGAACGATCAACTCACTATTTCCAACGTCTCTACCACGTGACGGCTCTGTAATCGATTGCGGAAAAACGGAAATTGTCCGCGTTCGAATGCTACCCCCGTCCAAAATACATAGAGTCGAATAGATATTGTAGTCATAAAGAAAAATACAGCAAGGTATCTTGACAATAACAATGAAAATCCGAACAGACATATTTTCGATACTCACTACTTAATAACCTGTCTTGGCTGAATGATGTATAAAATCTTTGAATCTTCCTTCAAGCATTCGCTTGAGTAAAAGGTTTTTTAACGATTGCCCCCCCCCCCCCCCCCAAATGTCTGGAAGATAAATTACCGACGCTCAGAAACACAAGCGGCCGGTATTGGAGAAACCTGCTAGTTTCTAAAATAATTATAATCGCCGAGAGATACCGCCAAGTGACACAACACTGTCATAAACTCGCTGTTCCTCTGAGCCATGAAGAATAGACTTAAGGAGGCCGAACGTAGTGCTACGAATATGGTTGACGAAATTGCATAAACTAATGCTGGTTAGGAAGCATGTTGGCGCTGTCGTCACTAGTGCCCGAGAGAGAGAGACAGTAGTAAAAAGAAAGAGACGAAAATATTTTGCTCCGCCATGATATATTTTGAATACTGTCAGAATTCCTCCAGTCTTTATTTATTTTTTTAGGTTATTATATATATGTGATTTTATATTATTCTTATTCGTATTTCGTGATAATAAAATATTAATATTATTACGTAGAAATTGATGAAAAATATTTAGTCGTGTCGCTGCTATCTGTCGGAAGTAATTACGTAACGCCAGTAAATTTGTTAGAGGCAGTGGATAACAGTAGACGCAAACTTGCATTATTCATAAATATCGATTAGTATGAACGAAGTGATATGGATATTTGCTTATTGCTAAGTAGAGAAGGGGATGTATTTTGTGCTGTGATCTAGAATAAAAAGGTGATTGTACTTTCCGATAAGTGGATAGTGAAAAAAAATTGTAATCAGCATTCTGTTGATTCCAGGTATCTTATGTATACGTAAGGTAAATAAAGGTACACGATTACGTCGTATATATCGTTTACGACATGTATTTATTTGCTAACTTAAAATCTATGAGGTTGATATTATTATTTCATTGGCTGATCATCCGCAAATCATTCGCAAATCATTCGCTGAACGTTCTGATGTGTCCTGCCCTCCACCTTCGTCTTTTCGTTCCTAAGTCCACCGGCTTCTTTACGTAATGTAGTCTTTATGTAGACTGGGACTTCATCAATCTTTACTGGGGAGACAAACGGCCAGGAGTCTCTGTGATGCATGATGTCCGTGAAGAGAGTTCCTTCAACGACACCATTGTTGATTTTTCTTCAACCGTCATCGCGGCCCTCTCCGCCGCACCTCTCGTCTGCCGCAGAGATGCTTCCTCGGACGCGCTACTATCTGTGGTGGGAAAAAACGCGAGTAATTAATTTTGTTAGGATTCTTAGTAAAAAAGAATTCATTCTTTTTTTTTTAACAACCGGAACTACTGTCAAGAAAAATTGTAATTTTAATGTACCGGACTGGAAGTTTATATGAAACAATTGGTACATTACATTTACTGTACAATTGTAATGAAAAATGAATACTTTTTTGGTGAAATTAAAATAAATTATAAAAATTTAAGTACTTTCATAGTAAAGATGCGGTAAATTATTAGAAATAAATTGTTTTCAATGCTTTCAACACATTGAACTATACTTTGCATCACAATTGTACATGAAATTTAATATACGAGTTTTTGCATAAAAACTTTCCGTCCGGTATGTTAAAAATGTTATGCACGAATTTATTACAGTGCAGTAGGACAGGAACTTTAATGTTTTGTTGGAAATAAACTGTTGAGTATGAGTATTACCGCGCTGGGAATATCGCCATGTGGAAGCGGCTTTGCTGATGCGTCCGCCAAAGCTGAGAAGGTGCTGGGAAAGAATTTCACTCGGGTGACATGATCGAGAGTGATCTTCGACAACTGACAAGCCTGCCGAGTCTGACAACTAATGTGTAGAAATCCGGCACGAAACCGTCATGCTATGCTCGACCCGAAGGTCTCTCGTCCATTAAGAGCATACGCGACTTGAACCACCTACCTCCATGTCGCGATATATTTTGCCCCGCAGAGGCCGACCTCAATAGAGGTGCGCACGATTGAACCACCAACAATCGGCTGGCAAGCACCTCCCCTGCGATACCTTTAACTGACACCTCTTACGGGTGGTGGTTAACCACCCGGGGTAAGCCGAAGCGAGAGTCCCCTGCTCTCGTTGGACGGGTCACCAATCACATCGTCTATCACACGTAGGTCCCCAAAAATATATACACCACATGGGCTAGCTGGTCAGCCCACTCCTTTCGGAACAAGGCATATTCCAGAACCTCTATTTGGTACCCCGCTACCGAGCCTGACAACTAATGTGAAGAAATCCGGCACGGGACCGTCATTCTATGCTCGACCCGAAGGTCTCTCGCCCATTAAGAGCATACGCAACGAAGCCCACCTACTTCCATGTTGCGATATATTTTGCCCCGCAGAGGCCGACCTTAATAGAGGTGCGCACGATTGACCACCGGCAATCGGCTGGCAAGCACCTCCCCTGCGATACCTTTAACTGACACCTCTTACGGGTGGTGGTTAACCACCCGGGGTAAGCCGAAGCGAGAGTCCCCTTCTCTCGTCGGACGCGTCACCAATCACGTCGTCTATCACACGTAGGTCCCCAAAAATATATAAACCACATGGGCTAGCTGGTCAGCCCACTCCTTTCGGAACAAGGCATATTCCAGAACCTCTATTTGATACCCCGCGGGGATGAGGGCACCTGATTTAGGCATCAGGATGACATCGGAACGATTGGCTTCGTCCGGGCCTGCTTCCAGACAATCTCATGCACATTCGAACCATGAGATCGCTGACCAGCGACTCGTAAACCAGGCGTGAACTCACGATTCGCAGACGAACACTTGCGATCGCTCCTAGAACACACCCGCGGAAATGGGCAGACTGGGTTTTAACGCCTGGGATCCATTTTGCTCTCTCCGAAGAGAGATTATCGACGCGAGCCCCTCGAAGGCCAGATCACAGACTTGGCGCGCAGTGGCTGTAAGTTTCGCGTACGCCGCCCGTTTAACATAAAGAGTACGCTCTGGGCACATTGTGGTAACGCACTGTCAACGCTTTTCAGGGCTCGAGCGCTCGTCCACAATGTGTGACCCCCATTGCCCCACATTTATGTTCGCATCTGCCGAGTCTGACACCAGGAAGACGCCATCGTGGCGAGCTTGATGGCCTCCACTATGGATGAAACTCCTTAATCCATATTGACGTCGTCAACGCCGTCCCCCGCGTGAATCTCGTCCTCCTCCTCGGCCTGGTACTTGAATATGCTCGACAGCAGAAGCTGTAGTAGATCGCTCCACGGACCGAAAGTTTCCTTGACGAGCATAGTTTTTTCCAGCACGTCGAGATTTATACTGCTCGGAAAGTTCCTCGTCAAAGAAGTAAAAAAACTCGAGGATCATTGCGAAATTGCCGAATCTCTCGTTCGGCACGCCGCAATTTATCGGCGTGGGTTCGTGCAACGGTCTCAGATCCTCGAGCGGTTTGTTTGCGCCTCGCTTTTTCCTCCAGTGCTCAGGCCTTCAAGTCGTCCCTGAATTTTCCGTTCATTCTGCAAATAAAAAATTCAATGAGATGGAAATTGTTTCTTCATCAGTGATGATTACATTATTTATTTATTTGTTTACCTGGGTTTCTGGAATTATTTTTACTTCCAAGCTACCGTCGTTCAACTTGCAAAGCGATGAAGGCTTGTCGAATGATTTGTGCTTCGCTAGATCTGTCGTGAGAAATTTGTCTATCGTCCTTTGCTTGTGTTTCACGAGCCTCTTGGGTTGCGGAGTGAAGTTCAGCAATGGTCCCGCAAATATCGTATCGAAACGCACTTGAGCTATTCCGTATTTTTGCTGAGCACTCTTAAACATGAGAAATTGAACGAGATATTATTTGATCAAAATAACATAGATATAATTACTTATATTCTTCTATTTTCTTTCTATTTAATATTGAATTATTTATTTAATAATTATTTAATATTGGATCATTAGTGCTAATCTTCTATTTTCTTTCATCTGTAAAAGGAGTAATTTGTTAATAAATAGTCAATATCAATATTACACAACTGCTAATCTTTATGTATTATTGTGCAACATTTTTGGGCTCGCACAACGGTATTTTTCAGTCAGATCAACGATTAACGAAAGAAATTTCATGTTGGAAAAAAAGCCGCTTTTTCTCTCGATTCCGGCGGGAGCTCCGCTTTCCGAAAAATAGTTTAGCTATTTCGTAATTTTGCTAAACACTCGTTAATATAAGAAATTGAACGAAATACAATTTGAGCAAAATAATATTGATATTATTAGATTGTTGCCTATATTCGTGTATGATTATGTAGAATCTTTAAGCGTGCGCGATTCTGCATTTTTTAGTCAGAGAAAAGAACGCACGCAAAAATCGGATTCAGAAAGGTAATCGATCTAAAAGACAAAAAAAAATAGTAACAAAGTATTAAAGAAAATCATGTATACAATTTTCACCATTTCGTAAACAGTAATTTATTTGTTTGACTTACCGTTTACAATTTTGCATTTTTCCTGTTCATCTTAGTTTTAATTTTCCTCGCGTTACAATTCTCGTTCATGGACTTTGCAAGGAAATGCCCTTTCATTACGAGAAAGAAAGTAATAACTCTTTTTGTCACGTCCCTGTCGTGTTCCATGCATCCTACTACGGTTAAATTTTCCATTTCGGATACTCTCTCTACTATTTGATGCAGCGTATTTTGCTTCATCGTCATGGTGCCAACTACCGCGAGTACAACGGTCTCTAAAGTCTTGACCAGTTTGAAAAGTTCTTCACTGGGGTACAATAACCCGCCGAAATGGCTCATGAGGTCAATGACTTTGTCCCGTTCACAAACATCGTCGGATACCAGACGATTAATGCATTCCGAGCATTTTGTTATTTTTGTGATTTTTCGCGCGACGTAACCGGCTATGTATGCCAAAACTTCTTCACTTGTTTGCACAACATCGTAATCGTGCATAGACAAGTGGCTTTGAGTCGACATGGAACACGTTTCGAGATAATGGTGATCTCGCATGATAACAGTCGAAGAGCAATCCTCGAGCTCGACACAGCGTCCGCTATCGATCGCAGGATCCAGTTTGGCGAATAGTTATTTTTTTGGTTGTTGACGAGCAGCCAACGATTCTTTCGTCTGCATGAGAGTTTCGAGTAGCTCGGTGCCAGATTTCAGCAGCCTCAATTTTGTTGCATTCGACTTCAAATATTTATTCGAGCGTATCGATACGGAGTTTCCGTTCGATACGCTCTTCAAAGAAGCCCTTAAGGCTATCGCTCATCCGGACCGCCGTGAGCGTCCACTTATCTACGAGACTAAACACTCTGCGACTCTTTATTCCATTGTCAAGCGAGCGCGAAGCCCTCAGCTTCACGCCCGCTTCACGGCAGTTCAGCTCCGACCGACACCGAGTGCGGTACACTCCGAATAATTACTCTCCGACTAATAAAGTCCGATTATTATTATATACTCGACTCAATAATAATTAATACAGTGCCTGACCATCGCCCGTCCTTGACATTTGGTGTCAGAAGTGCGCGAATCATTCAAACACGTCCGCATTAAAAAAAAAAAAACACAACTTTTTATTAAAAATTTTTTTTTACTTTTGACACATGTGCTCGAGCCTGCCTCGCACGACACAACAAATAGTAAAAAACCAATAGTGAATGAGATACGAAAAAACGAACAGTGACACAGTGAAAAAAAAAGTGAAGAAAAAGGGAAAACAAACAATACAGAAACAAAGAATAAAGTGAAAAGACACTACAAACGGTAAAAAAAACAGTGAATAAACAACACAGTGACAAGACACTTTATAAATAAAAATTTAGACATTAAATATATATATACATATTAAATAGTACTAATAAAATAATAAAACAGCGTGAAAAAGAAAAGTGACTAAAACAACACAGACAAAACAAAAAAAAACAGTTTTTGTGAGTGTCGGAAGGAGTGAGAGTGTGCGGAGCGAGTGTCGAGCGAGCGAGCGACGTCGGGTTTACCGACCGCCGAAATCTTCGCGCAGCGGCAGCCGCCGACGTTACCATCGGCGAGCCGTCATCGACCGCGGCATCGATTCACCGCGGCCGTGATCCGCCGCGCCGACGACTCGACATCCACCGTCCACCTCCGCCAAAAATAAAATAGAAGGAAGGAAGGACAAAAAAGGAAAAAAAATGATTACCAAAGTCCAAACCGAATGCTAATTTGGCTTACGATCGCCGTGGTAATGTAAGTACCAACTTATATATTGTGACGATACTTCCTTTTATTTAACGCTCCCAGACGGGACAATCGGGGAATTATAGGGCGAGGGAAACGGGGAAATAATACACCAGCGTTTTGTGTATAAATGTGGAAAAATTACTTTTAATAATAAACTGTTGGCGAATGGTAAATAACAAAATAAAATCAACAATCTCAATAACAATCAAAAGGAAAAGAAAAGTTTGCAATAACGACTATGATAAACAATAGAAAATAAGAGATAACGGGGCGAAAAGTTCGAAAATAACAAAAAGTAATAATCAATACGCGGGGGAACAACTAAAAAGGTCGAAAAATAACTAATAACAAAACTTATGAAAATAACGTGGTCTATAATGATCGCCGGGACGGAAATTCGCAAGGGTCAATCGCAGGGAGGAGGGGGGGGGGGGGCTGGCCGGTGAATACTCTACACAAAACTGGTCGAAATCGGTCAAAGCTAGAAAAATACAAAAAAGAGAAAAATGAATCACGACGTTAACTGTTTTATTGGGCGCCAGCTACTGTATCGGTGTAGCACCGTAACTCTCGATGTTCAATCGGAAGAAAAAACAAAAGAAGAAAAATCCGTTACTTTTCACGGCACACGGCTAGCGGGGACGGGGGGGAGAGGAGGATGAGACTTCTCAGGCCACAGGCACTGTCCAGGGCTTCTTGACAAATTACCTCGGTTCTCACAATAATTCACAAAAAAAAATAATAAGAGAATAATTCAATGTCAGGCGGGAATGAATGGGGAAAACTCTAATTAACTAAATATCACTTATGCGATTTTTACGCCGCTCACCACGCGCGCGATTCCTCTTTGCTCGTGTGCAAAAATGTCGAGCACGTGTCGACCACGAGGCAAAGTCTATTACGACAAATTTTTGCAAAAATACGGGGTACTCGGGGTAGGAAAACGGGTCGAACGGGTTGGGAAAAATTTGGGTAAAAACTTACGATATCGGTGGGCTCACTCACTCAATACACACTGGTCTCAATTATAAATCTTTTCTCTCGAATCAGCGGACAGCCTCAGTCGTTATAAAATTCCGTGTATCGGTCCAAATCGTGTCCCTGGGCTATCGCTGATTCGTCGTAAGGGCGGACTATACTCTCCGTAAGGAGTCTGATCGGTGGACAATGGATAGCCGAGTCGTCTTAAGTTTCACAATTATCTCACACTCGCTATACAATATTTTACTACTTCAAATTAATGACTCCCGGTCTCACACACACGTTCGCTCGCACGCGGCTCGGCTCGGAGACTATACATCGGCTTTTTCAATTGCCAGTTGAACATGGCCATACGGCCAAGTATCGACAACTCTCCGATGGCGTTCTTAAATTATTGCGGGATCAACTTCGAAATGTGACTTTGATAATCATTGATGAAGTTTCTATGATATCCGATGTCACATTAATGTACATCCATTTGCGATTAACTGAAATATTCAATACCAGCGAATGTGAAGACGGTTGGTTTGGCAAAAAGCATATAATAGTCTTTGGCGATCTTTTACAACTTCCGCCAGTCCACGAATAACCACTGTTCATTAAATTATCAAAAAAAAAAAATTGATGAATTAATTGGTGCTATGGGGCCTGTTGATTTATAGGCTGATTTTGTTTTGTTATGACGAACTTACAATCACCATGCGTCAGAAGGGCGACCATTCGTTCAGAGATATGTTATCCCGAATTCGAATAGGAGTGGTACTTGATTCCGACACGCAAGTTTTAAAGTCACGAAAATTGCAATTTAATACAAAAACGGTAGAGGACCGTTTGGATGAGATATGCGACTGCATGTATAAATTACCATTGGATGCAGTTTGTTTGCTTCCCACATGTGCACTTTGTGATTTTTTAAACGCCCCGCGTAGAAAAAAGTCCTATGGGAAAGGGTATTAAATTGAGTATGGGTTGAATATGGGGAATCGTATGGGAACGAATATGGGTGAAGTACGATCTGACTATGGGTTTTGTTCAGTTCCCACATTCATCCCATACACTTTTCCAGACTCTTTGCCAGCTATCGGGTACGACCTCGAACATTTTCATGCAATCAACCCCACACACTTTTCCAGACTCTTTCCCAGTCATCGCATACAGCCTCGTAAATTTTCGGTCTATCTATCCCATACTCTTTCCCAGACTCTTTCCCACCAACCGCATTAATATAAATTTTTTGAAGGTTGTACGCGATGGTTGGGAAAGAGTCTGGAAAAGAGAATAGGATTGATTACACAAAAAATGTTGAGCTTGTACGCGATGACTGGGAAAGAGTCTGGAAAAGTGTGTGGGTGTGATTGCATGAAAATGTTAGAGATCGTACCCGATAGCTGGCAAAGAGTCTGGAAAAGTGTATGGGATGAATGTGGGAACTGAACAAAGCCCATAGTCAGATTATACTTCACCCATATTTGTTCCCATACGATTCCCCATATTCAACCCATACTCAATTTAATACCCTTTCCCATACGACTTTTTTCTACGCGGGGCGGCAATGTTGACTCGAATATTTTCTGAAGAGATACAACTTATCGTACAGGATACTATAGAGTGTGTATCATACATGAAAAAAAAGTGTCAAAAATCTTGGGTAATGACGAGGAAGGTAATTCACGAACGGCCGGCCTGTCGAAAGTTATTACTGTGAAGGTAGGATCACGGATAATGATTAGAAGAAATATTGATGTAACGAAGGGTCTTGTCAATGGCACGATTGCTACAATTGTTTCTATACAACGAACTCTCGATAGTAACGATGTTGTATCAATCAATATTTCATTGCCGTCCGGAGTACACCATACATTAGAACGTATGAGTGTGAAATTTGAAATAATGGATCGGGCATTTGTTGTAAGAAAGCAATTTCCCATATGTTTAAGTTATGGTATTACAATTCATAAGAGTCAAGGCTTAAGCTTACAGAATGCTCTCGTAAATGTGGGTAATACTGTCTTTAGCTGTGGCCAAGCTTATGTAGCACTCTCACGAGTTACAAAATTAGAAGGGTTGCATTTAATCAATTATGATCCAGCATCCGTTAAAGCCAATGAATTAGCAATAATGGAGTACAATAGGTTGCGAAGCAAATACAGGCCTGATGTTCAGAGTTTTAATGTTTCTCACAATCGCGCTATAAAAACATTTGATACCGTCTGGTCCATAGCAGCTCGGATATTAGATTGTCAACAACAGGCGCAAGACAATAGTCATGGGGATTTTCAATTCGATGTAAAAGCTCTTACAAATCATGATCAGGTGTCGTGTTATGCTATTTCTGTTATGCAATGTATTATACATTCCTCTCCCATTAGACAAGCGATTTTGGTTGAGAGTGAAAAAAATACAGCTATTAGATTATTTATCGAAACCTATATGTCCACGGATAAAGATGACTGTATTGATATATCAAAAGTGCGTGATTTTGTTGGTGGAACATTTACGGAAAATATTCAACAAGATGCAGGGGAGTTTATTAATTTTCTTTGTGAAAAATAATATAGTATTCGAAACACGGTTAATCATCACATTAGTACAGTACAAATGTGTCCCTGGACATATAATATCCTGGACATCCGAATAATATTTTGTTATTTTCATTACCACAAGCAAAAGGTAGGAAAGCGTCAACGTTGCAAGAAATTATTGATCACAATATAAGTAAGTGGAATAGCATAGATGTTTCTTGCAATACTTGTAATGCTTCGAGGGTGCTTCAACGGACGAAGATTGAATCGACGCAACGAATACTAATAATTCAATTGTTACTATTTCACGTAAAAGATGGCGAAGTTAATAAGAAAATATGCACCATTAAAGGTGTACCTACAGTATCGATAAGAATCAACGATTGCAGTTATAAAGTTACAAGTGCTATTTTCCACCATGGTACGAGTATACGAAACGGACATTACACTAGTATGCTGAGGATGAAGCGAACCGGCTGGATATCTGCTGATGATTCAACAATTCAAAAAAAAAATTGGCCCCGTAACAGTAAAGATATGTATATATTATTCATAGAACAAACGTAATGTAAAAAATTGCTATAAACATTGGTCCACATGTGATTAAGAGTAGATGTACTGGTTTTCATATTTTCTTTCAGTTTTAAACCTAACCAATGGAAGAATAATGAAGCTTTCGTTATAGATTATTTTAGCGCATGACTAGCGCTGCACAATTTGCGTCTTATAAAATCGACTTATCACGATTGGACTACGTTTAAGAGTCGTGATAGAAACTCGACGCCTTGTAATAGAACAAATTATTTCATCAATGAATCGTTAGAGTATATTTAGACTCCAACGTGCCGGACAGAAAATTTCTATTCACGTGCGTTCAACAACGTGTACCTATTTCGTTTTGGTGAGTTTTTGATAATTTTGATAATAAATTAAAAAATAAAATCCTCGTACCTAGAAAAATAAAGCCTCGTTATAGACTCTTTATATTATTGATGAAACTATTATTTATTTCCTTGCCACATTGAGAAAGCAGATTATATGACATTCCAGATTATTATACGTTTCATGTTCTGCTGCTATACAACGCTGAACTCAATTGCAAGATTTTAAACGATCATAGCGTACCGTACGACATCGTGTAGCTCGCTAACACTCAGTAAGGTAACTTTCATAGTATAGAGAAACAGTGAATTTAGGTATCGAATGCCGTTTAATTTTTCACCTTGCAGGGTTATAAAAATACCCAAGCGAGATAGAGAGTGACGATGCATTCACACTGTGAGAGCCTTGGACGCCGATGAATAGGCGTATTCGATCATTTCGACAGGTAGGACGAAACATCATGGATATATCGTGGAAGCATTACGTTGTGCACATTTCGCCACCTACAATAATAACAATGTTGACACATTTACCGAGCGAATGAACAACAAAATAAATAAGGAGGTAATAAAAAATTATTTTATAAAAAAAAATTCAAATTTATTTCGATTTATAAATTATTAGACTTCTGTTCTAAATCTACACTTTCTATAATCCCGCAGTTTCGACAAAGGCGTTGAATTCGACCGGGGTCAAAATCTAATGGACGTCACCGAATCCGTAGAAGATACATACAATAAATCGAGCCTACGATCTTCTAGCCTCGACTTGGTGGCAATTTTTCGGAAGAAACGAAAATATAAGTCGAAGATGATCCCGCGATTTGTTCGATTCGCTTACCGAGCAGTGCGCGTTCGTTACCGATCTGAGCAAATCTACTCTGTGCCCCCACTCCCCCGTACCACGGTGACGGAGAGAGGTGTTCGATTAGTCGAAAGTGAGATGATTACACTATTATGCATATAAGAAAAATTTACCAATTATACGAAAATAATAATAATAATAAATAATAATTAACTATTTTTTCGCAGTTCTGGACGAAGTCGAGAATCATCAGTTCGATGTAATAAGCTGTAATGGCTCCATGGTCAAATGGAATATCTTCAACGAATTAAACGGCATGCCCTATCAGTTCAAGTACCAGATCAAGGACGTGCTAAGCCGTTGCATTTGTAAAATTTAATTCGTAACGTGTTGTTCAGCAAAATGGAACATCTCCAGGCAACGACGTTCAACATACCGCGTATAAGAGTTGAAATTTTCAACGATAGTGAGTTTCTACTATTTGTTAATTATTCATTTCCTTTTTATATTTTATACCTGTTTTAAGGCTTAGATCGAATAACGTGGGATTTTGTTGTGCAGCTACCTTTCCACCGTTGAATGCCTTCTGTATGCATTTTTTATTTCTCGATGATTCTCGGTGTTTCTCAATAATTCTCGGTGACGGCCCCGACAAGACTGGAACGCGACAACACGGCTTACAGCCTAAGTAACGCAATAGCGTTTCAACGCCAAGTACTTTAGAAAAACGATGTTTTGTAATTTTGATAAATACGAGACGCTATCAAAAATCAAGAGACATAACAATGTCTCGACGCCGAGTACTTAAAAAAAAAACGATGTTTTGTAATTTTTAAACCTAAAAAACTTTTCTCAAAAAAGTAAAAAGGTACGCCAAGTATTTACGGTTTGTATTTTCGTTTATAAAATATGTTTATCAAAAAACCTCTCAAAAAAAAAGAAAAAATGCAAATATACAAAAAATTTTAAAAACCTCATCCGACAAAATATGTTTATTGGATTCCTATTTATTACAGGATTTCAAAAAAAAGTTAAATCAAACCTAAAATACTTTTCTCAAAAAAGTAAAAAGGTACTCCAAGTATTTAACGTTAGTATTTTCGTTTAGAAAATATGTTTATAAAAAAACCTTTTTCAAAAAAAAAAATCAAAAAACCTTTTTAAAAAAAAATAAAATGCTTATCAAAACAACCTCTCAAAAAAAAAAAAAAATGCAAATATTAAAAAAATTTTAAAAACCTCATCCGACAAAATATGTTTATTGGATTCCTATTTATTACAGGATTTCAAAAATAAGTTAAATCAAACCTACAATACTTTTCTCAAAAAAGTAAAAAGGTACGCCAAGTATTTAAAGTTAGTATTTTCGTTTATAAAATATGTTTATAAAAAAAAGTAAAAAAAAAAAAAAAATCAAAAAACCTTTTTCAAAAAAATATGCTTATCAAAACAATCTAAAAATAAAAATAAAAAATAACTTAGATCATCTGGGGGATTCCGTTTCCGGTGTGAAAGGAGAGTGACAGGTGAAAGAACGGTGTGTGGAAAAAATAAAGTTAGGAGTATTAAGAGAGAACGGAGAGAGTGTGAGTGGAAGAAAAGAGTAGTGAGTAGTCTAGGAAACGAGGGGAAGTAATAGAGTGAAAGAGGGAAAAGGTAGGTAAAGTGAAAAACAGTAAAGAAAGTAGAGTGAAAAGTAGAGGTTAGGAAAGAAAGAAAGAGAGAGCGAGGTAAGAGAGAGTCGGAGTATAGAGCGATAGAGATACAAGTAGCGACAGCAGTAGGAGAAGAGAGGAAGCGACGAGTGAGTGGGAGACGGTAAGTCAGTAGCGGAGAGAGAGTGAGTGTCGGGAGTGGTGAGCTAGAGTGACGTGCGAACAAAACAAGTGAGTGAAAGAGTCGAGTGGATCAGAAGCAAAGCAAGGAGAGGATAAATATGGTTGAAACGGTTGAAACGGTAGAAAGAGAAGACGAGGAAACCAGAGGAAGACCGTCGAATGCCGAAAGATTGAGGAGAGAAAGAAGTGCGAGCGTGGGCTCGATAGTGGAGTTGAACGATTTATGGAAAAGAAAAAGAGAACAGATGGAGGAGAAAAAGCAAGGAAAGGAAGAAGAGGAGGCGGAGATTTTCCAGAAGAGCAAGAAAGTACAGAGGTCCCCGCAGAAGAAGGCGGGGGAGGAATCGAGTGTGGAGAGGCTGATAAAGGAAATGAGAGAAGAATTCAAAAAAGAACTAAGGGAGATGAGACAAGAGGTGAAGGGACAAGGAAGAGAGGTGAGAGAGGAGATAGGAAGGATGAGAGAGGAAATGAGAAAGGGGGAGGAGAGAGGAAGAAGAGAGAGAGAAGAGCTGGCTAAGAGAATGGCAGGGATAGAAAAAAGAGTGGAGGAAGTAGAGAAAAGAGAACAGTGGGGAAGGGAAGTGGAGGAGAGAATCAAAAAGCTGGAAACGGAAATGCGAAAAGAGGAAACGCAAGGAGCGAGGAAAAGAGAGAGTGGGACAGGAAGCGCACAGCTGGAGGAACGAGTGAGAGAGATGGAAAGGAAGATAGAGAGAAGGGAAAAAGAGGAAAGAAGAAAGAATGTAATAATGAAGAGAGTAGATATACAAGGCACAGTGACGGAGTCGGCGAGGAGGATTCTGCAGAGCATTGGAGTACAAGCAAGATTGGAGGAGGCGAAAGAGATCGGAAAGAGGAGAAGCGGTGGAAGAGAAGGAAACATAGAGGTGAAAATGGAGAGCGTGGACGGAAAGGCAGAGGTAATGAGGAAGAAAGGAAACCTGAGAGGAAGAAAGGAGAGAATAGAGGAAGATCTGACGTGGAAAGAGAAAAGAATGCAATGGCTGATAAAGGAAATAGCAGATGCGGAGAGGAGGAAAGGAAAGATGGTGAAAATTGGATACCGGAAGTTGTTCGTAAACGGAACGGCATGGTTCTGGGATGAAAAGAACGAGGTGCTGAAAGACCGGAGAGGGAGGGAGAGAGTGGAGGAGAGAAGAGCGGACGGGAAGGTCGACGAGAAAAAGGATGAAAGAGCGGGAGAGCGTGGAGCCCGGAGAGAGACAGAGGAGAGGCAGAGTAAAGAAATGGAAGAGGCGACAGGAGGAGAAGAGGAGGAACCAAAAAACGAGTAAGCAAGAGAAACAGAGAAGAGAGGAGAGAGACCGGAGGAAAGGAGGAAGAAAGCTGGAAGATAGCATTTTGGAACGTTGCGGGCCTAGCCAACAAGGATAAGGAATTTTGGAGAGGAATAGAAGAATGGGAGGTAGTAGTGCTGATGGAGACGTGGATAGAGGAGAAAAATTGGGGCAAGGTGAGCGGCAGGTTGCCGAAAGGATATAAATGGTCGAGTCAAGGAGCGAGGAAGAAAAACAGGAAAGGAAGAGCGATGGGAGGAATGGTGATGGGAGTAAGAGAGGAAATGGCAATGGAAAAAGAAGAAGCGCGAGAGGAGGAGGAAGGAGTCATGCATGAAAGAGTGAGAGCTGGAAAAGAGGTGTGGAACGTGGTGGCGGCGTACGTGAATGGAGATATGGACAAGAAAATGGAAAAGCTGAGAGAATGGATGGAAAGGCAGAATGAGGAAAAAAGAACGATAATAGGAGGAGACTTCAACGCGAGAACGGGAACGGAAGGAGGAAGAGTCAGAGGCGCAGAGGACGAAGAAGAGGGAGGAAGAAAATCGAAGGATAAAAAGCTCAATAAGGAAGGAAAGAAATTAACGAAAATACTGGAAGAAGTGGACTGGGAGATCTGGAATGGAAATATGGAGGGAGACGAGGAAGGAGAGTTCACGTACACCGGCGGAAGAGGTGAGACGGTAATAGACTACGTGATAGGAGATGAAAATGCAAGGAAGGGAATAGAACGGCTGGAAGTAGTAGACAGAGTGGAGTCGGATCATCACCCACTGGTGGTCACTGTGAAAAAAGGAAGAAAGCGGAGGAAGGAGGAAAGAGGAAAGGATAGAAGAGCCGGAGGAGGAAAATGGTCTGAGAAAATGAAAGAAGAGTATGCAAAGGGCCTAAAAGAAATGAGAGTGGAGAGGGATGGAGGACAGGAAGCCGTGATGGAAATGGAGGCAAAGATAAAGGAGGAAATCGAAAGAAGCGAAGGAAAAGGAGGGAAAGAGAGGAAGCAAAAGAGAAGAGGATGGTGGGATGAAGAGTGCAGAGAGAAAAAAGCGGAAGCGAGAAAGGAGCTGAGGAAATGGAGAAAGAACGAAGGGACGAAGGAAGCTTACAGAGAAAGAAAGAGAATACCAGAGGCTGAGTGAGAAGAAGAAAAAAGAGGAGCAGGAGAGAATGATTTTGGAAATAGCAGAGGCAAAAACGGAAAGCAAGGTGTGGGAGATAGTAAACAGAGGAAGGAAGGAAAGAAAGAAAATAGGTGAAGGAATACAACAAGAGGAATGGAAAAAATATTTCATGAGCTTGATAGGAGGAGTGGAAACGAGAGTAAGGTTGGGAACGGAGGAGGAGAGAAGAGAGGGAGAGGAAGGAGACACAAGCAGACAGGAAATACAGAAGACGGTGAAAAAACTGAGAGAAGAGAAAGCAATGGGAATTGATGAGATACCGAATGAGGCGTGGAAATGTGGAGGGGAGAAGGCGATAGAGGTTGCCTGGGAAATATGCACAAGAGTGTGGAGAGGAGACGGATGGCCGGAAAACTGGAAAGAGGGGATAATAGCCCCAATAGTTAAGAAAGGAAACGGGAAGAAGGTAGAGGAGTATAGAGGAGTTACGCTTATGCCGTCGCTGTACAAGATCTATACGACTGTACTGGCAAAAAGGCTGGAGGAAGAAGCCGAGGAAAGAAGGATGATACCACCAAATCAAACGGGGTTCAGAAGAGGAGTAGGGACGATAGATAACATCTATGTCCTAAACTACATAGTGAACAGGCAGCTGACAGAGGAGAAGGGGAAGGTGATAGCGCTGTTTATAGATCTGAAAGCGGCCTTCGACTCGGTGGACAGAAGGAAAATGATGGAGGCGTGGAAAGAAGAGGAGTAAGGAGAGGACTAAGAGAAAGAGTGGAGGAGGTCTACAGAGAGACGAAGAGCAGAGTGAAAGTCGGAGGGGAGGCAGGTGAGAGTTTTTGGACCGGAAAAGGGGTCAGGCAGGGTTGCCCGATGAGCCCTATCCTGTTCAACCTGATGACAGCTGATATGGAGGAAGAACTGCGAAGAGGAAGATGGGGTGGGGTGAAGGTGAGAAACATAAGGATATGTTCACTGGCATATGCGGACGACGTGGTGGTGCTGGCAAAGAACGAAGAGGAAATGAAGAGCATGATAAGGAGACTCGAGAAATATTTCGAAAATAAAAAGCTGGAATTAAACGTGGGGAAGACGAAGATAATGAGATTCAGGAGAGGGGGAGGAAGGAGTAAGGACGCCGATTGGAAATGGAGAGGCAAGAGGATAGAGGAAGTCAAGGAATTCAAGTACTTGGGGTATGTGTTCAAGAGGAATGGAGGACAGGAAGCGCACATAAAGGATAGAGCGAAGAAGGCAGGAACGGTGATGAAGCAGGCCTGGGGAATAGGTAAAAGAAAGTTTGAGAAGAACTGGGAAAGGAGAATCTGGCTGTTTGACACGCTGGTATGGACGGTAATGAGATATGGAGCGGAAATTTGGGGATGGGAAGAGAGAAGAGAACTGGAAAGAATGCAGGAAAGATTTCTGAAATGGACGATGGGAGTAGACTGGCAAACGCCGGGATACATGGTAAGAGAAGAGACAAAAAGAGACAAGTTGAGGACAAGAGCATGCAGAAGGGCATGGAGGTATGAAGAGAAATTGAGGAAAGGCGAAGGAAGCGAGCTGGCGAGGGAATGCTTAGAAGAGATAAAAGAGAGAGAGAGATGGAAATGGACGAGAGAAAGTCGAAGTGGGAACGAGGAAGAAGAGAAGCGAGAAGATGCAGCGAAGGAGAGGAGGGACAGAGAGAGACAGAGTACGAGGAAGTGGAGAGAGCTGACAGAAGAGAACAGGAAAGAGAGAGATGGGAACGAATAAGAGAATCAAAATATAACAGATGGTACAGAGAAGTGAGAACAGAAGGAATACCGCATTATCTGAAAGCGAAGTGGAAGGAGGAACGGAGTAAGAGAATAGCCAGATTCAGGCTCGGAAATGAGATGAGGGAAGGAGAGTATTGGAAATCGGAAGAACAGAGGAGATGCAGAATGTGTGACGGAGAAACCGAAACGTGGGAACACGTGCTGGATAGGTGTAGGGCAGGAGGGGAAATAGATAGATCGATAGGTGAGAGAGTGAGAGAGATTCTGAATGAGAACGGAGGGGGTGAGGAGTGGATGAAAAAGCTGGAAGAAGCGAGAAGAGGAAAGGTGAGGGAGCGAGAGAGAGAGTAGACGAGGGGAATGGATGAAGGGTGAGGAGACGGGGCAGAGGCGAGACAGAAAGAGACCGTGAGAGAGATTGATTGATTGATTGATCGGATTTTATTGCCTTAACGTACTATGAGGCAAATGGTACAATAGCCAGGAATTACAGAAATAACAGAGATGAAAATAAAAATTGAGCTTGAGTAAGATAACATCGAGTAAAGGTGAATTATAAGTAGAAGGTAATAACAATGATAAAGCATAGAAACAGGATAGATAAAATATGATAAAGGTTAACATGAATTTAAGAGAATATAATATAATTATAAACAGATTAGAGATTAGATGAAATAAGATAAAAGTAACAATGATGTATAGTAGATAACGTAATAAAGATTAGAGTAACGTAGTTAGGACCGGCAAGCTGGCGCAGACGAAGAGCTAAGCTAAGAGGCAAGCAATCGACAGTGTCCGAGTACTGAGAGGAAATGACCCTAAAGCTCCGGCTACGCTATGAAGTACGATGAAATACGATACCAGGACCAGGCGTTAGGCTGAGGAGAATCCTTCGGCATAACCGCATGAGTCAGGCGTTGTCATTAACCACCTCTGCCTCGAACAAATGCGAGTAGAGTTTGAGCTTAAAGGCGGGAAGGGAGGTGAGAGAAGTAATAGAATCAGGGAGGGAATGCCAAAAATAAGTACCGGAGAGTTGGAAGGAGTTCCGAAACGTTGCTGTTCTGTGAAGGGGAATGCGAAAGTGGGAAGATGTAGGTAATCGTGCGGACACACGAATGTTCGGGTCCTTCTCGACAAAAAGCTCGTTCAAGTACGTCTGTTTTGTGTTATGTCTAATACGGAACATGGCCGCTCCAAGAAAGTAGAGCCTACGGTTCCTAACCGAGAGCCAGCCTAACCGATGTCGAAAGGGTGTTATATGCTCATCGCGTCTGAGATCGAAAATGAACCGGATAGCAGAGTTGACCAGAACTTGCAGTTTGGAGTCGAGCTCATTCGTCAGGTCGTGATATGCAAGGCAGCAGTAGTCGATGTGAGGGAAGACGAGAGTGGTAACCAGTTTAATCCTCAGTTGCTGCGAGAGTGATCGCTTGTGAAACTTCAGTTTATGCAAGGTGTAGTGAACTTTTTGTGAGATGGCAGAGATATGGGCATTCCAGGTTAAGTTCGAGGACATTATGACTCCGAGGTTACGAGCTTGATCGACAAACGGAATAGGAGTACCGTTAATCAAGATGGGAGGTAGGCTAGTTAGATCGATCGAGCGGACATAGGCATCAGTACCGAGAATCATAACTTTCGATTTTGATAAGTTTAGTTTGAGACCGTTTGCATTGGCGTAGGTGAAGATGGCCGAGGCGTCGACAGCAATGTCACGGAGTCCTTGCAGAATCATCCGAGGTGGACATTTGAGATAAATTTGCGTGTCGTCAGCAAAGATCATGTGGTCAGAATAAGTAAGGGATGAGCCAATGTCGTTGATAAAGAGTGTAAAGAGGAGCGGGCCGAGCACAGATCCCTGGGGAACACCAGTAGTTACCGGTTGCCACTGAGAGCAGGTATTGTTTTCGTCCAAGACGGCTTGTGTTCTACCCGTAAGATAGGAGAAAAACCACTCTAGGCAAGAGGCAGATAGTCCGAAGGCTTTTAATTTAGTGAGAAGCCGTAGGTGGGAAACCGTGTCGAAGGCTTTACTAAAATCAAAGAGAACCAGGATCGTAAGTAGCCTGTCATCAACACCCTTGCGAATATCATCGCCGACACGAAGCAGGGCAGACTGAGTGCTATAGCCTGAGCGAAAGCCTGACTGCCTGGCATCAAGCAAGCCATTGCTCTCGATGTACTCCATGACTTGCTTGTGAACGATTCTCTCGAGGATTTTTGAGAGTTCTGGGAGATTAGCAATAGGGCGAGTATCTGATGGGGTCAGAGGAGAGCGGATTTTTGAAAGCGGACGGATGAAAGCCCGTTTCCAAGCAAGAGGGAAATAGGAATGCCGGAAGGAGCTATTGAAGAGATCGAGGAGGAGAGGGGCGATTTTCGGAAGTGCATGGTTGATACAGAAGGAGGGGATGAGATCAGAGCCCGACGAGATCGAACTATTAGGGTGAGAGCTTAGAACTTCGAACAGGTCGCTGAGAGAGACTTCATGAAGGGAGAACGAAGGATGAGACTTAGGTACATCCGCGAGAGCGAGTATGAAATCATGATGCGTACAGGCGGGCTCGGAGTTGACTATTGACGCATAGTAGTCATTTAGTTCGTTGGAAGAAAAAAAGCGCAGGGGAGAGGAAAGGGTGGTTTTGACAAGCCCGAGACGAGACAGTTCCTTCCACATTCTCTTTGGATCATGAATGTTTTCTAGCAGGTTAAATTGGAAATTGCTCTTAGCGGATTTGATGTCAGCGTCAAGCCTGTTCCTGGCATTTCTATAGATCTCGTAATTCAGGAGACTACCGGTACGTTTTGCTAGTTTATAGAGCGAGTTTCTGTTTCGTATGCGCCTTCTAAGATCATCAGTGAGCCAAGGCGTAGGGGGTTTTTTAACTGAGAACGATCGAAGTGGAGCATGAGAGTCGAAGGCTGATAAGAGTGAGCGAGAGATGGAAGTAGTAAGAGCCTCGACCTCATTCACCGAAGCAACACCCTGCCCTTCATGCACAGAAAGGTCGCCTTTCTGTGCATGAAGGGCAGGGTGTTGCTAATGCATTCCTTGGAGGGTCTCAAGGAATGCATTAGGGTCGAACTTCCTGAAGTCCCTACGCACAATAGGCCGCGTCTCGTTCTGCTGAGCGTTGTAAACGTAATTTAACTCGAGAAGATCGTGGCCCGCAATGAAGGGGCCCTCTGACTTGGAGAATGAGTGGGGCTTTTCAGCGCTGTCAAGGATGAGCACGTCTAACCACGAGTCAGAAGACGCCGTGTGGAATGTCGCGTCAGACTCAACAAGATGTAGCGATAAGGAGAAAATCCACTCACGAAGATAGGCAGATTCAAAACAGTTGCGTAGTAGATTGCAATTGAGGTCTCCGGCTATAATTATATTTTGATAGGCGTGGGAGAACCTATCTAACACAGCCGAGAAGTCGTGGAGCAAAAGCCCTTTCGGGCGACGGTAGACTGAGGCAAACAAGAGAGGTGCCGAGTCCATCAGGCGAAGATCGAGGAGAATAAACTCCGGAGAATTTGTAAAGACGCTAGGAGAGGCAGCTAGTACGCGTGTATTGAGCGACTTGTGTATGTAGCAAGCAACCCCTCCACCCTCCTTACCGTCGCGATCGTTACGTATAATATAGTAGTTCTCTAGTTTAATCAGATCATCCGAGATGTGAGCATGGAGCCAGGTTTCCGAAATCGAAATAATATGAAAGAAATGAGCGTTAAAAAATAAGCGAATAAAGTCGATATGTCCAAGGAGAGAGTTAGCATTAAACTGGGCAATTTTTATTACAGAGGAGCCAGTTACAAAGGAAGAGAGTGTACCAAGACTAGCCGTGGTCGATGTTGCCGAGGGTAGAGCCACCGGGAGTCAGACTAAACGCTCCAGGTCTATGTCCGAGTTGATCGAAATGACCGGGGTACCGTCGCTACGTCTAACCGAAATAGATTGGGACCTAACCCAAACGTACTTAAAGCCATTGGCTTTCGCTTTAGCTTTGGTTCGGAGAAGAAGATTATACTTATCGGCAGGAAGCATTTCGTTAACGTAGACGAAGCCGTCTACCTCAGTGGTAAAAATATCTTTGACACGCAGGTCACGTTTGCTACGCTTTTTATCAATTATAAAGTCACAAACCTGAGCTGACTTAAGCGAGACTACAATTGAGATCGTGGAAATATTTTGATTGCGCGCTGGCATTTTACGTATACCGAGAATGTCGGAAGATAGGTTCGCCACCCCGAGAGCGTCAAACACTTCAGATGCAATCTGATGAATATCACTATTAATGTCGGTAGGGATCCCGGCAATGACGAGCTCCGAAGAGCGAATCGAGGACCTAACAGGAGCCGCTGAAGATTTGAGTTGATCAAGTTCACGTCTCATGCTCATAATAAGCACATCATGCTCTTCAACTTTTTTAATAAGATCGGGAAGCCCGCTAAGTTTCTCTGATATCTCTCTGTTAGTCTCAGCGAGACGTTTGTTAGGTTCAGACTGCTGAGTAATAAAATCGGACAGCCGCTTGTGTGAATTATCAAGCTTATCGGACATTCGTTTTTCGGTGCTGTCGAGCTTGTCGAGTATTTGCTGGAGACCGAGGTTAGACGAAGACGCCGAGAGACCAGCGCTCCGGGGTGGCGGACTCATATTCGAGGAGCTCTGAGCAGAATCGTTATTTAGATAATTGAAAGTGTTGACACAGCAAGCGCCGGCAGATACTTGCAAAATATAGTTTCTAGCGCAGCCCGGGTGAAAGGATTTAAAGCAGCAGGGGCACGATACGCCTTTTGTGGCCACAGTCTTATTGCACTTGTTGCACTTGATGACAGGCATGCAGGTAGATGTAGGAGATCGACGTTATCGACGTTCAGTGGATGGAACGCTGATTGAGCTGCCACGAGTGACCGGTATAGCCGTCGGCGCTGACGACGCCACAAGCGCGCTGCGGTGATAGACGAGGTGTCGAACTACGTAGATCGTGCGATCGATGATTGAAGCGTGACCAATAGCAGTAGAGGAGAGAAGCGACGCATGCGCTGGGTAAGCCCTGGCCGACCAAAAGTTGTCCCCGATGTTTCAAGGCCACTCACAGCAATTTTGCAGGTTAGGACCACCGTCGCTTTTCAACGAGAATTACGCCAAAACCAGGAAAGAAGCAGGCAGGATAAATAGTTCGCGATGAAAAGCGATAAGAGATTTGCTTATTCCTGCAACAATAATGCCCGAAGGCAGGGAGAGGGAGAGAGAGAGGGAGAGAGAGAGAGAGAGAGAGAGAGAGAGAGAGAGAGAGAGAGAGAGAGAGAGAGAGAGAGAGAGAGAGAGAGAGAGAGAGAGAGAGAGGGAGAGGGAGAGGGAGAGGGAGAGGGAGAGGGAGAGGGAGAGGGAGAGGGAGAGGGAGAGGGAGAGGGAGAGGGAGAGGGAGAGGGAGAGGGAGAGGGAGAGGGAGAGGGAGAGGGAGAGGGAGAGGGAGAGGGAGAGGAGAGGGAGAGGGAGAGGGAGAGGGAGAGGGAGAGGGAGAGGGAGAGGGAGAGGGAGAGGGAGAGGGAGAGGGAGAGGGAGAGGGAGAGGGAGAGGGAGAGGGAGAGGGAGAGGGAGAGGGAGAGGGAGAGGGAGAGGGAGAGGGAGAGGGAGAGGGAGAGGGAGAGGGAGAGGGAGAGGGAGAGGGAGAGGGAGAGGGAGAGGGAGAGGGAGAGGGAGAGGGAGAGGGAGAGGGAGAGGGAGAGGGAGAGGGAGAGGGAGAGGGAGAGGGAGAGGGGAGAGGGAGAGGGAGAGGGAGAGGGAGAGGGAGAGGGAGAGGGAGAGAGAGGAGAGAGAGAGAGAGAGAGAGAGAGAGAGAGAGAGAGAGAGAGAGAGAGAGAGAGAGAGAGAGAGAGAGAAATAAAAGGAAAAGAAAAAAAGACAAAACAAAAGAGCGAGCGAAGCGTGCGGGGGAGGCGAGCGAAGCGTGCGAGAGCGGCGAACGAGGCCAACGAAAGCGGCGAGCGAGGCGGAGGAGAGCAGAAATAAGGATACAAAGACAAGAGATAATAGAGCGAGATAAGAAAAGAATGTAAATACGGTAATGTACAGGTAGGGAGAGCAAAAACAGTGGAAAAGCGTCAAAAGAGGAAAGAAATAAATAAAGTAATGAAAGAAAAGCAAAGATAACGGCAAGAAGGAGGATGTAAAGGAGAATGTGAGAAAACAGGAGAGGAAAGTATGAGAGTGTGAAACGGAAAATTGTAAAACGAAGTGGAGAGAGAAACGTGTGTAAAGAGTGAGAGAGAAGAGATGGGAGAAAAGGAATTGTAAAGGGAAAGGGAGAGGAAACGGAAACCTTGTAACCCATCGGGGACGCAATAAAGCACAATACAACTTAGATCATCTGAGCCAAGCAATGATCAAAAAAAAAAATCTAAAAACCTTTTTCAAAAAAATATGCTTATCAAAACAATCTAAAAATAAAAATAAAAAATAACTTAGATCATGTGAGCCAAGCAATGATATACATACAAAAATACAAAAAAAATTCTTCAAAAATATGTTTATCAAAACAAAGTAAAATTTCTTTTTAATGTCTCAAAACAATTTTAAGAAACATACAAGATGCAAACAATCTTGACAAAAAAAATTAAGATGTTAATCATATTTATAAATCGGACGACAGTATAGTGAGATGGCGTACAAAAACTTGGCGTGCCAGTTTTTTTTACAATAGCTGTCGTACATGGTTCATTAAAATAATCGAGGGAACAGGGGGAATGCCGAGACTCTTTCCCTACAAAACACGATAATGTGTTCCAGTACAAAATTAATCCTCTCATGATGCAATCCGGCTATAGCTTCCATCTTTATGGCAGTACGTGCGTGTGTGTGACTCTCGGTGAACGATACTATCACAGATTACTAGATTCGCTATGCGGGACTGATAGCTTGCTTTGTTTCTATTGGCCCTTCGGAAATCAGCCATAGCGAAATCTTATTTACCATCATTAAGCCTTTTAACATTTTATAATTTTGTTTATAAGGTGCACTAGTCGTTCACTACTGCAATAACATTACATTACGGCACAGGGAGAATATTTTCCAATATTTTTTGGATGCCCCATTTTGTCCCAACGATACATCCGGATTTTCAATCCTGTTTTGCTACACTTACCATCGCTGCCACCATCCAACAGTTATTGTAAAGTTACGTTTTGCCTCATTATCCCATTTTGCCCCAGTTTGCCCATTTGCCCCGCTCTCCCCTTTAAGGTTAGCAGTCTCATCTACATCATACGCCCTTATCGAATTAGGCCATTGATATAACTTTCCTGGGACCTCAACACAGGCATCAATATTAGATGCATGAGATTCCAACTAGACCATGAATCAAGTAGCAGTTGAGGAAGTGGCGAATGAAACGAAACCTACGGGTGCATCCTACTCCCCTCTCCCTCGATTATTTTAATGAACCATGTATGACAGCTATTGTAAAAAAAACTGGCACGCCAAGTTTTTGTACGCCATCTCACTATACTGTCGTCCGATTTATAAATATGATTAACATCTTAATTTTTTTTGTCAAGATTGTTTGCATCTTGTATGTTTTTTAAAATTGTTTTGAGACATTAAAAAAAATTTAACTTTGTTTTGATAAACATATTTTTTAAGAATTTTTTTGTATTTTTGTATGTATATCATTGCTTGGCTCACATGATCTAAGTTATTTTTTATTTTTATTTTTAGATTGTTTTGATAAGCATATTTTTTTGAAAAAGGTTTTTTGATTTAACCTTTATTTTAACGTCGTTTTTTCCGTAACCCTTGCAATCATCGTTGTATAATGTTATTTATTTGACATGTAGTTGCATAGAGATCACTCGTGTCCATCAAAACAGAGTTACATAAAGGTTAAAAGTTTTCTCAAAGCGATCGGACTCATTCCAGTATACCCGGGGTCTCGTCGTAGTCATTACAACTCGCAGATGCATGCATAGCCAACCGTACTGCGACTACGATCCAACTACGAATCCGTGGTCGCACCAGTTCCGCTAGGGTTGCAAGCTAATTTCAACTGATTATCAGCCGACAAGACGCTGTCACATTGGATCAGGATTACAGCGACGTTATAGAACATATTTCTAACGACATGGTTATGTTATCGTTATTGAACTTATACTACCTCGTAAGATTATTATATAAATTAAGAAAAACATACCTTCTCTCGTAACCGTTTGCACGTGCGTTGTTTCGCGTCAGATGAGCGTTTTGTTCGCGCGTACCGGACTTTCCAATCCGTTTTAAGGTGATTGTTATGATTTGGCATCCTTTGCCCGAGCTTTTTGCAGAAACTACACCTTAGTGCTGATACGAACCTGGCATATTCGTCTGGGCGAATGAAAAGGGGACAATCTTCGTCACGACTGTGAAAGAATGAAATACCGGTATCATTTTTTGATCATTTATTTATTTGTCGATTATTTTTTTTGTCATTTTTTTAATTCATTCTATTTTTCTATGTTTTTTGTCATCGATTCGCCCACGTGTTATTGTTACCATTATTATTATCATTGTTGTTGTTATTATTTTCAGAGTTATTTATGAAAACTTATGATTTTCGTTTTGACAGTTGCGTTATTTTTTGTTACAAAAATTAATACTTGACCGACCAAAATATGATTTTTGTTTCTCGCCAAGTAATTTTCCAAAGAGAATGATTGACAAATGATTAAAAAAAAGGTCAGCACGTATAAATATTGATGAATAATAAATGAAAAAAACTTCACGCTCTCCGATCAAATTTCGTGGAATCGGTAAAAATCGCGTTGATCGGATTGACACACAAAAAAATTCAATTTATATATTACAAATTAAAAAGAAAGAACGTCGTTATGACTCTTTATCATTCAAACTATCGAATCTGCATCATTATTGATTGCAGCAGAACATTAAATAATTCTAGATATATTTACCTTTCTTCCTCCATTCCACTGCCTTCACACAGAATTTTTTGTCCCATGTCTCCGAGAAGTGTTTCCAACATTTGGATCGATGTAATTATTGATTCCAATTGTACGCTCATTTTTTCGTCAGCTGTTCGAACCTTTAGGAAAAATATGTGCATTGGAATGAACAGTTCGATATCGGATGTCGGTCTTGACAATACGAAAAACGTTTATTATCTTCGTACGGTTCTATATACGAGTCCATGTTAATTATTCTTAGCACTATTGTATCGGTACGCTGCTTAAACGATGTAAATGTGCTTACATTATTAATCATTTATGGCGGCATAGTCGAATAGTATTGATTTAACCAAGTAACGCGAACTCTAATAGATCCAACAGTTCTTAATACAGTAGGGAAACATATGAGCAAGCAAAAAAAAGGAAAACGAGATAACAGAAGCACATTATGTCATCGTTTTCATTATGAATATTGTGGAATATCATTCAATCAACAACAGCTTCTTACCGTAACCGACAGGTCGTTGTATAGCACCAAGTGCAATCGTATCGTCAGTGTATAACGATTTATTTGCGAGAAGATAATGCTCGTTTCTTCTTTGGGATTCGTCAACCAGCACCATGTTTCAGGTAGCGGTGTATCTTTCAAGTAATTGAATACTTGATCGATGATAAAATGCCCTGGTTCATCAAAGTTCTGTTGTTCTTCATCTACGTCTGTACCCGCATAATCCTGCAACGGCATTATTATACATTATGAATACGTATTATATTATACGTCATATATTATCACATAATTGAAATGTGTAATACTAGGGTATAGTTACAGGAAAAAAAACAGGTCGACCTCCCAACCCCCATACTTTTATACGCCCTTAACATGTAATGAGTGATAAATGTCTTGAGCGTATCAAAGAGTGTGGGGTAGGGTGGTCCGTACATTAATTTTTTTTTTTTTTTTTGGGGGGTTACCCCGTATCACCATGAAGTATAAAAGAACAATGTGATGCGCAAAAGGACCCCGAAATTAATACATCTGTGGAGGTCGTTACCGAAAATTAAAAAAATAAACAATCTCTGAACATCTGAATTTAAAGTCAAAATGAAAAATCGAGATTTCCTTGGAGCTCTCACATTTAAAGTACAACGTATAAGAAAAACCTCTGCGGAATTCCTATGGAATCAAAATATTTTTAGAGGTCACTACCGGGGGTTAAAAAAACACCGTCTTCGACAATATTGCTGATAATTATAAAATGTTGTAAAAGATAAAAATCCACCGTGGGAAAAAAACTAAATATTTCATTGGAAAATATATGTTTGTTGTAATAAAAGTTAAACCAAAAAAACCGAAGGTTTGTCGTTTCTGGTAAAGGGAGTTGACAAATTCCTGCAATGGTCGAAAGGGATAAAAAATCTCTATCGACGAACGAACGGAACATTTTATTTATGTAATTCTCTTGAACAGCTGAAACGAGAGTACTTTTTCAGCTCTTTAAGAGAATTCGGTAAATAAAATGTTTCGTTCGTTCATCGATAGATATTTTTTATACTTTTAGACCATTTAGGAATGTAGGCATTTGTCAACTCCCTTTACCAGAAAGGACAAGCCTTCGGGTTTTTTATTGAACTTTTATTACAAAAAACATATATTCTCGAACGAAATATTCGGTTATTTTTCTGCGGTGGATCTTCGCCTTTTACAAGATTTTGTAGCTACCCTAGCGGTCTCGGCCACCTGAGAAGCCACGGTGGTTACCACCGAGAAAACCACGGTGGTTTATTGTCAAAACGTAACCGGACAAACCACTGTTAAAACCACTGGTCCAGTGGGCCCAAATGTTCGGAGGAGAGCTTGCGGCCTGGTGGTTTTTTTAAACAACCACCATTCAAACCACCGTACAAACCACGGTTGAATTAAATTCGAGTAAACTTGCAACACGGTGGTTTTGTCGTCGAAACCACTGCTCAAACCACCGTCTGAGTAAACTCGTGCCCTTGCAACACGGTGGTTTTTCTCGTCGAAACCACTGCTGAAACCACCGTCTGAGTAAACTCGTGACCCTGCAACACGGTGGTTTTATCGTCGAAACTACCGTTGAAACCACCGTCCGAGACAAAGCCATCTTTAAATGGCTTTGACTCTTGTCATTTCCGATCGGGTCTTATAGGAGGTAACAAAATGTTCAGTCATAAAATTTTTATTAGCCAACACAATTGGTTAGGTACATTTACATTGTTACAAACTAAATTGCAAACGAGCTTCGAATCATAAGATTAATCGAACCATAATCTGAGTATTGACGATCTACTCGTCAACTCGTCAACTCGTCCGTGGTAGGACCGTATACCGTACGCGCTATGTAATTGTTAAAAGTAGATGATGTGGTTAAATTATTTTTTTCCGTAAAATAAGTGGCGACTTAGTCTACTTAAAACGAGTGACTCGATCGTAAGGACCTACGGACGTAATACGTACTTTGTTACAAAAATCATAGGCATTTTTATTTTTCTTGTAATGAAAGACTTGAACGCATTTAAAATGAATCTATCGTTGAAAGTATAATGTGTAATGAACGATATTTTTACGATTGTCCACCGGAACGTTGCTCGTCGATATTTTTCGGCTTCGATGGAAACATCCGCTTACAATTTCGTTCTATAATAGTTGTTGGATGATGGTAATGTTGGGGTGTGCTTCGTTCGATCGAAATATTATTTCCGGGCCCGTTCACTTGTCTATACGTCAATCCTTTGGATTGGAGTATCATTTTCCACTTGATGTCTCCTGCAACGGCAATAATGTCACCGATTAGAATCAATTATTTACGCGACGATTCATGTAAACGAATAATTAAATATTTCTAAATCATTACGGGAATATGGTGTTCTCTCGAACTGTGTCAATAGTTTCTCGAGTGTCTCTCCTTTCGCTGATTTGAGAGTATGATGTATCATGAATGCGGCTATCTTCGGTACATCCAATCTATCAAATATTATTAACATTATGCACGGCCCGTTAGGAATGAATTTGTTTTTATTTTGTGCGTACTTGTACTGTATTTGTCGGTCTTTACTGGCGGTAGATCTCGGCAAAGGTAACATGTACTTGTTAAAAACGTAATTAATCACGCCTTCCGGGTGCTTGTTTTTCGACAAAATCTTAACGTTATTCTCATTGATATTGTCGATCGGCATTTTCAACGTTTCCGCCACGCCCATGATTTCGAACAAAACTTGGTATTCGTAATCAGTACGTAGCGTTCGAATTTTGCCTGCGGACATTTATAAAAGTTTTATAAATCGGTTAAGAATGATATTCTTTTGTGAAAAGTGACGTACAGCACTTACCGTCGATTATCGCGAAGCAATCCGGTGTTAAGACTTCTTGGAGCTGTGCCGACGACAAATTGGTTTTTTCAACCAATTGCTCCCACGTCTTGTGTGTATCGTCGGAATTATTTTCCGAGGGATAGCCACTTCCAAGCAGTGCTATAAGGTCCTGTATCGAAAACGTATTTCTGCTATCCTCGTCGTCCGTCGACGATGTAATTTCGTGACAATCGTCATTGATGTCTTCCGCGTTGCTGTCGCTGGAAATGTGTGAAACCCTCGTCGTGATCGGCTTTGAGGCTTTTTTATTTCCTCGAGTTGGTTTTACCGCCGGTTCGCTTTTTTTCGTTCGTGGTTTCTTGCGATATTTTAGATACTTCAATGAATCAGACAACCAGTCGTTGAGATGTCTTTCAATGTTGTTTTCCTTCGTGCAGTGAGCCCGCCTAATCGCTTGTAGTGCGTTACAGCATTCTGGAAGCAAATATTGCAAACGTTGTAAAATGGTAAAAAAAACTTGTTAACATTTTCACCATCATATAAAAAGCTGATGTAGGGACGAAGGGACGAATGCCGATCACCCTTATTTGCTTACCGATGCACTTAGCGAAATAGTAATTCATTTATAAATAATAAAAGTTCAAGGAAGAGAACCAAATTTTTGTGTACGTTAAGATTTCTACAAATAAGTGACTAACTTAATAAGGGTAACCTGCACTGCCCACTACCCACTGACCGACATTTCCTAAATAAATGTTTGTATTTACTCTTTAATTTGTTCTTTTCGTCATCAGTTATACAGACGCAACCTTATTTCAATTTTCTCTTGTTGACGAAGAGTTTCAGACGTTCTTCCTCAGACCACATCCCCATGATCAATTTGTTGACGCGGTTTCGCATCGTCGTCGCGTCCGCGGCCTCGAGCAGGTATATATACTTGACTCGAACATCGTCCAGGATTTTTACCTGTGAATATAAATGATTGTAACATCAGACAATTTTCGATACCGATTCATCGGAAATAGTGGTGACTCAACCCAATATTCTATTTTTCCAAAAGGTAAGAAACGGATTACATTGTAAAAACGGTTCTTTCGTTTTTTACCATGCCGTCCTCGTCCGCATAATCCGGAAGGTTGAACGCTGGTCTGCCGTTTTTGTCGCTTTGCGAGGTTGCATGACTTGATTCACTTCGAGAATCGCCAATCGCTTGTAGAATATCCCTTTTTATGAGGTTCAGTTTCTTCATGACAGGTTGGACGGCGGAAGACAACGCCGACGGCGAATTTAGCCTTATTCGTTTTTTTCCGAGTTTTCTATCTTCTCGAAGGCGACTCATGATTGCATCTGATAGTTTTCCAATAAATTCCTTTTCCTCCGATTCCGTCTTCAACTGCCTGAATTGAACGGATTTGGTACTGTTGTTCGGTTTTCTCTGTGGAGAAAAGAATCCGCTACCGGTTTCGCTCACATTCTCCTGATCGTTGCTGTCCTCGTCCTTCGATCCACTCATCTCGGGCGAGGGCTGTATTTTTTTGTTTCATTTATTTGTATTCCACGAATATAGGTTATTATTTGACTTTATTTTTGCAGTTTATAAGTTACCCCATTGAAGGTTGAAGATTTTGTTATTGAGAGATCTCCGAGGTTTAGTGGAGCTCTCTTTCGCTTTCGTGTGAAATTCGAAGCGATTGCTTCTACCCGTCGCTTCGGTGTACTCTACGAATATTTTTTTATCATATTATTTGTTGCTACAAAGTTTCCCAGTCAAATGGTCGAAAAATGTTAATACTCACCGATGAACATGGTTCGGGATGTTCTTGGAACGAATGCTGACGTTTAGGCGAAAACAGGGCAGTGGACACGTGTTCGCGGCGATCGTGTGTTTGCGATGGTTGTAGGTGAACCGATTTCGTAACGTCCATCGATTCGTTCGCTTCGAATTCCGTAACGCCATCATTTTGTCGACTATCGGTGTTGTTGCAATTCGTGGATGACTCGGGTCCCGGTGGCGCTATTACTTTTGTTTTCTTCGATAAAAACGGGTAATTCCTGTCGAGATCGATATAACACTTCTCGATCTTCGGACGTGTACGAGCGTTACGACGGTTGACAACATTTCTCTTCTTATGCATTCCAATCAAATGGCAAATCAAATTAACCAACGAGTAATGCATATTTTCTCATAATACTATTTCCTTTTCCTTGTTCAGTCCATCGTAACCAATGTTGACATATTCGCGTACCTGTTGTGTACAAGCACGATCTTCCTCAACAACGCTGACAATATTGGGGCCCTTTTCAGACGTGTTTTCTCCGGTAATCGTTGCGGCGTTGTCTTTTTCCTTGTTGCCGTTTTCATCTCGGAACGTTGACGCATTTCGTACATTTGTTTTTCTCGAAGGATTCTGGAACGACAAAACCATCGTCTCTTAGATTCATTGCGATTGAAAAATTAAAAATCGAAATTGTACTAACGAATATAGCGTTAATCGGTACGTACGTCAACTTGTGGACAACCATCGCCTGGTACATTTCCGGATAGATCCTCGATTCTCACAATTTGATTATCACACATTGTTGTTTCCCCTGTATTCATCGTTGCTGTTTTGGCTCTTTCATCGTTACCGTTTTAATTTCCGAACGTTGACGCATTTCGTATACTTGTCTTCATCGAAGGAATCTGAAACGATAAAACCATTGTCGCTTAGACGTATCGCAATTGAAAAATAGCAAATCGAATTTGTATCAGGGAATATATCGTTAATCGGCACGTACGTCAATCACTTGTGCACAACCATCGTCCGGCACGACATTTTCGGATAGACCGTCGTTTATCAGAATTTGTTCTTCGTATTTTGTTGCTCCTCCCGTATTCGTTGCGGCATGATCTGTATCCGTGTTTCCGTTTGCGTCTTGGAACGTTGATGCATTTCCTACATTTGTCGTCATCGAAGGAATCTGAAACGATAAAACCATTGTCTCTTAGACGTATTGCAATTGAAAAATGGGAAAAATCGAATTTGCATCAGTGAATATATCGTTAATCGGCACGTACGTTGTTTACTTGTGCACAACCATCGTCCGGCACGACATTTTTGGATAGACCGTCGTTTATCAGAATTTGTTCTTCGCATTTTGTTGCTCCTCCCGTATTCGTTGTGGCATGATCTGTTCCCGTGTTACCGTTTGCGTCTTGCGAAATTGATGCATTTCCTACATTTGTCATCATCGAAAGAATCTGAAACGGTAAAATCATTATCTCTTAGACGTATTGCAATTGAAGAATTGAATATCGAAATTGTATCAATCAATATATCGTCTTTCCCGCGTGCACAGTCATCGTGTGGCACTTCATTTACTGATACATTATGGCGTCTCATAGTTCTTCAAATGTTCCAGCGTTTCGCACTGGATCGTAAATGATACAACAATGTATGTCTACGAAATACTACTTAACAGAGCTGGGCAAATGCTACAAGTACCTACTACATGTACTGTAGGGGAGCGACAAAAGCAGTGAGATCCATATTTCGCCTGACAGAGCTAGCGAGTTCTAACAGGCGATGTATGGACCTGACTTCTTTTCTCGTTCCTTTTCAGTATAGGTAGTAGGTACTTGTAGCTTTTGCCTAGCTCTGTTACTTAATATGTGTAGTGTCATTTGAGGGCAAACATGATAGATATGTTACTTACCTCCCTATGTACCCGAACCGGCACTAAACTGTGCGTTCTTGCGAGTGTCTGTTGCATGATAGGAACTATGTCGCTACCAACACAGTCGTTACTTTGATCTTTTTCCGTGTGATTCTGTGAAAAATAAATTTATGCGTAATTAGCCTCGTCGAATACAATTGTATTACTTGACTAAATTGCACTACATTTCGTTAATATTTATTCATTTTGCTCCATTAAAATCGTGCTTACCTCAGGCATGGCGATTTCTTCGACTACGGTAGGTCCGTGTTGCATAACTTGTTGTGCAGCCTCTACACACTCTATCGATATAAATGTATCTTGGGGTTTCTCTTCACAGCTGATCAATTTCTTCATGTATGTGTCTGCTTTTTTACTATTTGTCGAAGTGATTACCTAAAATAGAAGTATTTTTTGTCATAATGGGGTGTACGATATATATATATTATATATATATATATATATATATATATATATATATATATATATATATATATATATATATGAAAGTGTTGTAAACTGTGGAAACAATCAATTAATGTACCTCGTTCAGATTCAAACTTTCAGGGGAACATTGGTCGATCCACAGGGGATCATATTCCATCGTGCTTTCAGGGAATATCTCTTCAACTATGACCGTCTCGAAATTGTCAATCTGAACACAGAAGTACTTAGCATTAATATACGAGGCAATGAAATCGACATTTAAATAGAGACAATGCGTGAGTTTTCGAGATCAGCGGATTTGGACATCTTCTGTACAGTGTGTTCTTTTATTTGCGTCTCCGTTGTCGAGAGACTGGTTTTTTTTTTATAGCCAATGTATTTGATTTAATCTGAAAGCATTTGACCGCACTGAGATACATCAGATGCTAATGAATGTTTGTGTGTATGTATGCGTAGTTGCAGATAAAAGCACACCGATTCATCTGATGTTATCGAGGATGAAGCAAAGGATGGGTTCTGTAATTCATCTTTTTACTCAGATGTATCGTTGTGTACTTGTACACTCGATTGAACGAAATTGCCCAAAACAATGCATCCATGAAGAAATATGCATTTAAGAACACAGCTGAAGCTAAACTCGATAACTCACACATTTTTATTATTCCCATCCATTCATATGCAACAAAAGATTATATATCTATGAAATTTGTACTGCACCATTTTTGTTTCTTCCGGCTCGGACATTAGGTCAGAAATCAATTCACTAATTGACCTTGTATCATCGTGCTCAGTTGTCGTTTGCATTTGCAATGACAAATTAGTAGATGCTCGACAATTGTTTATGCCTGTGTTGTCGATTGACATAATCGACGGTGGCCCGGGTGTTTTGTCATTCAGCGGTATCTCGACTAGCACCGCTGATGTCTTCATAGGTTGCGACTGCAATTACAAGAAGAAAAAATATCACCCTCGGAAACGGTTCACACAATAGACATTATAAAAGATGATTTCGTTTTGTACATACCGTCTTTCCCTTTAACTGCATTTGTGCCAAGATAATTGATTCTGTACGTTTCTGACCCATGCTCGTCGCTACCGTACAATTTTTCTGTTGACAAAAATAAAATATGAATAAATTTAACAAAACGAAAATTGTATATAAATTTCGATAGGTACCTTATCGGCCGCAACTTTCTTTCGTTCACAAATGACAGTATGGCGTTTCTTCGTTGACACTGTTGCGCTTAATCTCTCTTCCGGTGTGTCGAATCGTTTTATTGGCACTCTTGCTCTAGTGCCTCGACCGAGGTTCTCTTTGCCTTCCAAAAACTTTGTAGCTTCTTCGTAAGAATCTGGAAATCAGGGAACATTTTGTATTATTTTTCCATCGTAACCTATCAGTTTCGATAATTGTATCAAGATGCTTGTGTTATCGTTGTCTTTTGTCAAACATAACCTTGTCCGTGCAATTGTGAATATGTATAGAAATAGGAATACTTACCGAAAAGTTTCAGGACGACGACGCGTTTATATCGACTCTGTCCTTTGACCGTTTGTCGTATTCGCAAAGTCTCTTGTAAGTGGCTTAGTTGCGCAAGATGTGTTTGTAGAAATGGTTTAGTGCACGGAATGTACTTCGGCATGTTGTTTTCCGTGTCTTCTTCATATCGCAACACCTGTTGTATTCCATGTACCGAACGGTGTTTGGTATTATGGAATTCGATTTGCACTACACAGTAACAATTTTCCTCGTGGGCACTCATGTTGGGCAAGTCGAAAAATGGAAATAAATAATCACGCGCATAATCGAAATTATGAAGTCACGAATCGGTATCGGCGCCGCTCACATTTTTTTATTTCGGTAAATCACGCCTTATCACTCGAAATTCTGGGGCGCGCCGGAGACGATTCTCCAATCGAAACTGTTTTCAACTGTTTCCAATTATAAGTATTAAATTATTAACGTTACAATGAAACGAAGATTACTTTTTGCGGTATAACGCCTTAAACAATATTTCCCCGCATAACCGAACGATGCAAACTTTTAACAATGAAAATATTGAGCAACGTTAACTGTTTGGGCGCTAAAAACCATCCACCTCGTGCGCTGTACGCCGACTGGCGGGATCGAGAATCTTTCGTGCTTCGGCTTAGAATTCGGGGGGGTGTGAATGGCAGGGAAGGAGAAGTGCCGCCACGCCGTCTGCACGACGGGTAACGTTCGACTTCAGACGCAATAAGTTCGTCACGCGTGGTCACGCGTGAAATCGCTTTTGTTAGCCGCCAACCGCGTGTAATGTCACGTAATTATCGATATTTTTAGTGAAAATAGTGTATACAGCGAAGTGGGACAACTGTCGATGGACGTGCGATTCATCGTTTCGTACCTTGTGGACTAAAGAAGAATCTTCGTTGGAAGGCGGTACAAACGCAACGTGCCGGTAAGTTTTTCAATACATTACGCAATGCTCTCAAATGCAAATGATCGTGAAACTGATTATTGGTATGGCTGCGAAAGTTGCAATTTGTAATAAAATAATCATATCACGTTTGTGACAAAATTTGTTCGCACTGAACAAAACATTCGTCGCAAAGCAAACAAAGGCTCTTCAGTTACGACACTCTGTGCCCATGTCGATCCTTTGTGTTCTCCCCTACCTCACGCGGAGCTTCTTGTTTACACTCGACCTACAACTTCTCGCCCCAGATTTGTTGTTACCGCAGACGACCGAAATAATAATAATATTTTATTCTTGATCATTTTCGTTATCAAAGCGTAATATCACGTTTCCAGCGTTTTTGTATCAAATGAATCGGTGTCTAAATAAAGAATATATCGAGAATTCGCTTATAATAATCTGTCGAAAAATGTCACTTCATTTGCCGGATTAATTTTTCGCCAAGAATAACGAAACGTTCATTTCATTGTTTCACACATTTTAATTTTTTGCTTTTTTCAAAATTTGCTGTGCAAAATAGTACGATTAACATAGGTAGTGTACTTCGGCGATGTTCCGTTTTGACGATCGTCTTTCATATAAAAAAAAATGTATTGCCGCATTCGAAATCATTTTTAAGTCTTTCGTGTTGACATTTTTTGCACGCGTTGGGACTGACAGTGGTACGAACAAAGAAATCCTTCCCGTTTTGGCACTCGTCGGCAGGAATGTCAACAATCCGTTGTACTCTTTACGTTCTATCTCACGCGAGTCGAGGGGGTTTGTGTTTACACTCCAAGTGTTGCCTTTCATCGGGTAGGCGACGTTCCTTGTTACCGAAGATGATCAAAATCAAAATCATGGGATATTTCAACGAAAGTCTTCCTTCGATTAGTTACATTACTAAAGCGTGATCGCCGATCCTGAATTTCACGGTATATTCGTGTCAATGAGCTAGTAGCTAAATAAAACTTTCTTTTTGTTTTGGCTAAAAAGTTTCTTTTACCCTTATTCATTTCTCGTTGACAACAATAATTGTGTTAATTTTAATATCTTTAATTACAACTGATTATTTTTGACATTTAATGATTACAGTAGAGAATGTAATATTTGACCAAATTCGATTTTGAGTACATCGTCATTCTCGTTGAAAACGTACCGTTGACAACGGAATAATCTAATATTTGCTGGTCGCACAAAATTTTTGTCTGAAGTAACTCTGAAATTTTCGATTTTCTGTCAAATTTGTTAAGATGTCCAACGATGTGTGATGAATTTTAAAAAATTGGGGACTTGGAATAATTAGCAGTAGTTTCCAAGAAAAAAATATTATATAATAATCGTTGTATTATTCGAATTTCAATTTCCGATTATGAAAGATTTCTTACATTCGTGTTGTATTTATAGATTCCACAGAGAGAATAATTACAAAGTCGAAAATCGAAAAATGGACCGGCGAGGATCGCCGACGGGTCGACAAAGAGGAAAATCGACACGAGCTCTTAAAAGACGAAGAATTGCAATATACAAAAAGTACATTCAACTTGTTCCATTAAAAATCGGAGGTACCTGCTATTCACAAATATCACCGTCATTACGACAGGTAAGCGATAATATAAAAAGCAATACAAAATGTTAAATGCAATTGGCATATTGTAGTAATGATGAACGAACATATTTTTATTTCAGAGATAACTTGGAAAAACTCGTCAACCGCGCGAAGTTACAGGAACACCACATCGGTCTATATCGAATGACGTCAATGATGCCGCGACAAGTAGTAGGCTTTACGTACAAAACGATCAGCAAAACCGCAAACTTGAGAATGAACGCTGTATTGACGATGGCAACAACGGCAGTAGTGATGACTCCATGACAATTGATGGCAACAATGTTGCAAACGCGGAAGTACGAGATTATGGCCGACACGATAAATACGTCTCAGATTTCGATATCGGTACCGGTCGCAACGACGATTCATCGAATGATCCATCACCCGAAACATGCGATGATGACAATGCTGTAATTGGCGACAGCAGCGGCGAAGATACTGACAACGACGAGGTTAATAGTGACCTTGATAGCAACGATACCACCGAAGACGAATCGGACCTTTCTTCGAGTGATGAACGAGAAGAATCAGTGAAGACGCCGGAGAATATCGATGATGAGCATCAAAATATGTTTTCAATCGATAACATTGACGAGTGGTTGGGACCAATAGAATTGAAAAGTTGGATTACCAAGCTGTACATGATTGCTAGCGTCATTGCAATATCGTTGCGTGGAAAGCTAACGTACTTTGTGACGGCCATGATTTTCAAACAATTGAATGCTATGCTGTTGAACTGCGGCTTACCAAATTCGATAAAACAATTGTGGAAGCTATTGGCCAGAAACGATAATACTGTTACAACACGTCACTGGTATTGCCGATTATGTCGCTGCACGATCGACCAGGATAAAAAATGTTCAGAGCAGTGTCGTCGCAACAACTATGGACCGGATAAAGAAAACGATTCATTGTCGTATTTTATTTAAGCAAAAATCACCCCGCAACTTGTGCAATTTTTTAAAAATCCATCATTTGTCGATTCACTCAATTACCGATTTACGCGTAACAAGGCAAGTTCTGAGGCTGTTGAAGATATATACGACGGTGCCATATACAAAGAAAAGTGTCAACCCGGCTGTTTTTTGAGCAACAAGTACAATTATTCGTTCTCAATATTTACGGACGGATGTAAAGTGTCGAAATCATCGAAAGCTACTACATGGCCGATACTTCTTCAAATAAATGAGTTACCGCCGCATGCACGAAAACGATATGTAATACTCGCTGGCGTGTGGGTTGACACTATTCATCCTGTTTTGAATGACATTATGTTACCAGCGATATTTGAATTGGCAGATTTGTATGAAAAGGGGATAACATGGACGAATCCGATTGACAATGCAATTATTACGAGTAAATTTGCAACGCTCATTTGTATTGCTGATTCAGTGGCCAGACCATCCATTCTAAACATGACGAAGTTCAACGGTGAATATGGGTGCACATATTGCTACGCCAAAGGTGTTCAATTGCAAAGAAGTGGAGTGATACGAACGTATCCCATTGACGAATCCGTCTCACGTCGGACCGACGAAGACATACGTAAACACATGGAGAAAGCATATCATACTGGTAAAAAACAATGTGGTGTGAAGGGATTAACGTCCATGGCACTTCTTGATGAATTTGACCTATCGTCTGGACCCGTGGTCGAAAGTATGCATAATGTATACTTGGGTGTCGTCAAATTCCACACGGAACTGTTGCTGCACAGCAAAGCCGACAATGTTTGGTATGCTGGCACTCCTGGAAATTTGGCAATCATCAATTCACGACTCAGTACTATTCGTCCACCAAGTAGAATCGCACGCAGACCGAGGCCGATCGACACCATAGCAACGTGGAAGGCATCCGAATGGAGAAATTGGATTCAATATTATGTACTACCGTGCCTTGAAGGAATAATTCGCGACTGCGACCTGCAGCACTTAGCGTTGCTTTCGCGGGCGGCATACATAATGAACAAGGATTCAATCGTTCCCGAGGAGCTGCAAGAAACGCGATTGCTTCTGAAGCAGTACGTCAAACAATTCCAAAACACTTTTGGAACGGACAATATGAGGTACAACATACACCTATTGACTCATTTAGCAGATTCGGTCGAAAATTGGGGACCTTTCTGGGCAAACAGTGCCTTTCCATTCGAATCGTGGAACAAGAAAATCCTCGACAACGTAAAGAGTTCAAATGCAAGGCCACTACAAATCGTTACACGATTTGTATTGACCCGGTTCATTGAAGAATTGTTGGTAAATCCAAAAGTTCCATCGAGCACGAAGCGAGGTATACATAACATACTAACAGATGGTTTGGCGAAACGAAATGTCGGTATTCATCTGACGCCGATAACATCGAAGTTCTGTGGCATTCGGAAAGTCGAAGAACGACCACCGCTAAGATGGGAGGCCAAAGTTTTGCGTGCAGCCGAATATCAGCCGAATATTCTATCCATTTACAAACGAGCGATAATAAACGGTACTGATTACCATTGTCGGAGTGAGAAGTCTACGACGAAAACACGGTTTTGGAATAAATATATTTATTGCCGAACTATTGGATACGGTGAAATTGTGGAAATTGTTCAATTTCTTCATAACGACGTCACAATAAATGGATTCTTCGTAGAACGGGTGGGCAGTCACGGATTAGCTTTCGGAGCACGACACATGGAAAATGCTGAACTGACAACGTCTAAATCATTTGTCAGTGCTGAAGATGGACCGATACCAGCTATAATCATCACCACATCTAACGAATGTCGAATTACCCGATTGACCAATGTTTGGGAAACGGATTAGGTGCATCTAAAAAAGAGGATTTTGTGGTAATATTCTTTTGGCTATCAGCATATTCGATAAGATCTTGCATGCAACGTATAAACGTATTATTTTCTGTAATATGACAGGTGTCGACTTGGATGAATTGATATTTGTTTACGAGGGCAATGTGAACGAAGCAAGCGTAGCTGCCAGATTAATATGTATTATGTTTACAGACACCGAGAACACACAAATGCGCGACGGATCCATGACGTTGAGAAGCATACACCATTTCATAACGCCTGCGGCACAAAGCAAAAATTGAAGAAAAGCCTAAATTGGTGAAAAAAATAATTGCATGGTAAGGGATTAAGCAAAAGCACGAAAAAAAAACCATTGTTTTATTGTCTCTGACATATAATTTGTATTTTGTTGCCAGCTGCCAGAGTCTACAAAGGAGAATCGGATGGATCTAATAAAGTTTCTGCGAGGATGAGTCATGTAGAGTATATCAATACTCAAAGTATTATTAGTCATGTTTATGTTTCAAAAACGGTATTGTAATTCAATTTCAAATTATGTAAATTTACCCATTCAATGGGCTTGGTCAATAAAACCATCGTAACGGATATAATCGCCCCGTCCAAAGACCATTCGGACTTGAAATGCACGACCGGAAATGATAGTGTCATTTTGAAGATGCTGTCCACTTTCATGATTTTACATCGGATATTTTAAGGTACTGGGAATAACCTAAATTTGTTAGTGGTTACAATGGTGGTGGTTATGTAGTGAAACCACCGTGCCGCAAGTTTGCTTGAGATTCTTTGAACGATGGTTTCTACGGTAGCTTCGACCGTCCAAACCTGCAAGTTAATTCTGGTTTACTGGGACGGTGGTTTGTTCGGTGGCTCGAGCGGTAGTTTCGACGTCTTAACCACCGTGTTGCAAGCTCGCTCGAGTTTTCTCGAACGGTGGTTTATACGGTGGTTTTAGTAGTCGTTTTCACGACAATACCACTGTGTTGCAAGCTCGCTAGAGTTTATTTAGATGGTGGTCTGTACGGTGGTTTGTACGGTGGTTTCGATAGTGGTTATTTAAAAACCCACCACATTATAAGCTTCCCTCGGAACTTTTGGGACCGCTGGGCCCGTCGTTTTTACAGTGGTTTGGTCAGTTACGTTTTGACAGAAAACCACTGTGGTTTTTTCAGTGGTTTGATCGGTGGCTGAGTCCGCTAGGGTATTAGCAATAATCATGGAAAACTTTGTTTTTTTAACCCTCAGTAGCCACCGTTAAAAATACTTCAATTTCATAGGGATTTGGCAGTTTTCTCTTATAAGTCATAGCTTATTCTTTTCTACCCTACAATTTCCTTCTATAACTATTCTGGTTTTATTCTGTGCGCCTCGGTGAGCTGTGCACAATAATGCAATGCACAACAATGCTATGCGCTGTCGTTTTATGCAAGAAAACTTTTTTTTTACCAGAAATACGTCACTTCCGGTTTGAAAACATTATTTTGTGACCGAAAGTGAGATATTTCCGGTATGGCGTCATTTCTGATCGGAACAAGTGTGATTTTTGAAACGGCAAGTGACGTTTCGCCGTCATCTCATTTTTCAGTAGAATAACGAGATAACGAGATTTCAAAACTGGAAAAGACGATATCCGAAATTAAACACAAACCCTATTAATTGGTATAAACGTATACTCCAACGTTCAGCATTTATTCCAACATGAAAGCAAAACAAGAGTCAGGAGTTAAGGATTCTGTGTAAATTGAAATCATACCCGACTGCAAGTAATCGAGCTTTCCGTGGTGGTGTCCATCATGTCCTCGAAAACGTCGATCGTATCATTCTCAAAAACGGCGGCACCACCAATCTATAATCGAGAATTTTAAAATATTTAAATAAATTGCCACTTTGTAGTACCACTTTAGAAATCTTGAGGAGCTTCTGTGATTTTTTAAAAGATTTTTAAAGTGTGCCACTCAGGATTTTTTTTTTCATATCAGTATATCTTAGAAAATATAGATCGCTCAAAAAATTCTTAAGAACATTAACTTTTTAATTTTTTATCAACTTTCGAATTATGTTAGAGTCACAATTTTTCCGACACGGGAAAGTCCATTTTTAGAAAAAAAAAATAATAATAATAATAAAATAAAAGTATAAAAGGGGTTTGCCTGTAGTCGATAATTTGACTCGCATCGTTGGGAAACTTGTCTTGAAATAGAGGGTCTTTCAATAAAGCTGGTTGGATGTATTTCCCTCGTTTACTATGTGCTGGTTGCATCGCTTACATTTTTGGTGGCACTTTGGGAATTTTTTTCTAAGAATCTTCACACAGTGCCAAATACCCTGTACAATTAGGACCAGAATCGAAAGTGTGTTTTTAGTATAATAAACTTTTAATTTTTTTTCTTTTTTTTAAAGAAAAATGGATGTTGCTGTATCGGAAAAATGGACTCTATCGTTATTCGAAACTTGATGAACAATTTAAAAGTTGATAGTATTCCTAATGTTCCCAAGAATTTTTTGAGCGACAAATATTTTCTGAGATATACCCTGATATTTAAAACAAAACGTAAATGCTGAACAGTGTACTTTAAAAAAAATAAAAATAAAAAACACGGAAGCCCCTGGCAAGTGCAAGTACTATAAACTGGCAAATTAAAAAAAATATATCCGAGATCGTCTAAAAAAAGTGACCCGGTTAATAAACAATGTCGCATGTACTGCATAGTTGAATTGTTTCTTCATTTGGCGATTATTTGACCCTTCGTATATTTGTAGCGATAAAGGTCTATTGTTCCTTATACCTAAGTGCAAACTTTTCGACGTGACAATGTTACATCGAAGGTCGAAGGTATCTCAGTGTAACTGGACCACCTCTGAACTGGGACAGTTTTGCCCATTGAAAAGTTTCATGAGACCTTTATAACTTCGAGTGATCCAAATAATAGGGCCAAAATAGTCGAAAACGAAATAGCTTATACTAAATTTCTTTTGTTTTCAATTCTTACATACCTGGTCATCATTGGAAGTTCCTGGGCAGCATTCCGGTAACTGAACGCTAACGTTAACGATGCTACTTTGCGCATGAACTGGGTCGAATTCCTTTTGATGAACCACTTTGTCGGGACCAGGTTGGTCTTTAATTTCAACGACTCGACTTTCGAGAACAGGTACGAGCCGCTGTTCAGAATTCGGATCTTCTGGAGTGGGTTCAACATTTTCCTGTAAAAAGATTCCGGGTTCAATTATATACAAAGATATTACGGAGATACCTAGGTTGTTTCCCTCATTTTATATGAAAAACCTAATGAGGCGAAAATATACATAGTTTCGTCTACGAACAACATTTCGCAATTTCGAATATTACAGCGTGTAATAACAATTATCCTGTAATTAGCCGTTAATTATGCAATAGGTTTTATGTCAAAATTCCAATGTGGTCGTTCTAAGTTATTTGACATCTACCTCGGGTCTTTGCAGTCCAAACATACTCATGCTCACGGATATCCGGGTAACAAAAAAATGTTCCAAGCACTTCACAGTTGACAATGACTCCATAGCTCAAGTTTTTTGGTTTCAATATGTATAATTAACTAAATATATAGAATGAAACCTAATAGTAAATAAATTGAAGTAATTAAAAGCAAAATTGATTCAATGTATTAATGCTATATATTATTTTCAACTAAATCCTCATTTTCTCTCGGTCGCCTCTATATCATAAATAAGAAGATTTTACCTTATTTCCAATAGTCATTGGGATAGCTGTTGGTACCAGTGCATATCTTTGGCGAGGGAGCACATGAATTGAATTATCCGGCATCCGGATTTTGTCTTCCTTGATTATGTCTTCTTCGCAGAAGTGACATTCACAAAACCAATCTTTGATGGCAAGCCCCATCTGTCTGGTAGCTATCCTCCATGCCAGCAATGCGTTGCTACGCTGCAAAAAAGAAAAAAAAAACAGGACATTAATATTAACAGAATTAAGAGAATAGAAAATGATAGTACTTTGCGTAACAGCGGACTTTTGGCGAAGGTTGCGAATTGACTGCACGAGCCAAATTAAGTATTACAACGGAACGGATTAATGGCGAGTGCTATTGTAGCGCAAGAGAAGGTGAATGCAGCCAATTCACAAATGCCGTCGGAGTCAGATTTTATGTACAAGTATTGCATACTACTTTTTGTGATGAATGCATGAAAGGTGCCGGGTTATTTTCTGGCCATGCACGACAATAAAGGAAAACAGACGGATGTGCACATGCGCATAATATTTACAATATGCTTATACATTGCATAAATACTCGAAGCATGTCGTAAATACTCATTATGCAACACTTCGAGTATCTATGCAACGCCTTCTCGAAAAGCGCTACTTTATGTTGCGGCCGGCCTGCACATAAGCTGGTACTTTTCATCTATGAGTTACAAAAAAGTACGTTCCTTCCATGTATCTACAAACGCACATAAAGTATGTTCAATTACCTGTGGAATACTGAAGAGAGCTGCTTGACGCAATCCCAGTTTCTTGCGACAAGTTACATCTGCGTAATGACCGGTTTTGCAGCCGGAGATAGCACAGATCCGCCCCATACTGGTTCACTGAAAGAAAAACAATGTAAAGGTAAATACGGATAAATAAAATGCAGATAAATTCGTCATAAATTGAGTCAATATTTGAGTCATAGATTTTGAGTACATACATTTTTTAAAAAAAGTTTCAATAATAAATCCGTCTGCTAACCAAACTTTCATCAAATTATTTTATAATTATTATTTTAATGTAAATGTTTTTACGAAAGTAAAAACGGAGCACGTGGGCGTGGGTATAGCGCACACTTTGTCCACTTGCTCCGTTTCGACTCTGTCCCTTTGTTACTTAATTTTAAATAAACTAATTAATAAATTAACAATATTTTGTTTTCGTACCTTCTTTCTATGGAATCCCTTTTAGCAACGCCGTTGGAAATATTTTTTTCATCAACTTTTTACACATTTCTTCAAGACAAAGACTGTAATGGACGAACGGATCTATTAATATGCTGCACACTTCACTATACCACAAAACATGCACTTCACATCGGTTACTAGCGATGCTTGTGGTTAAATTCGGAACCTTTACTATACTACAATTCTGCGACCAAAATTTAACCCCTTTCCCATAAGCGTTCGGCCTCCTTAACTCTATTCTTCATGCTCTGAGCGGTAGACAAACCCTATCATATGGCTCATAAGTTGAATCTTCGCTGGACCAAGAGTACAAGGAATTTCGCAATGTGAGTTTGCAAAGTATACTCGAAAAAATGAAAACGCTATTCACTTTTGTTCTTTTTTTTAAACAATGTATATTTATTTGAATAAAATATTTATTATGAATATATATTTATACATGAAAAAAAAATTGATCAACAAATCCCCCGGCAACTTAACTTTTTGTTCATATAAAAACAATTTGTTAATATTTTTGAATACATATGAATTTTTTCAGAATTTTGTGTAATTTTTGAAAGTACTTTTTTTTATTAACTGAAAAAGCATTTTTTAAAAATTACACGAAATTCTGAAAAAATGTATACGTATTCAGAAAAATTGACAAATAGTTTTCACAAAAAAAAGTTAGGTTGTCGGGTAATTTGTTGGAAACAGTTCTTTTTCGTTAATTTGTTAATAACATTTTGGAATCATTATTATGCAAAATCAATCTTTTCAGCACTGTCCATATTGATTTTTTCAGTTTTTTATCCCATCGAGAAGTATTCGCAATTCCTCTCTCAATTCTCTCTGAACTCTGGTGTCCACGTGGCCTGGACTCAACGCCTCCTGATTAGAAAGAGAATAGAGGAGCGTTCGGCAGGGCGGAGCAGTCCAAGAATGATAGCGGAAGCGACATACTGAGAATAAACATTTTATCTGTATATACGCACACTCACGCACACATGCGTATTTAATCGTTGTTAATTTTTATTATTTATAAACGATTTTTGATAAATGCCGAACAATTGCGACGAGGCCAATTCGTTACAAGATATATCATGTGACAAGTTAAGTTTGTAACGTGTCTGCACTATACGTATACATGGATAATGTTACACGATTCTACTAATATTTTCGCTGACTGGTGAATTTCTTCTTTCGGAATCGTTGAAACTACTCCATTCAGCTCGGCGATATCTACGATACAGCGCTTACATACCGTATGTTCCTCCATTCATTTGTGTACGTGATGCAAGTACATTTTGTGCAACGCGTGGTACATGCATGCTGTGGGTATAAATTGCCGAGGCGTTTATTTTAAATCGTAATATTGAATTACGAGCGATACGGGGTATGAATTGTTTCTGACAAGTTTGACGAATCGTAATTAAAAATAAATTCCATTTTTGTCTACCTCGATGAATATATCGTGTTCGTCTTTTCAACGTTGAAATTTTCTTTTTAAACAAGACTTACCCTTTACGTATCAGTGTCTCCGCTGAGTGAGATACCGAATTTTCCCAAGGGGAATCCTCGACCGATTCATTTAACAAGTTAACGTGCTAAAAGAAATCTTAAAAAATTTAAAGTTGATCTTTGAAGGGTCGTTTTTTTATGACGCGGAAGAAAATTTATTATATCTTTCTTGTGCTTAAGAGAAGCCATGATCGTTTGCGATTGGCTAAAAGTTCCCGGTACCCGAAGGGTCAGTACAGCATTCGAGAGCAAGATTTTCTTACATATTGTACGATAATGGTAGCCAAAAACTCGATTATCGATGGAATCACCTGTGAAATGACAGTGTTCCTTTTGCACAAAAAGCTTACGAAGCATTTGTGTTGAGCTCATTGAGTAAACCTTTTTTTTTGTTTTAAATCGCTCCTTTATGTAAAATTATAATATTAGCTTCGAAAATCTTATTTCCCCGATGATCGTATGCGAATAGCGGGCATTACCTTATATACCCAATGATCGATTGTGCTCAGTACGTGCGCGACAATTTTTTTTACACATTTGCATATATATCGAATCGCGGAACTTGCTCCCTGCTGTACTAACGCGGCATGCCCTTAAAGATAGTACTTGCGGAGGGTCCGAGGCCGTCTGACAATCCAGAGGAATTGCGAGAGGAATATCGAACATTTTTCGATGTGATAAAAATCTGAAAAAAGGAACCTTACGGAACGTACTAATAACATTGATTTTGCATAATAATGATTTCAAAATGTTATTAACAAATGAACGAAAACAAAATTTCGCAACAAATCACCCGGCAACATATATATATATATATTTTTTTTTTAATGAAAACCATTTGTTAACTTTTTCGAGTAGGTATTGCATTTTTTTGTACTATTTCAGGTAATTTTTTTAAATAGCGTTTTTAGTTGATAACAAAAATAGGGCTGTACAGATAGGCCGGCCTAGCCGGCTAAACTATTTTAGCCGGCTAATTTGTTTTGGCCGGCCAAACTACTTTAGCCGGCTAAGACAGTTTAGCCGGCTAAGACAATATAGCCGGCCAAGCTATTTTAGCCGGCCAAGACAGTTTAGCTGGCCAAAAATTAGCTACGGCTGAGCGGGATAATAGAAAAAAAGTATCTGTTGTTTCTTTTTACTTGCGGACGCTATTTACAGCGCTGTGATCATTCACACGTTACCCAGTCTGCACGTTTTGTGTATCTGCAGAGCTTATTCCCACTTACTACTGTATGTGATTATTATTTCGAGAAGTCCAACGTGAATCCGTAGAGCTAGACTCTACCTTCAGTCGTCACGGTGATACTACGGTGATCATGTGATATATTGTTTTATCGTGGTTGTAGTTTGAACATCGAAGTACACGTAAAGAAAAGGTAGATATTATAATCGTTTGCACAATTATTGCTAAAGTTTTAAGAATAATTATTATGTTTTGTGACTGCAGTATGATCTGAAGTATTACGCGATGAGTCGACAAAGTAATTTATGGAAACATTTTCGGAGACTGGACAATGGCCAGGCTGAATGGCCATTGTCAAGTCTCCATTGAAATGCTTTATCGTATAAAAACAAACCATAGGAGTCTGTGGCACACGGAACACGAAAGGTAAGTTGAAATTTTTATATATTCAATTGCCGCAAACGAGAGTTGGGTATAATGAGACCTTATTTTCGTGATCTCGTGGCTCCGATTTAAAAATAAAATTATTACAATTGATAAAATACGAACAAACAATACGATAGACTATCAATTTGATCAAATTTGTAAATTAACAATTACTTATAGTACTGAAGAAATTCTGTAATCGCTGCTCGTGCTAAACACAAGGTGATGAGCGATAGCCGTGAAAGGGAGAGGGGAAACAGTATTGAAGTCATAGCCGGAAACGTAAACATAGTTCGTCCTTAGGTATATTGCGGCTCATTGTTCGCACCTCTCTGTAGTGTATATCAATATAAAAACATAAGCAACCGAGATATGTTAACTTGATATTTTTTCTCTTGGGTATAGTTTCCATCTGTACTATATTATTTAGGATGCCTCACACGTACATTCCCAACCAAAAGTAAGATTCAGTGAGAATTTGGACTGTTACGTCCAGCGTAACGTTCAAATCTAGTCCATTATTTTTCCTCATTTAAACTGGCATCAGGAAACACAAATTCTAGAAAAGGAAAAGAATTCGGTATGACTCGTTTCTGCTGGGAGCTAACTAATCAACTCAGTCGGTATATTCAATTTGTAAGAGAGTTGTCTCCAAAACCAAAGGATAGAGACCTAACGACAAGGTAAAAGCAATCTAGGAAAAATGGGAAAAGAAGGGGCGCAAGAGCTGGTCTATGACACTCAGCGCCACGCCACAACAAAGCGTTGGAAAAGGCAACCCATGTAAGGTAACTCGCTACCTCAACGCACGAGTATCGACTAAAAATCCGTAGATACTAAGTCGTTAATTCTTCCGTACCATCGCACGGGAAACTACGAACGAAAAGGCCCGCGGTCATCGACCGCCGGTGGGCCCAATCCCCGTCACGACGCGTCGTGTCGACACGTTGCCTATGGCTCTCAGAAAGCCGTCTTAAAGTTCTTGGTTTTGAAACTCTAAACTAAAAGGAAAAGAGCGCTACTAGACGATGAGATTAGAAAGTGACGCAACAGTCGAAACGAGGTATTCCTCCCCTCTATTCAAATCTCAAAAGGAATATTTTTAAAACGTATTCCATTACAACAATTATCGCAATGTATAAAACTTAAAAGAATTTCCAGACGAAGGACAAAATGAAGGAAAATAATATGCATGGTCCCGAATTTGAACCAGTTTAAAATCAACTTTGAACTCTATTTATAGGAAATTATATAAGATCTGGCGTCTTATCGCACATCGATAACAATCGATATTAAAATCAACGATATCATTACTGATTATCTTTTAGCCCCAAGATCAATAGGAATAAACAATTAAGACAATTAAGAGGCAGTCATTACAATGGTGACTTCAAAAAGGATAAATGTCATATTTTACAATAAGGTATCAAAGCGAGAGGAAGAAGTTTTACGATAGGCCAAAACAACTACCTAAAAGAGTAGAGCAGCGGCTATGCCGACGCGACACAGCGAGAGGGCCTCACCCCTCTACGTGCCTTCCATAACTAATACGAATCAGGATAAAACCGAGTGACGAAACATGTAATAATTAGCAATCCTTTCTTTTCTTTTTACACTCAGTACATTCAGGAATTACGATTCTTTCTCACGTAAAAAAAACGAAAGGCTTTTCGTCCCATAAATAAAGAGGAAGAAAGAGGGAAGGCGACAAAATAATCTTCCCTCTTTATCAATTAATCCTAAAAGAACATGAGTTGATAAATAAAAACAACACTTGTTATGGGACCAGAATTCTCTCGGTAAGACAATTAAAATACATTTAATATACGTAGACATATATTGGAATATAAATATATTCTTTTGAACACATACGTGCATATAGAACATGTGCAATGCAGTTAACATTAATTTAATTATTAATGTTAACGCAATTCGACATCTTACATAGTAGATATTATATCGAATATATATTTTTAAGTACTAAAACCACGACACCTAGCTTCTTATAATAAGGCCCATTTAGATGGACGATTTGTTACTCTCGAAATACTGTCGCCGGAAAAGGAAATAGTAAAAACTCTATCTAACCGAGCATATGAAGGTATACACTTGTGGTCTCCGTACAATAACCAGCAAGACGAAATAAATATCGTACGATTTGGTCACGTACGCGCGACAGGTGTCGAGCTCGCGCCGGAAACGGTACCCGAAACAAAATCATAGCGAGGCGAGAGAGAACAGTAAAAGGTTTTATGTTCCTTCACACTCTCCTTACCTCAGTACGCTGCATTGTTACCGAAGGAGGTACTTCTCTTTCTAACCCCCTCGATTTTAAGAACCCATTGACCAATCGGTTGAGTCAATGCTCATCACGCGACCCCCATACACACTTACTCTACGCTATGAAAATTATCCGGTAGGAGAAACGGAGAAAAGGAACATACTCGTCAAGGATGATTTCTCTGATTATTTTTACCTAGGAGAGACAAAGAAGAAGATCACATACGTGACAAAAATGATTGCTTCCACCTCTCTTACGATCAGAAGAGACTCAGAGGAAAGAGCCACATACACGATTGAACGATTATTCTCAATGGTTATCTAATAGAAATAGAGGGAAAAAACTACATACGTGACCACATTGTTCTCCTACCTTCTAACTAAGAGATTAGTATAAATACCCCGAAAATATGTACTGGGGCACTCAGTTACTATTATTCGTCACGACGACGTTATATTCGACGTCACTCTGCGAACCGAAATTCCGAAATATTTCGTCAAGATTTTTTTTTGTCTAAATTAATTCCGAGGAAATTGTTCGATTTACGCAGTATCAGTTTATTTATTTGTTCAACAAAGTTTCTGAATATTTGGTAGAAATAAATACCGGTCCATCATATTAATATTCGGAGTTGTTTCGAATTATTTCAACACCAACGCCAACCATCGACCATTTACCAACTCAAGCAGAGTCTTATTCATTATTACCATACAATTCGTTATTTATTTTTCCTATCATTCTAGTGCACGAGTATTTATCCTATTCTAATCCCCTAATTATTTTGGTTTCCGGAGTAGAATATTAGTTAGATATTGTGTCAATTTAAAACCCGTTTGCATTAATTAATTTTCCGGAGAAGCAAGGATTACACTTCATAAAGGATTAGAATTTTGTTATCACCCTAAGACGTGTAACGACAGACATTCCTAGGGCCCTATCCCAAGCAATTTTCCGCAAGGCTAGGCTTAAAAATGGGCAGTCGCAATCGTGATTAACACCGGAAGTGGTAAAGATCGGTATCTCATCGTTCTGACCAGCGCGCGTTAATAGAAGCGGTGCGACAATTGCGTGGAAATATTCGGAAATAAAATACCGACAGTTTTGACGTAACAGGACACTTCCTAATGGTATAAAAATCTGAAGAAAATCAATCGTATTAAAGGTGCTAAAACGATTAATTTTATATAATAATAATGGCAAAAAGTTATTAACGAATTGCTAAAAAAATTTGTTCAACAAATGGTCAATAAACCTTTCTTTTCTTTTTTCAAATAAATTAATAGATTTTGTAGAAGTTACATGATTTTTTAAAGAATTTTCTATCATTGTTGAATTTCTTTAAGGCCATAACTACGGAACGTTTGGCACAATTGCCGCAAAACTTTCTGGGTGTACTGTAGAATCGTGATACAGAAACATATTCGAAATTCATGCTTCTGCATCGAGAGGCAGAAATGAGAGGGAATTGTAAACACTTCTGGATGGTATGAAAATCTGAAAAACATAGCTTCCTTTATGAAGAAGCAAAATCATCAAACATATTAAAGATGCTGAAAAAATTAATTTTGCACAATAATAATATCTAAATATTATTAACAAATTGATGAAAAAATAAAATTGTTCAACAAATATGTTGGAAACCTAACTTTTATTTAATGTTCATTTTTTCGTAACATACAAAAATTCTTTGCAACTTTGAAAAAAAAGAATATTCGTGAATATAACTCGATAAATATTTCGCGATGCTATTTAATTGGCACGAAAAAGATTGTATAATCAGATCGTTCAGTTATATGTAATTTAGCTTTGCTGAAGCTACCCATGTAAATATTACAGAGAAACAGTTATCGAGGCGGGTTTAAATACCCGAATGTTGAAAATTCGATGGCGGAAAAGCCGGAATCGAAATATCTGACTCGATACATTTTATGAAAGAAAATACGATTTCCAGAAAATACGATTTTCCGAAAGTATTCTCGAAAATACGATTTCCCGAAAATAAGATTTCCCTAAAATTAAATTTTCCGAAAATACAATTTCCCGTAAATTCAATTTGTAAAGATAATAATTGAAAGAAAATAAAGATTAAAGATAAAAGACAGGCGTGGAAGAGCCCCAAGGATGACGTTCGAAATATTGTTCTTGGGATGTGTGCTAACGACCGAGGAAACAGTGTCGTCGTGTATTCCTCATGAGGAATTCCTCATGAGCGAGGCCTGCGGGAGATTGAGAACGTTATAGCGGGTGTGAGAGGAGAGACAACATGCATCGGGATGACGTTGGTCGTATCGCGAACGGTTGCACAGCGAGCAGCGCGCCGCGGAGCCAAAAATGTTTATCTTCGTAGAGGCTGCCACGACGATTTCATCCGATGTGTCGAAGCACCTGAAGACGAAGCTGAAAACAACAACCTCGTCAACCACCAATCCTGAACCCTGAGTTCCCCAAAAAACAGCGTTTTTGTTGATGCGTGGGCAACGTCGGACGTGTTGAGAATCATACTTTTTTTTATTCGCTCTCGTTCACGATTTTAATATCGGCGCGGCTCTCGACGTCCCCGTGTTCTGTGATGAACGCGTCCTTCCCGAGTACCAAATCAAAGGGCATCAATTCAATGGTACCATAAAAGATGCCTAAGCGACCCATCGCTGGCACCGCGATCAAGTTTTCAAGGCATAAAATCTAAAATGCAAACGTAATGAAAAATGATATCGGAATTGTGTTCAGCGCAAAGAATCGTAAAATCTGGAATATAGGTATTTGGAACATTGTTGTTTTTAGGTATGTTACCTTATTCGGTCTAATGTGTCGAATAAATTTGTCGACGTCATCGTTCACCGACACCAAATTACATGCGATCCCTTCATTATTGCTAATCGAAGCCGATATGGATTGATCGCCGTTATCTTCCGTCAAAAGCGGCCCTATGACGTGGACGAACCCGACGTATCTCCTTAAAATTAAAAATATATAAAAAAAATAAATTATTTATCTACTAAAATAAAATTTACTTATAAAAATTATCGGGCTAAGACTTTCTACAGAAGTAGACCAACATCAAACAATATTCGCTGTTGAATTTGTTAAGCATTGGTCAAGGCGTCTCGGTTTTGTGACATTTTCAATTTTTTCGAAAAATATCATTTGCACTCTAGTTCTTATAATTTTTGAGATAATTCCCTAAAAAATTCGACATAAATAAATTATAATGGACCCAAGTTCCCTATTAAATTTGACAAGGATCGATCTAACCGTTTAATGTTTATAAAATTAAAAAAAAGTTATCATTTGGATTTCCAGAGTAAGAATCGAGGGCAAAAAAAAATTCAAGAATATATAATTCCATATATTTTTTCACGCTGAACACGGTTCCGACAAAGTGAAGGACGGAGGTTTTTTTAACATAACATTTATATAACATGATCATTTTTAAAAAGTTGAAAACTGAAATTTTCAAAACGCTTTCTCGTAATGTTTCTTTATTCGCAAAGCTTCCTCTATAAGAAAGCCATATAAAAATTGAATTTTTTTTTTTATGAATCATCGATCCTCTTACCTCTATCTAAGATGAAATCAAATTATTATAATTACCGCACAATTGTATAAAACCCGATGCTCCGGATCTCTGCGCGCTTGGTGTACTCGATAACCTCGTAGCCCTGAATCTTCGGATTCAACATCTTGGATGCGATACGTGAGACTTATCAATCTTTGACTTTAGGACAGGAGATTGTTTTGTAATAAAATAATTGACATACGTCTAATCGAGCGAATGGAATTTCATTAGGTGTGTTCGTTATCAGAGTAAACTTGTACTCTGCGCACTTCTAGAGTACTTTCAGAGTGCTCGGAACCGGAAACGCCTGGTGGGACGCAAACGAACACGCGTTCGTTCTTTACTTGAAGGCTTACACTACAATTAATGGGTAAAAACGCATGTACATTTCGTGATTTTTTTCTTGGTAAATATACGTTTTATGGATTTGATTTGTCTAGGGTGGAAAGAGGATTCGTTAAAGAACATTTAAGAATTTTTTCATGCAATTTTATTGTTAACATATATATATTGAGAACAATGGCGTAGGTTTTAATCGATATCTCAAAATTTTTTGAAAAAAGTGCAGTTTCGCAAAATTTAACATAGGATTTCCTATGCTGAAAATGGCCAATTTTTTAAATTTATAAAAAAAAACAAATTGTACATGTTCTCTGTGGAAGTGGGCCACCTGAAGCCAATGGTGGTAGAAAAAATCCGAAAAAAATGTTTTGAAGAAAATGGTAAGGGTATTTTTTTTCTCGAGATATCGATTTTTCTTCTGCTGGGTACGCAGGTACCACTTTGTGAATCTTTTGTCAGAATCTTCATACAATGCCCAATACCCTGTAAAATTGGCACCAGCATTGACGGTATGTTTTTAGTACAAAAAAATTATTTCAATTTTTTTAACGAAAATTGAACTTTCTCGTAAATTGTAAAATTTTGACTCTAACATTATTCGAAAATTCATGAAAAATTATTATTAAATTAATGTTCCTGAGAATTTTTTGAGCCATTAATATTTTGTCAGATATACTGATATGAAAAATTGTAAATTATGAACGGTGCACTTTAAAAATCTTAAAAAAATCGCGGAAGCCCCTCGCAAGTAGTACTACAAACTGGGTAATTAAAAAAGAAACAACCGCGTTGTCGACCGAAAAAAGTGCCCCGGTTGATAATGAATGCTTCATATATAATAGTACTTTTCGACACGAGTATGGTAAAACGAATATGATAGGCAGGCTGAGAAGTGGTCGGACGGCGCATAAGAGTACCACAAGAGCGCGAGCCGAGTCACGCACTCGTCACGAGAATAACTTAAATAACTTAACCTAGTGTCGGGCGCGAAGCGCCCGATCGCTAGTTAAATAGTAATAAAAAAATGTCATGTTGAAATTTTCCTTTTTATTTTTGAGAAATGGATAAAAGGTCACAAAATGTAATACTTTTTTGTACATGACATATGTGTCATGTTAAATCTGTCCACGAAAAAGTGAATTTTGTGCTTTTTCATCTCTTTCCAAAAAATAAAATTCCCGAATTTTAAGGAAATTCTGAAAAAAATCACACGTGTTCGGAAAAAAAAATCATTTCATATAAAAACGAAAAATTTAAGTTTCCTGATAATTTATTACATCATTTTTGAAAACCAATTTATTAATAACTTTTGGAAATTATTGTTATGCAAAATCAATATTCTTACTATTCTTAATATGAATGCTTTTTGCGGATATTTGTCATATCATAAAGTACTGAATCCAGTCAAACTTTGGGTTTGAAATGTAGATGTCAAGTATTCTTTATAAGATGCATTTAAAATTACTATATTTTATTTAACAAAAAATTACTTATTGAAACTCTTATGATAACAATTCTTGAGCTATTGCGTTGAAATTTATATTATTTATTATTTATTATTTATTATTGTAGAAGACGGACGAGATCACAAAGCGCATTGCTGCTTTTATTGCCATGGATATGTTGCCAATATCCTTAGTGGAAGAGGGTGGTTTTAAAATGCTCATGGAGTACCTAGCTCCGCAGTATACGATGGCCAGCCGCACCACGATCCGTACACGGATTCATAATATTCACGAGGCAATGAAAAGGCGAGTCGCGCAGGATATCGAAGATCAGGAAGCTGTGGCGCTAACGACTGATGCTTTGACTTCACGCACCACAACGTCATTTTTCACCGTCACACTTCACGCTGTGTCTCCAGCATTGGCAAATGAAGACACATACTTTGGACTCATTAAATATGTCGGAGCGACATACGGCTGAAAACTTGAGGGATTACCTCGGTCGCGTCATTTCTAAATGGAAGATCAAAATAAAGTCATGGCTATTGCGCATGACAATGCAAGCAACATAACAGCCGCAGTTCGGTCAAGTTCTCTGTTTGGATCGTACGGAAGATCCTCTCCAGTGGTGGAATCCCATTTCTCGTACGGAAGATCCTCTCCAGTGGTGGAAATCGCGACAAAAAAAGTACCCTGCCCTGTCGAAGATTGCTCGAAAGTACTTAGGTATTCCAGCCACTTCTGTATCATCAGAACGAGTCTTCTCAACCGCGGGGAATATCATTAACGCTAAACGGAACTGTTTATCGCCGGAAAACGCAAACATGCTAATTTTCTTATATAAAAATTGAGGCATTTTGAAAGAAATTATAAATTCGTGGAACTAAGAACCTCGGCAATGTCTATCTGAGTCAATAACAATATTCTTTCCACCAGAATTTTTTTTTTCCTATTTACTCAGACGCAAAGTAAGCTATAGCGAGGCTCTTCATCGGACAGCGGACAGTTCAATTTTTTATCATTGTTTTCATCATCATTTTCCGACTGACTCTTTACCGTCAGTCGGACGGTATAGAATGGTTATTACATGTCGCGTAAATGTCTCATTGGGGGAAACTCGATTTTGCTATTACAATTACCTTCGCTGCAATTAAAAAAATGGTTAGCTCCAAATTCTGACTCAAAAGACTCAAAAACTCTGACTCGAAGAGCGGATAATGATGAAAAGATGCATACTTTTTTAAATTGATGTATACAACATCGATTAAGTACCCTGAATATCGTAAGCTAATCTAACACTCTGACATTTTTTGTTTTGTTTTTTTCGTGATGTAAATTGATTCCGACATGGATAGCGAAAACGTGCTCGTAGTTCAATTAAGTGAAATTTATCTCTGAATTTTTTTTTTTACTTAGACATATATTACAGATATACATCTAGTACAGATTATACATATAGTATAGATTCAGAAAGTCCCTCAGCTTTTAGTTCTCTCCTCACCTGTAAAATATGTTTCTTTCTGCTAAAACCGTCGTAAGTGAATATAACTAACAGTATTACGCCAAATATATATGTCCATTTCATTTTATCATTTTTATTATAAATTTTGAAGAAAATTAATATTCGGATATTATTTAGCCGACGAAGATGGAGTGAACGGACACAACAGATGCATTCTTTTACCCGGCCCAGCCGTAGCTAATTTTTGGCCGGCTAAACTGTCTTGGCCGGCTAAAATAGTTTGGCCAACTAAAACGGATTGGCTGGCTAAAACGGATTAGCCGGCGAAAATAGTTTAGCCGGCTAAGATGGGCTTAGCCGGCCAAACTATAAAATCCATTAATCGGATAAGATTTTTTAGCCGGCTAGGCCGGCCTGTCTGTACAGCCCTAAGATGAATGGTTAAAATGACCTTGTCATCTTGAATACGGAAGCTTCGGACCTACTAACGAACGAAATATGAATTTTTATTCCTAATGTGGTTCTTTTGTTTGAAGATACAAAAACAAGTAGCCTGATGTTCATTTAGTTATGCAGAGATATTACAGATTACACCCGTTACCGGTTCCAGGAACAGGGTTTCCTACCTCTGTATATCCAAGCGCTAAATGGTTTCTCGGTATCTACGTATATAGTGTACTTGCGTTTGATCTTTACCTTGATGCATCAGCTCTTTACCTTGTTCAAATCATGTCATCTAAAAAAGTAGGTTGGTGGGAATACATATTCCCAGTGTGTGTTACACGGGGTCACTGTCTTTCCGAACCTGATTTTTACAGATCCGGTCATTGTTATAGATTTTTTTTGCAAAAGTTTTGCAATCGGATACTTTAAGTTAAACGAACCTTAATCTCGTTAGTTCTCTTGCTAATCGTGTAAATATGCCTTATAAATATTATTTTTTTATGAAAAAATAACCAAACAAATTCGAGTTTATTAGTCTTCAGTGTTTCAAAATAGTTTATAAGATCATTTATCAGTGCCTCAAAAGTGATCTGCAAAGTTTCATAGAATTTAAAGCATCAGTTGGGTCAGACCGTGTAAAAGGTTAACGATGTCAGTTGTATTTCCCCTTAATGATTGACTATCCCGATTTACTCTAGATCATTTAACTGTTGACACGGTCAGACGGTATAATGTAATAACGATACGCCTTTAACATATTTTTATCTATTATAGACAACGTCCACGTGGACGCGGTGGTCCTTATCGCTCAAACCAATGAAATGGACATGTCGGAAGACTCTGACAACGGTAACGTCTATCTAACTTCGCCGGTAGAACTTATTAATTAAAATCGCAAAATAGTCTATAATAACCTATGATGAATGCACATGGGCAATTCTGTTTCATTACTCTCTAGGGAGTAACGCAGTGCTCATAACGTAAAATGTTTCGCAGTTTAATTGCAAGCATAACACAATGGTTATGTTAACGGAATCCGAAAAAAATCGTTTGGTACGCGGTCGGAGTGTATTTTCATGCGCTTTTCCGCCTGGGGGCATTATATACTTTTTTTTTGCGTCGATAGTAAAAAAAATGACCGTAAATGAATCCAGAATCACGAAGAAAAGTTTTTCAGATCTATTTAGTCAGGCCAAGATAACGTAATTAACATTTTCGCCTGAATTTTGAGATGGCCGATAACCCGATGGTATTTTTTTAAAATTATGATACGTAATTTATTTTTTTCCCGACTGCGCTAAAATAACCACATTCCTTGCGTGCAATACGGGCGGAAAATAGCCTATTATTGATCGATGATCATTATTAACATGTGCGCATGCGCGGTACAATTTCATTACTCCCTAGGGAGTAATGGTCATTGGCGAAAAATAGCGTATGCCACTCCGGAGGAAGTGCCTCTTCACCTCGTGTGAATTTCTGTCCTCGCATCGCTCGGGTATCAAACTTCACCCTCGGTGAAAAGACGCACTTTTCTTCATTGTAGCATAATATACTAATATGTACATTGTAACGTTGAACTTTTGGAGGCTTACAACTCTCTGCTCCAAAAGCGACGTTATGTGAGTTCTTTGCTCACTTTTTAATTTTGTGAGGGCAGGTGCTGTGGAATAAAAATTCGAGACGGAATTTGACGTCAATTAAATATTTTTGTTTTATTTAATTACAGTCCAAATCGTTGGTACAAAAAAAAATTATTAAATCCGTCGAGATATAAATTCTAAAAAAAAAAATATATATAAGGAAAAAGATTGCCCGGGGAAGCAGACGGCAGCAGTCTCTCCCGTCCCCGAGAGAAGTCGCCGACGCTGTATTTCAGGCAAAGGGGTAATCAAGACAGCAGCAGTTATCTTTGTCCCCAAAGAAAGTTGCCGATGCTTGATGGAAGGGAACCTTAGTAGTGAGCGAAGTCACTGTTCAGCTAAGAGTCCGTTTCCATGCGTTCGGGCCTCCTTTTATATCGGAGCGCCGGGTGCGCACGGCCCGAATCTGTGTCCCCTTCCTGGCCGCGTGACGTCAATGTGACGTCAATCGGCCCTTCTTTCCGCGCCACCGGTGATCACGCGCGGCTGACGCAATCGCTGCGTGACAGGCGCGTGCTCCAAAATGCGCGCTGGGTCTCGGGGTAAGATAGGCGGGTCCCGGCCGTCGACTCCATGGGTATGCGCCGGTCTGTCGTGCGCTCTACCTTACCGAGACGCTCGGTTTCTCGCAGTCCTCGTCGCTGCTCCGATTCTCCGCCGTGCTCCAAAAGGGTTTTGGAGGCGAGCGGACTTGAGCAACGTCTCAATATACATCGGTCACTCGCACGCGGTAACTCCATGTGTGAGTGTCGGATGTATATAGCTGTACTCCATTGTTTTCATTCTCGGTGAATCGTGACGAAAGTCCGGCGTCGGGAATCGAACCTGAGACCGTATCGGCGTAGGGGACGTAGCGTACCCACGCCCGGGCCGCCGAGTTTGTGTATCAGGCTCGACGCTCCGCGATAGCTATCCCTGGCCTGAGTGTAAGCTATCGTGCTCGGGCATCATGGCACCGGGGTATGGTGCGTTATAACGATGCTTCTACGTTTACCAGGTGACAGCCTAGAATACTTTCAGCCTTACCTCCTCGACCTGGGGCTCTGAGGAGGCCGACCATGATCCCTAGGACTGACCAAGATACCCTGAGCAACCGGCAATCCCTAATGAAAAAGGTGTCAAGTCGCAGAAGTAGGTGCGAGTGAAGTCAATAACATCACGTGGAACGCCTGAGGAATACAAGTGTGTTCCGCGTCTGAGGAATACAAGTGTGTTCCACGGGGGGAGTGCCCCACGGGGCCCGAGTACAATGGTCCAGCTGGACTGAGTGCTCGTATCGCTAAACAAAAACCAACCAACCAACCAATGTTCGGAGTAAAAAGTTTACCTTTAAAAAAATGTTAACCGTTCTGTGCTGTGTGATGCATTTATATGCAGAGAAGAGCGGGGCAAAATGGGACAGTGGGGCAAAAAGCAATTTTCCAATAATTTTTGGATCGTACTGTGGGGCAAAACGGACAGAAAATCCAGATGTATCGATGGGGCAAAATGGGGTGACCAAATTTTTATTGGAAAATTGTGTTTTGGCCTGTTGTCCCGTTTTACCCCGCTTTCCCCGATATACATGCAAATACGCCTTAGGATCGCAGTTCCCGCTCGCAGCTCAGTTCGGCGAGGGCTACGACCAGAGCAGTTGACTTTCCTACATTCGGTCTGTCAAGCGAGTTTGTACCTTCTGATACGCGGAATACGATCATTCAAGATGTCATCGATGAACGTGTGCATCTACCGTAGATGTAATAACACGAAGCGGAGTAATCCCGACCTGAGTTTCCACCGTTTTCCTCAGAATGAACAGACGTAAGTCGTGTTTATTCGACTTTTTTTCATCGACATACAATGTATATCATCCCGATCACTGAAATTAATTATTTTGTATCCGTTTTGCTTGCTCATTTTCCTAATGAAACCTATTCCAATATGATTACTAACTAGAATTGTTGTATGAATGTAACCTGATACTGTGTGTGTGATTATATAGAGTATACGTAAAATTACTTGATTCCTATTCATACGTGATAAATATCCACTCCTTAACTCAAGGCGTTCTGCGCACTGGAAAAAATGTAATTTTATCAAGATTAATTTTCTTGCGGGCAGCCAAAAATATATCGGTGGCTTAAGAACATGTAACTAACGAGGAGAAGGAAAAAAGTAAGAAAGTTTGTGGATTCTTTTCGTAAAAACTATTGATCCGATAACATTTGGACTTTCCTAAATTATTAGTTATGATCTTTAAAATATATCATAAAAAGCAATTTGGCGACGTCCATTTTAAAAACCCTGTGCCAAAATAATTGCACAGCAAAAAATAATTTCGTAAAATCGGAATACTAAGTTTCGTAAAAATAATTTTGTTAAATAAGTGACAGACTCGTTTGTTCAGGTTTAAATATACAAACTTGTCTTTGTATTTCCCGTGCTATTAACAATTTGAGTTTGTACTTTTGTTTGTAAAACAAGAAGCCGGATGGTGTGATCGAAAAATTAATAAATAAAAAAGTTGTCGACGTTTGTGAACAATAAGATATTGTAAATAGTACAAACTTTTTTAATTTGTGTGACTAAGAGATGACGCTCGATTGTCCAGCAGATCACGCATAATTACAACCATTTTTTAAATTTTAACATGAAACTTGAATAGGATATTTTCATATTTCAAACTTTAAGAATATGAAAAACCGAAGATCAAGAACCTGCTCGCTGATAAAAGACCTCAATTTTATGTGGTTAGGTCGCTCGGACGATCGAATATCTTTCGGTTAACAACTTCCACAATATGAGTTTCGTACAATTTACACACAATATTCTTAACCCTTCAAAATGTAAGAACATCGAGATAATTTTTTTTAATTGCAGCCCGCAACTGAACTATACTCGAAATAATGATTTTTTTCAGTACACACAAGCATCCAGAATTTGGTTTTCTAAGTATTTATTTCCGGCGTTTTGGAACATTTTTAACACTTTTCTGTAGGCTATATTTTTAAAGCAAATTATTGATATTTCTTTTCATAAAAGTTTGATGAGGAAGCAAAAACCTTGCCCGTCAGGTACTTGGGGATAACGTCCATCAACAATATTATGGATCTTACACTCTATATAATCCAATCAACCTTTTCCCTGGCATGCGATTTTGCTCCATACGAAATCCACAGGCGTTTAGCGTGGATTACTCCGAGTGGAAACGGCAATAAGAAACTTTCAAAGGAACAGGTGGATAACGGGAGAATCTGTTGTAAGCATTTCGATACCGCGGATTTTATCGCATGTGGGAAAAAAGGTAAATACACGATTAAAGCTGGTGCACTACCGATTGATGCGAGCGTGGAAAATCCCGTGATTGCTAACAATATCGAGAATGAAGCGGTCACCGATATTATACGACCTCACCCTGTCCTCTGTGCGAGTTTCGCGCCCGCGAATTCGGTGGTTGCGTCAGTTCCTCGTACAGATATCGCGGTCAGTACAGTACCGTCATTCGTTGCACCAAGAACGATTTGTACAGAATCCTCAATGAATCCGGTGTATGTTACAACCCGCACAGATGCAATCACAAAGCGCAACTCGTGTTCCAGGAAAATCGGTTCCCGCTTCCACTCTTTCGCGAAGAAAAGGATCGAAGTTACTCACCCCAAAGAAACGAGAGCTGAGTAAATTGGTTAAAGTGTTACGCTCGGAGATCAAAGTCAAGAATCAAAAAATTAAAAGATTAGAAACAGCATCACAGAAGGTTGCACACCTTGTTGAGTTTGCAAAAGCAGCGCAGAAAGGTTTTAACGAAAATCAATTAACCTTCTTTTTTATGCAGTCAAATCACATTAAGAAAAAAGAATGGTCGGAAGACGACAAGCAGTTTGCTTTGTCTCTCTACTACAGATCACCAAAGGCTTCACTTAAGGGACAACATGAACTTTGCTTTGCCTTGTGTCTCATTAATCAGAAGATGGATAAACGAGCTCAATTTGTCTCCGGGAATTACACCTAATGTCATCGAGGCACTTTCGATAAAGTCGCAGACAATGACGCCAGACGAGCACACCTGCATGCTCATGTGGGACGGAATGTCGATCAAACAGCTTCTCGAATATAATCAAAAAGATGATTTGGTTGAAGGCTTCCAAGATTTGGGCGAACTTGGTCGAAGCGATGAGTGTGCTAATTACGCACTCGTGTTTATGTTGCGAGGGCTGAAGTTCACGTGGAAACAGCCGGTTTCGTATTTCCTCTAGCATTCGGCCGTGCGTAGCGCAGATCTGGTGAAACTGCTACTTTCCGTCATAGACGCAATTTTTTTGACCGAACTCGTTATTTAGTTTCTGGTCTGCGATCAAGGCCCTACTAACCGTCGAGCCTTTCATCGAACGCCACGGTCATAAGATCTTCTTCGGTTACGACGTCCCCCACTTGATAAAGAGCGTTCGAAACAATTTGCTTGTTCGAAATTTTGTTGTTGGGGAGAGCACAATCACGTGGAAAGTCATTAGAGATCTCTTTGAGCTCGAGTGTAAACGATCGTGTAAGGCTGCTCCGAAACTAACGAGTGACCATGTGAATCCGGACAACTTCCTCAAAATGCGTGGGAAACTCGCGACGCAAGTCTTCAGTCACGCGGTGTCGGCCGCGTTAAATACAGCGAAGTTGACGGGGGACTTGCAGAACGAGGAGTGCACAGCCACTGCAAATTTTGTCAAAAAAATGAACGACCTTTTCGACTGTCTTAATAGTCGTTCACCTACAGATCCTAATCCTCTACGACGTGCTTTGTCCTCTCGGCAACTTGAAGTCGAGCAATTCCTCGAAAACAGTCTTGTATGGCTTGGAAAGTGGACTGTGGCCGACGGTTCACCACCAGCATGTTTCCAGGGTTTGAGACTGACTGTCAGAAGCATTTTACTCTTATGGCAAGATTTGAAAAGTGAGGATGTCTGTACTTGCTTACTTCGAGATTAAATCAAGACGCGCTCGAAAATCTTTTCGCTGCCTTACGTTATCGTGCCGGTCATAGAGATAATCCGTCGGCGATGGGTTTTCGTCGAAATTTGCAATACGCAATGATAGCCAATCTCATGAAAACGTCGGCTAGTACAAATTGCGAAGCCGATGATACCACGGGACTACTCGCGATGGAAGTTCATTCCGCGCCACAAACTCCTAACGTTCAAGAAACCCAAAATGTAGATATGGCGATCTGGCTTGACGAGCAGCCAGTTGTTATATCCGCAGAAACTCAGTTAGCTACTCTGGGTTTTGCGGGAGAGCCGTTAGCTCTTATGATTCAGGATTTATCCAGTTAAAGGTTAGAACCCAAGAGAATTATAATCGCACGATTTATAATTCATTATAGTTTATTAAATCTTCGAAATAGTTTATTACGACAATGTTTATTAGTCTATTACAGAAATCTTCGTTCATTAGAGTTTATTACCAATCGTATCGAGTACACCTTGTACATTGGTCTTCCCGTGGAAGAACTTGTCCGAACTAGTAGTATCACTTATTACCGAATTGCGTGCCCTTGCACAAATAATTGACACGCGAATCGTAATGTAACCAACAAAACGTAACAAGCAAAACGTAACCAACCGTACAGAATCAGGAGTTCCGAAGAGACTAGTGGGTGCCTGTCCTCAGCCCCCTATATATGGATGGGAGAGCCAGCACGTCAGCTTAATTTTGTCTGTGTCAGATATTTCGTCAGTTTGCTAATTGTTTAAACAATTCTCGTAGAATACAATATCGTCGATCATTTCCCAATACCTGGCTCAGCAATTCCTGAGCTGATGCGTTACTTGCCGAGTCGCTCGCGATTGCCTAAGTGCTGCGTTAGGTGTCAAGTTACACGCGTTTGCCTAAATGCTGACTCGACTGTACGGTGGATTTCGTTATTATTTCGCAACGACGCGCGGTCGTCGCCTGCAGCTGCATACCTCGATTCCGGTGCAATGACCATGCCTTAATAATCGAGGTATTGAAATACCCGGGGTACAACACAGTTGAAAATTCGGTTGAAATAAACGCGAAAGACCACGTTCATCAGGACGACATTATCGATAAAACGGAAGCAACTATTGAAATGACTGGTCTTGAGGAGTGCTCCTTGAAATATCTTGGGGGTTATCTCATTCAAAGGTGCCTACGCCAATTCGATTGCGATACCTGTGAGCACTCCTTAAGTGGACAGGATCAAAAATTCGAGGAAACGGATAATCTTCTGATCTTTCGGAGAGCCTTTAAGAATAGCACAAACGATGAGCTGGTTTCTTGGCGGGTTCCATCGGATGAGTTTCACAAAGTTGTTCTTACCACGTATAAAGTATTTACATTCAGATTTAACAAGTACACTCATACGAAACAACTCGGGAAGAATGTGGCAGATTGAATCAGCAAAGCTGTTTTCGAGGAGCATCCTGACTTTTGGCCGATCGATGGCGAGTGTGACCTTCACCGTCAATGGCTAATGAAATTCTTTGTCCGAGTACATATATTTTACCACTTGAAGTGGAAATCTCGAGCCATTCGCGACGAAGAAAAAAACAAAAAGAAAAAGAGGCGCATTGACGCCGTATCGAAAAAAACCCGTTCGGAAACTACTAAAAATTACCCATCAATAAGTGGTGCACTAGTACAGCGGGAAGTGGTGACAAGTGCTTTGCATGGCTTCAACGTTTTTGTTTATTTTACAATTTACTTCTTATTTTATTAAGGCGAAGTGACACGACTTTGTATGCATTTGTTCCAAAGGTTATTTTGACATAAATTGCGATTTTTTAACTCAATCTTGAGGTCACATTACTGTGTGCAGATCGATCGAATTTCCCTTTTTCTTAAAAAAAAATCAGCGTTTCAACTCTTAAAAAAAGTTTATTACAGTTTTCGATACCGACTGCGGTATGTCACTTCGCCTTAACATCTACTACATTGGATCGATGCAAACGGTAAATACTGTAAGTGATGTAAATTCTGTATATACTGTAAGTACTGTAGATATCACTTTTGCATGCTGTACATAATAATCCTGCTTATCTTTTTGTTTGCGATTATCCCTATTGTTTCGAGAATGCACTCATTATAATTTTGAGACCGGAAGTAGTGGGAATAATGTGAGGAAATAGGCGAGAAAGCACACAGAAACTTGCTGAGATTTTCGTAGTATAATTTAGCACGTGCGTGCTCGAGTTTATTCGATTACAGACTGATTGTCGCAAGGGGCGACACACCTGCGTGTGCGGTCTTCTTGCGAGTTACATGCAAATGAGCTAGGTAATGTAGAACGCTATTGATCGAGATTTCGCGCTCCGATAATTCAGGCACGAGATAAGAGAAAATGCTTATTTATCGATCGGAGACAAAGATTCATTGCAGAATTTTCTAGGTTTCGTAACATTACCGCCCGCCTTGTCCCCTCGTCGAGGGGGCGAAATTAAACTGGAGCAGACGGCGAATACTAGAGAATCTTGAACAGAAATAATGCAAGTTAAATGACAAAATAAAAGATGCGAGAGGAAAGTTGGACTTTACATCTCCGGTGCTGTTCCGTCGGAGTGAACTGGCAAGGGGCACAGCTTCACGATGGGCCGCTTGTACGTTGACGTGAAAGTCTTAACCGTGATCACACCGATCAGACCATCGGCTCCGGGATGAGTCTCATTGACTCGAGCAAGCGGCCACTTGCTTGGAGGGTAACGCTGATCGATGACGAGAACCAGTGAGCCGAGTTTCACCGATTCCGTTTTCTTCGTCCATTTTGTTGTTGCTTGGAACCGTTGCAGATACTCTGTAGTCCATCGAAACCTAAAGTGTTCCAACATTTTTGTCACGAGTTGCCAGCGAGACAGTCTCGATATTGGAAGCGTTGTTAGAGACGGCTCTGGTACAGTCGAGAGAGCTGCATCGACGAGAAAATGTCCCGGCTTTAGAGCGCTAAGATCGCTGGGATCGTCTGAGAGCGGGCATAGCAGACGAGAGTTTAGAGCGGCTTCGATTTGGACAAGCAGCGTTGTGAGCTCTTCGTACGTGAGCACGTGGTCTCCCGTGACTCGGCGAAGGTGAAATTTCACCGACTTCACGCCTGCCTCCCATTTACCTCCGAAATGTGGGGCTGATGGAGGATTGAAGCGCCATTCAGTGCCGTCATTCGCAAGGAGAGCTGCGAGATTGTCTAATTCTTTCGATGACTGAGAGAATAGTTTTCGGAGTTCTAGGTCGGCTCCGACGAGATTCGTACCACAGTCACTCGACAGGGTCGCGCAGATTCCTCGACGTCCCGTGAAACGCTTGAAAGCCGCGAGGAAGCCATTAGTGGAGTAATCCGTAACGGCTTCAAGGTGAATCGCTGACGTCGCGCAGCACACGAAGATCACGATGTATCCCTTGTAAGTTTTCGTCGTGCGTCCGCACCAAGCCTTGAGTGTCAGAGGGCCCTCGTAATCGACACAGGAGTGAAGAAACGGACGTGATGGAGTTGCTCGAGTTTTCGGCAGTTGTCCCATTAATAGCTGCGCCGCGAGTCCGTGATATCTCGTGCAGCGAACGCAACGCAGGATGTAAGAACGGACCGGCGCACGTCCACCCAGAACGAAGAACTTTCGGCGAAGATAAGCGAGCGTAGCTTGCGTGCCGCCGTGCAGTTTTCTCGTGAGCATCCGAGATAATGAGAGTCGCAAGCCGAGAATCCTTTGGAACGATAACAGGATGTTTCGTGTCGGGGTCGAGAATTGCATTGTTGAGACGACCTCCGAGTCGGAGCAACTCGGAGTCGGAATCCAGAAAGGGAACGAGTCGAGCTAAATTATTGGATGTTGGCAGAGCTTTGCCACTCGAGAGAGTCTTTATTTCCGATGCGAAGGAACTCTGTTTGACGAGTTTCACCCAGAACAGTAGTTGTCGTTCGAGCTCGAGAGGAGTTAAAGGGTTTGATCGCGGAGAATTACGTGCGAATAATCGACGGCAAGTAGCCGTGACTCTCAGGAGACGATTCAATGAGGAGTACCGATCGAGAAGATTCCACGGAGTTTGAATCGACAAACGAGCAGTTGCAGCTATTGTTGTCCTCTCTTCGAGATTGATTTTTGAGTCGAGCGCGGGAATCGAGTTGGGCCTAGACGTGGAGTGTTGAGTCAGCCACGGAGGTCCTTTCCACCATAAGTTATGGTCCTTGAGTTGTTTCGGCGTTAAGCCTCGCGAGGTGCAATCTGCCGGATTATCATGTCCAGGGACGTGGTGCCAACGAGCAGTGGGCATTGTTTCGTGGATTGCTGCGACGCGATTACGCACGTAATCCTTCCAACGAGAGGGCTGACCTTGGATCCAGGCGAGCGTTACAGTCGAGTCCGTCCAGAGGTGAATAGGAGCATGCTCGAGATCCAAGGCAACTCGTATGTGCGCGACCTGCCGCGCCAGCAGCGTCGCCGCGGTCAGCTCCAATCGTGGAACGGTCATGCGCTTCAGAGGCGCGACCTTCGTCTTGGAGCTCAATAGTGCGAGATGAACGACGTCGAGATCTCTTAGAATCCGTAGATAAACGACCGAAGCCATGGCGAGCTCGGAGGCGTCGGAAAAGCCGTGAATTTTCACCGCGAGCATTTCCGAAGATGTTCCCAGCCATCGAGGTATCGAGATCGGAGGTAGGTTCTCGAGTTGATCGAGAAATTCCGTCCAGCGCTTAAGTAAGGCGTCGGGAAGAGGATCGTCCCACCTGATTTGAGCAAGCCAGAGATCTTGCATCAAGATCTTTGCGCGTATCATTACCGGGGATAACCACCCGAGCGGATCGAACAATTGAGAAACGCGAGAGAGAACTTTTCGCTTGGTGTGTGGAGCCTTGAGGTTGGAACGAACACCCGAGAAGGCGAACGAGTCCGAGTTCGGCTTCCACATGATTCCGAGATCTTTTCGGAGCGGATTCTCGGCTAGAGAGAGTGAGCCTGAAGTCGCGAGACGATCAGGAGAGAGCTCTGAAAGAACGACAGAGTAGTTTGCTGTCCATTTCTGTAGCTTGAAACCGCCCGCCGTGCAGAGGGCGTCAAGCTGCTGTACCGTACGTTGAGCTTCTTGCAGTGTGTCAGCTCCGCCGAAGGTATCGTCAACGTATGTTGCGCGACGTAAGATTTCGGTGGCGAGTGGAAAGCGATCTCCTTCGTCCTCGGCGAGTTGTCGGAGAACTCGGATTGCGAGAAACGGAGCAGGCCCGAGACCGTACGTTACCGTTGTGAGTTGGTACTCTTGAGTCAACTGACTGGGCTCGGATGACCAAAGAATTCGTTGGTAATCCCAATCGTCGGGATGAACCAATATCTGTCGGAACATTTTCTCAATGTCCGCAGAGAACGCGAATTGATACCGCCGCCATCTAAGAATGACGTCCGAGAGATCAGTCTGTAATTTTGCTCCGGTGTGAAGAACGTCGTTGAGCGAATAACCCGAGGTTGTGCGAGCCGAGCCGTTGAACACGACTCTGAGTTTCGTCGTAGTCGAGTCTCGAAGGACCCCGTGATGCGGTAAATAGTAGCCTCGTTTCTCTCTTACACTTTTCTCCGGAGCGAGTCGCATGTGACCGAGTGTTTCGTAACTCTCTAGAAACTCAGCATAGAGATCGCGAAGATCTGGATTCGCAATGAGTCGAGTCTGCATGCGAGAGAGCATACGCAGCGCACATGCTCGAGAATCTCCAAGAAGATCGGGAGAACCTTTGAATGGGACAATGTATCGCCCCGATAAGTCTCTAGAGTGCGTGGAGAGAAAGTGTGCTTCACACTCTTCTTCTTCCGACGAGCGAACAGACGAGGAATCTGGGTGAACTTCTCCTTGGAGCCAGAAGCGCTGGAGATCCTTTTGGAGATTTAAATCCTGTAAGTCCAAACCGATAGAACATTGCAGCCCTTGAACAGGGATAGAGGACGATACGAGTGAAGCTGCGGAGGTGGGACCCGACAGTACCCAACCGAGCCTTGTGAGGTGTGCGACAGGAGAGTCTCTATTGCCGCGTTTCACCCCAGACTCGAGAAGCTGACCATAGATATCAGATCCGAGAATAAGATCAACTCGACCCGCTGTAGCAAACTCAGGATCGGCGAGCTGAAGGCCACGGAGATGTTCCCAATCGTTCTCTCGTAGAGGCAATGTGGGGAGCTCAGCAGTGAGTTTAGGCAAAGTCAGTGCGTCAACTTGACAACTGAAACCCGAGTTAAAGTGATCAGACACGTTACCGCGCCTCGGCTTGACCCACTGCGCTGAGCTCCGATTCCGACGAGAGGAATATTAACTCGTTCACGAGGGAGTTTCAGCGCCTGAGCGAGAGATTCACTGATGAACGATAATTCGGAACCAGTGTCGAGGAGAGCACGAGCAGTTGCCTCGACACCCTTAACCGACTGCACTCGGACAAACGCAGTAGTGAGCAAAACGTTCTTGCGAGAGAGTAAGCTCGAGATAGCGTGATTCGCGGAAACCGATGGTCCAGAAGTGGCGTCTCGTGGTTGCTCACGTCGCGGTTGATTAGCTCCGTTATTAAGATTCTGAGTCGGAGCGCGAGCAGATGGGTTGTGCGAAGGTTGTGAGCTAGTCGCATTGTCTAAATGAATGAGCGTGTGATGATGCCCATTACACGTTTGACAGCGCTTCTGTGATCGGCAGTGAGAGAGGCGATGAAAGCCTAGGCAATTAAAACAGAGCTGTTTTTTAATAACAACCGCTTTTCTTTGCTCGGTTGTTTTATGACGGAAGCTCTGACAAGACGCGAGGAAGTGCGGAGCGCCGCACACAACGCAAGCTTGCGAAGACGGAGTGTGACGTCAGGGCGATGCGGGTATAAGTAACTGTTGAGTATGTATTGTGACGAGGCGCTATAACCGCTCTCGCCTCCACACTTAGGTAGGCGCGCAAGAGTCACGTCGGTGAGCGCGCGCGAGCACCGCCGAATCGCTGTCCGTCGTGAACCAGAGAAAATGGGATTTGACGAGTCGATACTGCCGCGAAGATTTGAATTTGTATTACAGAATACGCACGAGGACCGAGGGGCGTTACGTAGGCGTGAGTCGTGAAGCAGACGACAACGATCGACGTCGATGGGTCGAAGCGAGAATCGATGGCTAGCCCTTACCCCCACCAGCGACTGTCGAAATTATCGCGTAGCGTACCTCGGAGAGACACTCTTGCGCCGCGCGTAGAACAGAAAAGAAGCGCGATTATCTGTCGTTAGAGTCGGTAGGGAAAAGTAGAGAACGTCGAGAAAAAAGGATTACGCGAGTTAGGTGATTAGTTGCCGTAGTACACCAGGCAGGAAATCGCTCGAGACGAAGATATCCCTGAGGAAGCCCTGTCGGGATCACCGCACGAGTCGTTCGAGGACCGGGACTGAGGAGATCGGACCGATCAAGTAGTACGCGAGCGAGCGAAACAACGGTCGAGGCTATAGGATTGGCAGGTAGGCGCACGTGGTGCACTTTCTCATTCTTTAGGACCCGTTGTGGGTGACTTAGCTCGGTCGAAAGAGTCGTTGTCTCTCCGAGTCCGGCATCTCCGGCGAGTAACTACCGCGTACGACCTTTGTACAAATTGTCTCCGTTTCTCATGAAAGAATAAATGTCGAGAATTGTCGGATAGTATTATGATTACAAAACTGAGGTCTCGAGTACAATTATTTATCGTATGTGTTGTGAATTGTCGCCCCCGAACTGCACCCTCGAGCTAGTCGGCAAGACGAAGTATTGAACGAAGGAATAAAAGAAGGAACCCTTGGTAATTCGGGGTGATGGAATTACCTGGCGCCTAACAAGGTAAAAATTGGACAGCGAGGACAGTACGGTAAACGAGAAATTAACGGGCGTCATTAAGTATGGACGGCGGCCTGGAGAATCTATTTTTGCAAAATTTTTAGGATTTTAAGGGCCCGTTACAGTATATATATATCGACTTTTATTGCTCGTTATTCGGAGAGAGTTTCGGGAGAGTGTACCGGTCCGAGGTCTGAGCTGTACTGACTCTCGGAGGTGCGAGGCTGAGGGCCTCGGACCCCGTAACAAAGTCGCGACGGACAGTCGCGACGCTTAGATAAGGGCCTTCTCACGCCTCTAAGCCGTGCGGCCGGATGCAGATAACCCGGGAGTGCTTCTGCGTAAGATACGCAACGGAAAAATAATACCGTTGTGTTGAAGAAAAATAATATCGGTGCGAAAGGAGGCTGGAGCCGTTACACTTCCCCTCTGGGAAAAACGATGCCCCCGCATCGGATATTAAAATTTGTTTACATTAGTTGATTTTTGTTAAGTGTGATTCTATATAAATGAAAAATTTAGGGGGTTTTTGTTTTTTTAGATATTTTCATTTTTTTGTGTAATTGTGTTATGTTTTGTGTTTTTGTTTTTTTTAGATATTTAATTTTGTTGGTTGTTGATTGTTGGTTGTTGATGTCCTGATTGTTGTTCGGATTGGTTCCTATTTGGATTGTTTTTTCCCTTGGTTTATTTCCGCTACACTCTCGTTGTTTTTGGTATACATATATGGTGGTGGATATTGGTATCTGTAACATTCTAAGAAAAACTGTTATTTGTTCGTGTTAGTGGGGATGGTTTAGTTAGGTTGGATGGGATTAAATTTGGTGTTAAAATGGTAATAATAAGTAAAAATTTTGTCCTGTTTTGTTTGAGTCCAATATTTGTTTTCCCTTTTTTTATGTATTTATTCCTTTTTTTTCGTCCAGTTTTTTGTGCTTTCCTTAGTGATCCATATTCGTTTTATTTCCGTAAGTTCCTCCCTTTTTGGGTTTTTGGGTTATAATTTTTGATTGTTTTTTGTATTACCTGTAACATTCTAATGTCTAATTAGTGTGGTTAGTGGGTCGGGTGTGTTATTTGGATTGGTTCTGTTGGTAAAAGATGGAAACTGTTTCTGGAATGGGTAGAATAATTAACACGTAAACTAATAGTATAAAGGCATAGCATATATTCGAGAAAAATGGAAACAACTTTTTGAAAGGGAAATAAAAAGACTAATGGTAAAAACTTAAAAGAAAAACAAATTGAAATGTTTTTTGAGAAAAAAAAATAAAAGAGAAATAATAATAATAATAATGGGTGGGCCCTTTCGTTGTTTGTTTTTTTTTCATATTTCTTTTCATCGAGGCCACGCGACGCATGTCGCGTGTATGCTAGTTTTTATTGTAATATGTATGTGGGTATTTGTGTAGTTATGTTATGGTGTTTATGTGTGAGGTTTTTTCTGGCGTTTGTCCTTGTTTTGCTCTCTTTTTAGTTCTCTTAGAAATATGCTAGTGTTGATCCTGTTTTTTGTTTTACGGAGGACCTCCAGTTCTTGTCTGTCGATCCAGTTCCACACTGCTTTTGTGGATAGTGTGTTTGTATCGTCTGTTTGTGTGGCCCGGTCTGTCGTTTGTACGTCCGGTTCTTCGTCTGTGTCATCTGTCGTTTCTGCTGCAGAGTCGGTATCTGTGTCTTCGTTTTTTGGTGTTAGTGGCAATGGTGGTGGTGTCTCGTCGGGTGTGTGAGGTGTATGGGCGCATTCCTCGTTTGTTGACTCCTCTAGCTGCTCCTGTAACTGTTGTTGTTGATGCTGCCGCAGTTGTTGTTGGGCGAGCAATTGCTCCTGATGATATTGCTGTAGTTCCTGCTGTTGTCTATCATGGGATTGCAGTTTGATGAGGTATGTGGCGCACTTGTCAATATGGGTCACCAAGCGGTCTGCCGGGAATACGCAGCAGCAAATCGGGCAACCGGTGTGTCGTGATCCCAAGCTTGCCACTCTCTTCCGGAGCTCGCCGTAGCACCGGTGGAGGTGACGCGCCATACGGGAGACCTCTATTTTTTTAGGGCACAAAAGGCATTCTACCTTCGTGCTCGAGGAAGCTGCCGACGTCGTTGGTTGGCTGTCCATTTTTTTTGTTGGTTTTTCCTCTTTTTTTTCTGTCGGGTGTGTGTGTTTATTGAAATAATGTATGAAAGGGATAGGAAAAGAAAATGATGATAGTAATAATAGCTTTAAGCCATGCATAGTGTGATTAAGGTTGTTTATGTGTCTTGATGACAATGGGAGAGTAATGTACGTGTGCTTAGTTCCCGTTAGTAAGGGTATATGTATGTGGTTAGGGATATATTGAATTATTATTATTTACTGTTATGATTATTAATATGTTTGTTAATGATCGCGCTTTATTTTTTTTTTGTTTTTTTTTTTGTGTTTTATGGTAGCGCGTTACGATCGTATTACGTTAACGCGTAGATTGGTTTACGAGTTGGTTGGGGCGGGTGGTCTGTGATGATGGCGACCTCCCTACATTCGGTAACCGGTTGTGGCTGAGTTTCGACCAACTCTATCGGCTGTCTATGATAGGCAACGGTCGGTTCGGGAGCCGGGTCGGCTTGTTGATGTGTTATTTTCTTTCGTTTCTTTGTTACGCAGGATATGATTTTGTATAGGCTAGATATTTTCCCGAATAGAGAGAACTTCCATCCGACTACTGCTAGTAGCATGATGGAGCCCAAAGAAATTCCGCTGTATTTTAGTATGGTCTCCAGTGTAGAGAGTCTATGACTCATATAATGGGTTTTCGAGATTTCTCTTGCTTTTGCTATAACATCTTTTAATGCTATTTCGTTTTTGGTTAGATCATCGTGTATTGGATTTGAATTTGATAAGCCTGTAAGAGTTTCTGTTTCTGCTATAATTTCCGTGTAGTTTATGTTTTCCATGTTTTCTATTGACTTCTGTATCATTGCTGTGATATTCAGGATTGGCGTGTGTGCGAATTTTATTTCGATTGACGATTTTATATCTACTGAGGGAGTTAGTGTTGTTGTGCGAGTTTTTACTCGACAATTGGGTTCGATTTGTAATATTCCTGCGTTTTCTATTGTTTCGATAATTGATTTGTGATTGTCACAAAGAACGTATAGCGTTTCGGGTTTTGGTGCTACGAATAGGTACGATTTTTTTCCAATAAGTTTGTTTTAGTGTTTTTAGCCTAATGTCGCATGATTCTAGATCGCTCAATTGCGGGTTAACGAGAAGTTGGACCTCGCACTCAGTTTCGTCGTTGATCTGTGATACTGGGTAGATTTGTTTGCAGATATATTGGTTGACTGCGAATTTACATTCGTCCTCGTTTTCCAGATTGAAATAACTGCTAAAGTCTTCGGAGACTGCCGTATAGTGGACTACTGGTTTTATGTACGCAAATCTCGTGCCTTTGGCTGCTGAGAGTTGGCGTACCGGGATGGATAGATGTTGGTATAATTTATATTCTGTTATGTCCAAAAGAGGAATTTTAATAACGTAGATAAGCCGTTCTCCGTTATGGAACGCTGTGAGCTCGATTATTTTTGTCAATTCTGGAACGTATTCCGCGCTGAGTGGTATAGGGAATATTGTGTTTGGTGTCGATTTTCGAATTGCTTCTGCACTAATCAGTATCTTTTTTTGCTGAAAGTATTTCTGGATGTATTTGTCCCATTTATGCGAAAAGTACTGCGTTTGTTAGTGTTTCTAAATCGATTTCGTATTGAATAAGTGTTTCCTCTACTAGGCTGGTGTATGTTATCAGTTGTTGGATTACGTGTAATTCGTATTGGAGTGTTGCTTGTTTCAGTTGGATGTCTTTTATTTCTGCGTGTATTGTATCTCCTAATTTGATGATTTGACTTTGGGTAAAATTGAAACCTGATTTAATTATATGTGTTTGATTTTGTACGATTTCTGCTAGTTCGGCAGTAGTGTTTGCTAGAGCGTTTATTTGTGAATCTATTCTGTCTGTGTCTTCGCTGTCCATTGTTCCAAAAAGTATTTTACTGATTTTTCCTACGAATTCTAGTGGTGCGCGCTTTTTACGCTTTTCCGTTGGGTTGAGGTCGATTGATGGTATTAATTCTTCTAATGTTGTTTCTGCGTTCGCGATGTTGTTTAGTCGGGCCTGTATGTTTTGTAGTTGTCACGTTCTGCGCAGCGTTAATTTTTATTTCAAATTTTCTCGCGCGAATCGTGACTGCGACTCGCGACATGGCACGTTCGGGCTCGTCAGCGGCGGGATTAATTATCAAAGTATCGGAATGCACAGGATGTATTCCGTTGCCTTTTTAATATTTTATTTCCCTGAGTTAGTTCTTTAATATCGCGCAACCCTGGCGTTATTCTACGCGACACGGGTAGCGCGATATTTTTCTTGAGAATCGCGAGCGAGGGCTCGAGGGGCCATCCAAATGCCTCCTCTCGCCTCCTCTCAAGCGAGGTACAATTTCGCTGCTTTGCAGAAATCCTCCCCGGCTTGTCATCCGACGGTCGAGAGATCGGCGGATGAACGGGCCGGGAAGGACAGTCCCGAAGAGACATCGAAAGCGTAAGCTTGAACTTCGGATCGGCTCCTCGTCCAGCACCCGCAGGAGTAAAGTAAATCTTGAGGGAACACCCCGGTCTATTAGTACGCGGAAGTCGCGATGGCCGTAAGGAGCCTGAAAAGTGTTACTCGTCGCGGTGGTCAGCCTGTTCGTGCTAGTTCATAAGTGTAGTTATCCACGCCACGAACAATACTGTCGTGTAGTTTTAAGTGTGTGTTTATGGTACGAGAGAGTGAGTGAGAGAAAAGGAGTGAAGAGAGTAAAGAGAGAGAAAGGTTGTAAAGGGAAGAGAGTGGAGGAAAGAGACCGAGAACAAATATTGTAAGTGCGATTGTATGTGTTTGTGAGCGTTGTATGCGTGAGTACTAGCCGGCACATTTACTAGATCTTTTATTAGAGCCATTGGTATCAACAATATTTCGTGCCATTTCGACCATTAAAACTCAAGTCATAATAAAACATTGCCTAAATTATTTAACGACCTGCGCGAAATATCGAGAAGCGTCCTGTATAGGACGGACCGGGAACGATCCCGAATAAATAAATATAAACTCGTCGCGCCTCCCGCGACGAGGTTATTTCGACGTAAGCAACGCCCGTACGTCACATAGTTGACCTCTTGTTAGGCAATGTCCTCGTAAGGTGAAGCAAAATGAGTTGGCTGTATCAAAGTTTTCTTGTATTTGTTGTCGTCTGGATACAAATCCATGTGTGTCTATGTACGTAATTAGCGTCCATGTTGTATGGTATAAATGAAGTGTGCCCAAGGACTCCGAGTAAAGTCCGGGGTTTTTCGTCAGTGGCGTAATTTTGAAAGCGTCTGGTGCGGCCTTACGGAATTGGCGTGGCATCTGCAACATATGCCAGTTTTATTTTATCTACGTGTAGAGTTTTTGTTGTGTTGTCGTCTAATTGTATTGTAATGTTGCGCTTGTTTGGGATTTCTATGATTTGGTACGGGCCTAGCCAGTCTTTGTCAAATTTACTCGTTTTGCGTTCGTTTTTTGTGAGAACGAGTTGTCATATTTGATATTCTGGTTCTACGGTTCTTTTATCGTAGTATCTTTTGGTTCGTTCTTTGAATTTTATTGCTTTTTCGAAAGCAAGTTCTTGGACGTTTCTAAGGTTTCTCGTTAGATCTGTCATGTAGTCGTCGTATGTTATGATTTTTTCGGGTGGTGGGAACTCTGAAGGTGTTCGAGCTCTCCTACCGAATACTAATTCGTATGGGGTGAACCCCGTACTTTCGTGTATGAAAGTGTCGCGAATGTTAGCAGTTCATCCCAGTCTCGATTACTGTCGATGAAGTGCTTTAGATATTCCACAAGAACGTGATGGCTGCGTTCGATTGCGCCGTTCGATTGTGGGTGATACGCAGTTGTTCTGTGTTGCTCTATTTGGAATAGTTGGGCGAAATCTCTGAACATTTCCGACATAAAGTTCGTACCTTGATCGGTTAATATCGCGCGAGGCGCACTGAAAGTTGATATCAAGGTTGTACAGAGTGCTCTCGCTACGTCTATTGACGTTTGGTGTTTTAACGATACCGCTATACTGAATTTACTGAATAAATCGAGCATAGTTAGTATGTACGTATGTCCGTTTTTTGTTTCGCGTAGTGGACCTACGATATCGATGGATACTTTGTCGAAGGGTTGCGCTGGTGTGTCCGTGATGACCATAGGAGCTTTATTTTTTACTCGGACCAGTTTGTTTTTCTGGCAGTCGAAGCAGTATCGAATGAACGTTTCTACGTCCTTTTTTAGTCCTCGCCAGTAATACTGCGAGAGAATGCGCTGGTATGTTTTCGTTACGCCTTTGTGGCCTCCGACTGCGGATCCGTGTAGTTCTCTGATTATGTTTTGTCTATTTTCCTGGTCTGGAACGGTTATAAGACCTTCGCATAGCCTAAAGGTGATGTTTGAGTTAATCGCGAGTACTCGTAGGTATCCTTTGATGTTAGACCTCAAAAATGTGTCGATAGTTTTTGGGTCTTTGGATAGAGTACACGATGTGATTTTGTTTTCTACTAGAGTCTGAACAAGGGTTTCAAGACATTTTTGAATTGTTAATGTACTAGTAGCGTCTGTCGATTTGTTTTTACAGATTATCGTAAAGTATCGTAACGTTTTGTGGCGTGTGACGAAGATGTGTCCAATTCCAGGATCGGACTGTGAAAATACCGATTGGGTGAGTTTACCCTTTTCCGCGAGTATTTTCGAGACCATTGTGTCCATGACACTGTCGGCTGACAGGAAGTGAGCTATGTTGTCTTCCTGCGCTAGGATGTTTTCCTGCGTTATTACGATATTATCTCTTGCGTGTACATCGTCTGTTATTGTTGCTCCCCTTGTTGTTGGTGGAGTTGTTCGCAGTGTTAGACGTTTTCGTTGGTATTGTGATGGTTGGAGCGCTGAGTCGTTGTCGGAATCGCTATCTGATGATGGCGACATATCGTGATATTGGTTTGCTAACGCTCGAGAAGGTTCTCGAGGTGTAGCTAATCGTGATTCGTCCGATTTAGAGCATTTTGTTGTCTCGTGCGGAATCCATGGTGGTGAATCGAATGTTGGCTCAATGTCCATTGATGGTGAACTGTCGTTAATTTGCTGTGAAAACCTTGGTGTGAGGACTGGTTATTCTGGTATGAAATCGTCGATTTACCATGAGCACCCTGGTGTTGCGGCTGGTTGTTCTGCTGAGGCACTCGGTGTAGTAGTTGGTTGGTCGGTCCTCTTAGAAGTGCTTGGCACTGCGATCGGCTGCTCGATTCGTGGGGGAACTGTTTGTTCCACCGTTGTTGTATTATCCGGAGTTTTCGTGATTTTTGAGTCCCAATAGTCCTGTGTAATTTCGGGTGACATTGGCACAGTCGATTGTGTTCTTAACTGTGCATCCTCAGGATCTGGTTGAGTTGGGGTTTTTGGTATAATGTCGTTGGTGTAGGTGATTCTAGAATCCCAATATTCTTGTGTTAATTGTGGTGATGGTTGTGGATCTGAGTCTGAGGATGTTGAGTCCGGAGGTTGGAATCGAGTTCTTGTTTTTTGTTTTTGACCTTTGGTTTTGCAAGTGCTGCGTGTAACTTTGGAATCCCAGTATTCATCTGTCATCTCGGGTGACAGATTCTCAGGATCGTTCAGGATTTTTGTAATTGGCTGGTTTTTTGGTTGATTATCCGGGACTTTTGGTTTTTTATTTGCCAACCTTTCACTACGCCTAGTCGGTTCTTTTGGCGTCTTTTTCGTTCGCCTTTTGACTGGTTCGGGCAAACGTTTCTTCGGTTGCTGATGTGTTGTGGTCTTCCAAGATTCTAAAGTTGCGGGTGGTGAACGAAAGTTCGGTGGTACCGTCCGTTTTCCGCTGTTTTCGTCGTTCTCCGAATCCTTTGTCTTTCGTGTGGTATTTGAAGGTGGAGATCTGAAGGTTGGTTGGATCGGTGGTTTACCACTATTCTCGTTGTCGGATTCCGTTTCATGTTCCATATCCTTTTCCTTATTTTTCGCCTTTTGATTGTCGTTTTTGTTTTTGGTTCCATTGGTTTTTTCGCTTTTGTCACCGTATAAGTGGCCGGTTTGCCTGTCAGGGCTAACTTTTTCGCGACACTCGCTTTTGTTTTGCTGCGATAAGCTTTTTGTTTTTTGTGGCCTCGTTGGGCTCTTTTCTCTTTGTTGCCTCGTTGGGCTTTTTTCATTTTGTTGCCTCGTTGGGCTTTTTTTGTTTTGTTGCCTCGTTGGGCATTCTTCTTCTGATGTACTATCTTCTATATCTGTATATTTATATTGTTTTCCTTTATCGCGTCGGTTCCTAATTTGTTTGCGTGGTCGTTGCCTATTTCCTTCGTCGTCCGTTGTATCGACTGGACTTTTGGAGAGTTGCCATCGTGGTTGCATATTCTCCTTTGAGTACATCTCTTCAACTATTTTCTTTATTGGTTGAATGAGTTCGCCTTCGTTGTCGGATATTTCCGAGATTGATGTTTTGTTGTTTGTATTTAAATCACTTGTTATCGGTACACTCTCCGTTTGTTGTTTGGTTGTTGTCTTTTCCGGTTGTGGGTTTGTTTCTTGTTGGGTTTGTTTCGTTTCCTGTTCCATTGGTTCGTCGGGTGCAGCTGGGCTGTCCTCCCATGTATTTCGCTTTTTCCTCGGCGCTGGATTTCCTCAACCTGTATCAGTCGTTGACCGGTTTCTGGTTTCAGGTGATGCTTCGGGAGTCAGTTTCTGCTTTTTTGTTTCCTGTATTCCCGTGTTTTCCGATGAGCTTTCCTTGCGTTGCCTGATCGGCATAATTTCCGCGGGGTTTCTCGACAAAGCGTCGGCAACGACGTTAAGTTTACCTGGTTTGTGTACGATGTCATAATCATACCCGTTTAGTATGATTTGCCATCGTTAGAGTTGTTGCGGGATATCAGGTTTATTTTTTATGTAGGTTAACGCTCTGTTATCCGTAACGAGCGTAAAGCGTTTCCCGTACAAGTACATTTTAAAGTACTCTACCGCATTTACTATTGCGAGTAATTCTTTTTTCATCGCGTCATTCGCGATTTCGGTTTTCTTCAATGCTCTTGAGTAGAACGCTATTGGATGGTCGAAGTCGCCGTGTCTTTGGCTGAGTACTGCGCCTATGGCGTAGTCTGATGCGTCTGTAGTGAGGGTGCAAGTTTTGTCGAAATCCGGTTATTTTAGAACCGGTCGTTCGACGATTCTTGCTTTTAGGTACTCGAATGCTGATTGGCATTCGTTTGTCCATACGAACTTCTCTGATTTTTTCAGTTGTACCGTTAGAGGAATAGCAATTTTCGCAAAGTCGCGGATAAACCGTCGGTAATATCCGGCGAGTGCGACGAACTGCTTAATTCCCTTTTTGTCTTTGGGTACCGGGAAGTTCTCTACTGCCCGTATATTGTGGCTATTTGGTCTAACGCCATCTGAGGATATAATATGCCCCAAATAGGTCACTTCTCTATTCAGGTGGCATTTTTCTGTCTGTAGCGTCAGTCCCGCTGATGTTAATCGTTTCGCTAATGCTTTGAACTTGTTCCCGTGTTCTGTCATGTCTTGTGCGTATATTACTATATCGTCTAGATAGACGAAAAGGTCTGTGCCTTGAAGTCCGGATAGTACGACGTCCATCAACCTTTGGAAGGTTGCTGGCGCGTTTTTGAGTCCGAATGGCATTCGATGGTACTCGTAATGTCCATTCGGTGTCGAGAAAGCTGTTTTATGTCTATCGGCCGGGTGCATCTCGATTTGATAGAAACCGGACGCCAGGTCGAATGTTGAAAAGTAGCGGGCGTTACCCAACTGGTCCAATATGTCGATGATGTTTGAGAGTGGGTACGCGTCTGGCGTGGTTTTATCGTTGAGTTTTCGAAAGTCGATGACGATTCGCCATTTTTTGTTACCTTTCGAGTCTGGTTTTTTGGGAACGACCCAAACTGGAGAATTATAAGGAGAAAGGGATGGTTGTATGATTCCCTTGTCTAGCATATCGCTGACCTGATTTTGTATCTCCGTTCTGTGTACCGGTTGGAAATCTATATTGTTTTGTGTTGATTGGTCTGTCATCCGTCGTATGGATCTCGTGTTTTGTTAGTGTCGTGTGACCTAACCGATCTCCGGGTAGACAAAATAGGTGTTGGTATTTTGAGACCAATTCAAGCACGTGGTCTCTTTCTGTTTCGTTCAGATGGTCTAGTTGTAAAAGTGCCTGAAGAGCTTCGAGTCTGGATTGGTCGTCTAATTGTATTGAGTGTACTTCTGCACGGTTCTCATGCTGAGAATCGTGGGAGTTGCTCAATGTGAAATTATCGATCGGTTTTTCCGAGATAGCCTCTACTGGGATTATCTCGACTGTCGGAATTTCGAGATTGATTTCGCAATTGTGCGAATTAATCGCGCAAAGATACGCGATTCCGTTAGTGTTTTTAACGAGCGCGTTACCCAAGTAAAGACGATAGCCTACGTCCATTCTCGGGATATATCCCTCTTCGAGATCGGTTGGCTTTAGTCTAATAGGGACGATGAGTTTTGATCTGGCAGGTATCGTTACTCGTTCGAAGCTTTCGAACGGAATTCGATAGCCAGCAAATGTTATGCAGGCTTCACTATACACGATGTCGGCTGGAGTCCCCCTGAAGAAGACGTCGCCGAGTATAGCGTCCTGCGTGATCGGGAAAAAGTCTTCCACTAGGTGGAACTCGACTTTAAATTCTTTGATTCTCAGGTAGCATCTACCGAGTGTTTTGGCTGTTCCGTCTGTTATTCCGTTAAGCTCGTATATTAGCGTCGGATCCACTTCCGTACGCGAGCCTAGGAATGATTGTTTTAACAGGTTTATTTCCGCTCCAGTGTCGGCGAGAAACAAAGCCTGTTTAGTAAATAGATTTGGGGACTCTAAGGTCACCGTTGGTGGTCTATGTCGGCGCGACAATCCTAATTTAATAGTCGCTTTTCTAATGGTTATACTACCGTCTATACTTTTTACATAATTAGTATCTACATATTTTACAAGTTCGGTTTCGGTTTGCGCTTTGTTTGCGTCTTTTAGTTTGTCGTTGACGAGCGCTCCGGTATCCGACCTCTCGTCGCGCTGTCGCGAGAGGCGGATCTCTCGTTTTTTTGGAGCAGGCGCTCGAAAATCTGCTCAATTTGCGCGGCATCAAGGCTCGACTGATGGTCGGATTTTCGCGAGTTTTGACCGTTGCTCGGGTTTTGCCTGTCTCGCGAGTTGTCTCGGCTGTCTCGGTTACGCGAGTTATCACGATAATTATTTCCGTCTCGCGAACTGTCGCGTCGGGTATCGTTTTGATAATTGTCGCGGCCGTTATCGTAATTACGGTCCCACGAGTCGTCTCGTCGCGGGTTGTTTTGATAGTTACGTGAGTTACCGCGATAATTACGCTCTCGCGAATTGTCTCGATTGTTTTGACCGCGCGGATTGCTTTGTTGGAAATTACGATCCCACGAGCTGTTTTGTTGTGGGTTATTTTGGTAATTGTAATCCCACGAACTTTGTTGTGGATTACTTTGATAATCGCCCGAGCTATCGCGATAATTTTCGCGTGAATTGTCTCGATAATTATTTCGCGCGTTGTTGTGGTAATTCCCGCGCGAATTATTTTGGTAGTTTCCGCGTGAGTTGTTCTCCAAATTTCCAGGTGTACCGTTTCGGTACACGTGTTGTTTTGATGATTACCGCGTGAGTTGTTACGGTAGCCACCGCGAAAGTTGTTCTGAAAATTTCCGCGCGAATTATTTTGAAAATTTCCCGGTGAGTTGCTAGGATATTGTCGACTGTTAGCGCGCGTGTTCGTATTTTCGCGTAATCTTAGCACGGAGTAGCATTCCGATGTTGAATGCGTAGGGTTTTCGCGGTGGACTTCGCAGAATTTTAGTCCATTGTTCTCGCTTAATTGGGTGAATCGAACTTTCGCTTTTTCCGGACTTTTGTCCCTAGTTTCCGATTGGTCGCGTTGTCGGCCCTGATGCACAGTTTTTCTGCGGACGAGTTCGTTTTCGATGTTAAGCGCTTCGTCGACTGCGTTATCGAGGGTTAGGAAGGTTTTTTGCATTATTATATTCGCGATTGGATCGAAAAGGCTGCGAATGAAAGCTTTTATAACGGTTCGTCGAACTTCGTCGGTGCGGTTTTGCAAATACTGCTGTTGAGCTTCCGTTCGATAAACTTCTTTTAACCCGTTTTCGATTTTGGTTGCAATTTTTCGCGTCCGCGTTGCGTAATCGAGAACCGACTCGTTATAATTTTGTGAATTTGACTTTAATTCTAGTTCGAGATCTGACAGTTCGACTGGTTTTTCAAGCGCGTTTCTAAGATCTCTCAGGAGTGGCTCTAATGTGTTGTATGTTCTCGCGTCAGCTATGTCGGCGGCGACTCCTGACAGTTTCAGCTGGATGATTTCCAGGAGCTGCGGTTGGTCATTTTCTGCAATTATTTTCGCAGCTTTTTTGCAAGCGCGAATAAAGTCGTTGAGAGGGATATTTTTCCCGTTAAAATTAGGTATAAGGTTTTGAACATCGCGGAGCGTTATCGAACTGTTCGCCATTGTGTAATATGGCCGCAACGGGAGTCGATCGGCAGATCACGTTCGGCGGTAAAAATTATTCCCGCCGTGTGTTCGCGCAGGGCGCTCAGGTCGCACCGGCGGATCAATTTTTGTGTAGTTATCGAACTACCCAATTAGTGAAACGTATTTCGTTGTTTAGGGGGTTTCTTTTTTTTGTGTTGCGATGTTTTTGTTTTGCTGCCGTCTAGTGTGAGGCGCGTTATTTCCTTGTTATTTTTATTATATTTTTTTTTTTGAAAGAGAGAATAAAAAAAACGAATATTTATTTGTTAGTTAGACAAAAAAGGAATTATTTATGTACATATATATGTTTGCTACCAACTGCTGTGGAGCCACGGTAAAAGGAAAATAAGTTTTTGTATTTCTCGCTCTTTTTTTTTTTTTTTGAATTTGTCAAATTAGTATATCGAAAGGTATTTTTTTTTGTTCTATCGAATTATTTGTTTATTATTATTATTATTGTTATTTATTGGATGCTGTTGGACCGCACGGTAGCTGCGGGTCGAGGTGCAATTACGCCGACCGTTTCGCTTGTTTATTGTGCTGTCTTCTGTTTTTTTTTTTGCACTATGTTTTGTATTTTTCACTTTTCACTTTCTTTCACTTTTTCTTTTTGCACTGTTGTTCTTGTTGTTATTTATTAGTTTTCTTTTTGTTGTAGTGGTGTCGTATGAGCTAGGCTCCACGGCACTACGATGGGTCTGGTTCAGTTTTTTTTTTTCACTTGTGTCACTTTTTGTGTTTTTTTTTTCACGTTTCACTGTCTGTTTTTTTTTTCGGTTGGGTTTTTAGGGGTGCGAGCACGGCTCTAGGATCTGGTTCGGTCGAAATTTTTTTTTTTTATTGTTTTAAAAAAAAAAGAAAAATTTAAAGATTTTTTTTTTAAATTTGATTTTGTGTGGGCTGTGTTTGTGAAGTTCCGGCCACTTCTGACACCATGTGGCGTCAGGGCGATGCGGGTATAAGTAACTGTTGAGTATGTATATATATATCGACTTTTATTGCTCGTTATTCGGAGAGAGTTTCGGGGAGTGTACCGGTCCGAGGTCTGAGCTGTACTGACTCTCGGAGGTGCGAGGCTGAGGGCCTCGGACCCCGTAACAAAGTCGCGACGGACAGTCGCGACGCTTAGATAAGGGCCTTCTCACGGCTCTAAGCCGTGCGGCCGGATGCAGATAACCCGGGAGGGCTTCTGCGTAAGAAACGCAGCGGAAAAATATTTGAAGGTATGGGAAATAATACACGGATTTAGCAGTAATAATAATAACGTGATATTTATTGATACATTTTGGAGCGACTCTCTCACACGAGTCGTCGCTCGTGGCGCGAGATCATAACCGCCAGCTCGATAGTCGCAGGGTCCTTCGTAACCCGAAACTACGCGCACGCGAAATAGTTCGCGGAGAGCATAGGTACGAGATCTCCCCGTTCGGTCGATATCGCGTCGATACACACGAGCTGTCGTCTTCGCATTCTCAACAAAAAATAATACCGTTGCGTTGAAGAAAAATAATATCGGTGCGAAAGGAGGCTGGAGCCGTTACACGGAGTCTGCGCATTGGAACTCGGAGTTGTGACCGATTGAGTTGTCTGTGCAGTCGTCGCTTGGCGTGCGCGATTGCCCTTTTGCGATTCAGTCGAGGTCGAAGGAGGAGGACGTGGCTTCGCCATTTCAAACGCTTGCAAGCTGCGAGCGCGAACCACGAGAAATTTCAAGAGTTTTGTTAATGTAGGAAGGAGTTGAGAAGACCCGAGACTCTCCTCCCGCTCTCTCACAGTGTTCGCGTCGAGTTTGGAAACGATGACATAAATCACGAATGCGTCGCAATGAGAATTATATTGACCGAGCGCTTCGAGAGCGGTAACAGCGCGACTAATTTCGCCGTTAAAACGATCGAGATCTGTTCCCGAGGTTTTCAAGACCGGTTTTGTTTCGAAAAAATCACGCATCGTGGTATTTACCAACAATCGTTTATCATCATAAACCGAAGTGAGATAATTCCATACCGCGACGAAATTCTCGTTTCTGAGAGCAACCGATTCAACGCGCTGAGCTGCGACTCCCGTGAGATAAGCTTTGAGATAATGCAACTTTTCTACGCATGTGAGATGCGGACTCGAACCGATAACCGCGTTAAAGAGGTCGCGAAACGAGATCCAATTTCGTGCATTTCCATCGAATTTAGGAATATTGATTGGCGGCAACCGGTGGCCGTGTGGAGTACCGTCCGGCGGTAAAACCATCGATCGTTCTGCCATTGCTTCCACGCTGACAGGTTCTTCGGCAATAATCGCGTCGAGTTTCGTATCCATATACTCCTGCGCGTCGAGAAACGCTTCTTCGACCGTCTTTGAAATACTCATGTTCATCAAGAAATGCGCGAACTGTTTTATCAGTAGCAGTGTCTCGAATACTCACAATCCGACCGTGAGCTTCCTGGTAAGCCTTCCAGTTCGATTCAAGGCATCAAGTCGACCTTGAATTCGTCGTTTCGTAAGATTGGCTTCTCCGACTTTTTTAAGATTGGTGATAGCTCGTTCAATCGGTCCGGCCAATTCTGTTTGTCGTTGCACTAAAGCCTTCACGTCAACGGAACTCATCGTGAGCACGAGGAGCCGCAACAATCAAGCGAGAAAAAGCACAGAAAAACCACGCGAACGAACTGACGCGGGAAAGAGCGGGTTGAAACGATTTTCGAAAATAATTTGGTTTTTGAAAACAATTTATTAATCTTTAAACACACGATCGTAGTCGAATGTTCGTGTGGGTGTTCCAAGGCAACACAGCGCTCATGGGTGTTCGGCAATGCCCCGAAAATTCACCGTAATTAAAGGTTTTTTTTTCACTTCGAGAAAAACGCGCAAAAGAGCGATATTTCGCTTTTCACAAATTGCACTTAATTTTATTTAAATTAGCTCCGTTCGATCGAGATCTCGTTGAGCGTACACTGCAACGAGCGAGAACGACGCGCGCGCGGGCGAGTCGTGAGAGAGAGACGACGCTACAGAGAGCGTGTGGCGTCCAAGCGTCGGTGCTCCGAAAAACCGATAAACCGAATTTCCAAGCAAAATCCCACTAAACCCGGCTCGAAGGATCAGAATGTTTCGAAAATGCACTCATTATAATTTTGAGACCGGAAGTAGTGGGAATAATGTGAGGAAATAGGCGAGAAAGCACACAGAAACTTGCTGAGATTTTCGTAGTATAATTTAGCACGTGCGTGCTCGAGTTTATTCGATTACAGACTGATTGTCGCAAGGGGCGACACACCTGCGTGTGCGGTCTTCTTGCGAGTTACATGCAAATGAGCTAGGTAATGTAGAACGCTATTGATCGAGATTTCGCGCTCCGATAATTCAGGTACGAGATAAGAGAAAATGCTTATTTATCGATCGGAGACAAAGATTCATTGCAGAATTTTCTCGGTTTCGTAACACCTATCCTTAACCTTCCCCCTCCTATACATCCTTTCCATTTCTGATGGAAGACATCCTCCACCTTCCCGTGGTTTCTATCGAGTAATTTTAGCTCACGCATTTATCTATTAAGGAGGATTCTTTTTCATAAAATGTACACTTTCTTCGGCATGCATAATTACTAAGCAAAATTATCCATCGCCTTTATTTGCATAGCGTGATCTAAAATTAGCAAAGTGTGGGTACACTAAAAAATCTCTGAATGAAAATTAATGTACCGGTATTGGAAGCTTTTATGCATAAAGTAGTATGTAAAATTATTCTACAAATGTTACGTAAAATGAATATACGATAAAACAATTAATAATAAACTGGTACTTTTCATAAAGGTTCTTTAATAATGTTCACAGTATTGTAAAATTACTTTTACAGTACTGTAATTTTACATCATATTTGTAGATTAAATTTAATATACTGGTTTATAACATAAAAGCTTCCTATAACGGTACATTAAGTTTACAATAAAAAAAAAAAGTATTGTGGTGCGGAAACCCAACGGCCGCGAACCTTAACTCTTTACCCTTTATTTTATTATTAAGGGCGCCAGGCGCCTCTGTACGCGCCGGGGAAAGATCGGATAGATGCCCGGCTCGCTGCTGCCTTTCTCGAGGGTAGAGCGAGCTGGTTAGGGGCGTTCGAGCTCACCCGAATTAAATCCTTCAAATATTTATAATCTGGGAAGGCCAACAATTTTATTGAAATTAAATCACAACTCTACTGAGAGGAAACCGTGCAAGCCCGGAGGAAAAACTCTTTCAAAAACTATTTCGGCGGTGACCGACACACTCGTCGGCACACGCACAATACAGCCAAATAATTATGTCCGATTCGACGATCGCTCCTCCTCTCGACAAACCGAGAGCTCGCCCAACGCTCCTCGCACACACACACACACACACACACACGCACACACGCACGCACGCACGCACGCACGCACGCACGCACGCACGCACGCACGCACGCACGCACGCACGCACGCACGCACGCACGCACGCACGCACGCACGCACGCACGCACGCACGCACGCACGCACGCACGCACGCACGCACGCACGCACGCACGCACGCACGCACGCACGCACGCACGCACGCACGCACGCACGCACGCACGCACGCACGCACGCACGCACGCACGCACGCACGCACGCACGCACGCACGCACGCACGCACGCACGCACGCACGCACGCACGCACGCACGCACGCACGCACGCACGCACGCACGCACGCACGCACGCACGCACGCACGCACGCACGCACGCACGCACGCACGCACGCACGCACGCACGCACGCACGCACGCACGCACGCACGCACGCACGCACGCACGCACGCACGCACGCACGCACGCACGCACGCACGCACGCACGCACGCACGCACGCACGCACGCACGCACGCACGCACGCACGCACGCACGCACGCACGCACGCACGCACGCACGCACGCACGCACGCACGCACGCACGCACGCACGCACGCACGCACGCACGCACGCACGCACGCACGCACGCACGCACGCACGCACGCACGCACGCACGCACGCACGCACGCACGCACGCACGCACGCACGCACGCACGCACGCACGCACGCACGCACGCACGCACGCACGCACGCACGCACGCACGCACGCACGCACGCACGCACGCACGCACGCACGCACGCACGCACGCACGCACGCACGCACGCACGCACGCACGCACGCACGCACGCACGCACGCACGCACGCACGCACGCACGCACGCACGCACGCACGCACGCACGCACGCACGCACGCACGCACGCACGCACGCACGCACGCACGCACGCACGCACGCACGCACGCACGCACGCACGCACGCACGCACGCACGCACGCACGCACGCACGCACGCACGCACGCACGCACGCACGCACGCACGCACGCACGCACGCACGCACGCACGCACGCACGCACGCACGCACGCACGCACGCACGCACGCACGCACGCACGCACGCACGCACGCACGCACGCACGCACGCACGCACGCACACACACCGAATATACCGCGGCGCGAGACGGTCCTCGGTACGGCCAGCTCGAGACGATCCAAAACCCAAAACTCAAATATCCCCGAATAAAATAACTTTTCAATCGTGCATGAATAGCCGGTGGACCGCTCGCGAATCCCGATATCCCGTAGGCAATCCCCTTGGGCACGATCTCGAGGTGAATAACGCTCAATTAATTCTTAAGCAAACAAATTAAATGTGACGGCGCGTCTAGCATACGGAACCGTCTCCAACTTAGCGAGTGTCGGTGAGGCCGACCCGTTATTCCGCACTACGGCCTAGAGGCCCGCTTTTCCTCGAATAATCCGATCCCCGCGCACGTCGACGGATACTCAATTCTAATTTCAAAGAAAACCACGGTCAAAGATTCGATACAAAATTACAAAATAATAAACGGCCCCTGGGACGGACAAGCTCATCCTGATCCCGCGGTAAGAAAATCCAGCCTCGGAAACCGATGAATGTCGGACTCGTCTGCGCTTCTCTGTCTCCCCGAAATTTGGCGATAATGGCTGATGGTACTCGAAGGCTCGTCCACACGTCGTCACACCTCAACGAAGATCCTCGATCGCTCGCGCTCTCGTGACCCTTACCCCCAGCCGGGCTAATCGCTACCGTTTCCGCATCCTCGGTAATCGCCGTCATCGATCGTCGATCTTCGGCGCTCGCGCGCGTGCTGATACGCTGCGGCCCGTCGCGCTCGGCGCAAGTGTTTGACACGCCGGCGGCAAATTCGGTGGACAATTCGTGCCACCGGACGAAAGATCCTTCCTTCGACGATCGAGGAGTCTTCTTTCACGGCTTCTTCGGCGGTAACCTCTACTGAGGTGCAGCGGCTGGGCCCGATGATCTTCTCGGGACCTGCTCGACAATCCGGGAGGATATTTTTCCCCGGACCCGAAATTTTCTCGCGACTCCGACAGCCGGGCGGGGAGTATGCTGTACACGACGACGACTCGGTATGGGTGATTTTGGCGGCATTTCCCGGGACTCCCGGCAGATCCTGGTGCTGCTGATGCCGCAGCCTCTCGATGCGGGCTCCCTCGAACGCCCAGGGTTACATAAAAATAAATGTTTTGGCCGTAAATAATAATTCTGTTTCCTAACGATTGAACTGGCGGAGCCACCACTGAGCTGCGACGTACGACGGACGGCCGTTGACTAATTGTTTTGTACCAAAAATGAACGTCTGACTTTCTTAAGTAACGTGGCCATTTTTGCCACGTTACAGTATATATATAAAGATGTAATGGGAATCTGTCGCATTTATAAAATAAGGTAAGACCTTTCTCCCGACAACTACAAATTGTTCATGTAATTGTGTACTGTAAGTGTAACGAACTAAATGTTCACAAAAAAAACTCATCATGCTAAATCCATATACTGGGATTGAACCGCAACCTCGGACAAAAGATTGTGAGAGAACATATGCTGTCTCTCTCTCTGTCATACCCACCCACTGGGCGGGCTCTGCTGAGTATCACGTGGAAAGTTTGTCTTCAACCGAAGCAGAGGCTCTACGCTTCTATGTACGTCTATATTCGTTGGTTCTAGGCTAACATGCGTGAGGTCTCGGGTTAGAGCCCAACTCTAGGTCGATAGGTGTTTCTTTCTCCGAAATGCGTAATACAGTATCCGAATGTATCCTATATTGATATAATTTATGATGATAATCCAACCCAATTTTTCCCAATATTACCAAACCGTCTTTTTCTGTCCATGCTAACCGCCGTAAAAAAAAAATGGTGTCACTAGTGATATATATTCCGTCGTTGCCACCGTCGAAACTACCTTTTAATACGCGTATCATGGAGCGGTGGTTTGCGTAGTGGTTTCGACAAAAAATGCTTCGTAAACTTTTTGCATAAAACCAGCATAGTGATTTCGCAGATGGTTCGGTCGGTGGCCGAGTCTTTTAGAGTCTAGATCTTCAATTTTTATGACGATTTCTTTTGCAGAATTTATTGGAGCATGAATGTGACTTGCACTATTATTAATTTTATGTATGCGGATATACATTCAATTTGTAGAGAATGTAAAGAAAATTAAATCAATATGTGGGGATAGAATTTGTTCCAAGGTGGTGGTGAAACGGGCGCGGATATAACGAGGCGGGATTGATGCAAAATGAACTAATAAACTTTATTATAAAATGATTAAACAACAGAACATCAAATATATCTCTTTCGCGTCTTAGTCACTCTCGGCATCGACTCTCTCCCTAGGCTCTCCTCGCTGGACTGCTGTTCGGGCTTAGCCCCGACTACTCGACTCTCTCGCTCGCTCTCGCGGACCCTCGCTCAGACACACACAAACTTTCGCGATTCCTACACTAGGCCGTCCTGAAAATCCTCATCCGTCGCCGGATGCGCTTCTTCTGCGTTGTCTGCGCTGTCTTCTGAATCTGCGTAATTTACCCATGGCTTCATGTGGTCTGCGGCTGTTGACGTCTGTCTTGGACCCTCGTGTTCGCCTATCTTTCGGACGATATAGCGATCGTTACGCAAAACGCGCCAAACCTCGTATGGACCAAGAAATTTGGATGGAAATTTTGGTCCTGGACCTTGCTGCGTTCTTTGTACTGCAACGAGATCCCCTTCTTTGTAAATTCGTGATTTATTGCGCTTCTTGTTGTACGTGTTCTTGTTTTCCTCTTGAATCTGTTGAATTCGCTCTTTCGCGCGACAGCGTATCTCGTCGCGCTCCTCTTCGAATAACATGATGAATTCTTTTTCCACCATTTCGCGCAGTGAGACGTCCTCTCGCAAGCGCGGACGTACTCCAAACATCACTTGAAAAGGCGTAGATCTGATGCTGCGATGGACAGACGAGTTCAGATATTGCTGCGCAATACCCAAATATCGAAACCATTCTCCTACTTTCGGTGCTGTCATCTTGGAAAGTAGAGGAATCAACGTTCGATTCACTCTCTCAACTTGGCCATTAGCTCGTGGAATTCCCGTCGTCGTCAACACATGTTCGATCTCTTCACTCTTGCAGTAATCTACAAATTCTCTTGCAGTAAACGCCGTACCGCGGTCAGAAATTATTCGGCGTGGATTGCCGAAAATCACAGCTTGTTTGCTGAGGCGATCGATTACCTCAAGCGTCGTCGTGGATCTTGTGGCGTATAACCACGTGAACTTCGTGAATCCGTCTACGACAACCAAAATGTGCTTGTAACTCTTCTTCGTCGATGGTAAAGGTCCTAAATGGTCAATATGGAAGGTATCCAACGGCGTAACTCCTTTCGTAATAGCGTTGAGAAAACCTTCCTGTTTTCCCTGTTTTCGCTCGGCTACGATGCAATCGACGCAGTTTCGCACCGTCTTTTCGATTTTGTCGCGTAATCCTGGAATCCAATATTCTTTCGTCAGAATCGCTTCCGTCTTCGCCACCGAAAAATGTTCTTTTTCGTGCGCACGTTTAATGATTGTCGAATACAATGATCGAGGAACCATTAAACGTATATCGTCGTCGACTTCTTTAAAGAGAACTCCTCCGCGTATGACGTAACGCGTCTTCACACCGTTCTCGACGTCTGCGATGATCTTCTTCAGCGCTTCGTCTTCATGCTGCGCTTTCTTCAATCTTGCTGCTAATTCGTCTTCGCATTGGTCGATTAATAAACAAGTAGGCAGCGGATTCCTACTCAAGGCGTCTACGTGCGCCATGTTTCGTCCTGGTCGGTTCTCGATTTTATAATAAAAATCCTCTAAGTAAAAAGACCATCGGGCGATGCGTAAACAAATGTCTTTCTTCTTCATCGTGAGGGCGAAAGCGCGACAGTCTGTTACAATCTTGAATTCGATTCCTAACAGGTAAACTCGAAACTTCTTTAATGATTTCACGATCGCCAAACATTCCAATTCATAACTGAAATATTTCTCCTCGGCTGCGCTCGTCTTGCCGCTAGCGAAATACACTGGGTGCCACGCGTCGTCGTCTGAATTCTTTTGAATTAACACCGCGCCGTAACCGTGTTTCGACGCGTCTGTGTGTAATTCGGTCTCTGCGTTCTTCTTGTACAAATTCAAAACTGGGCGAGATGTTAATGCAATTTTCAAATTGTCAAAGGCATTTCTTTCGTCGTCTCCGATACGAAACTCTGTACCGGCTCTTAAAAGGTTTGTCAATGGACGAGCAATCGAGGAATAGTTCGGAACAAATTTTCGAAAATAACCCGTGAGCCCCAAAAAGGATTGAACTTGTTTGACGCTTGTTAATTCCGGAAATTTACGCACGGCTTCTGTCTTTCTCTCGGATGGTCGCACTTGTCCATGACCAACTACGTGACATAAAAATTCAACCTCGCGCTGCAGAAAATTGCATTTCGACCACTTGAAAATCAGTCCTGCTTCGCTCGCAACTCGGAACACGCGTTCTAAATTCTCTATTCCGCTTTCGTCGTCTTTTAATGGCACGATCAAATCGTCCATATACGTTAATACAATGCGCTCTTTAATTAATTCTCTAAAAACAGCGTTTATAAACTTCTGAAAAACAGCGAGTGAATTGCAAAGTCCGAAGAGAACTCTACAAAATTCGAATTGTCCATCGGGGACAATGAACGACGTGTATTTTCTACTCGACTCTTCAACTTGGACGTGGAAAAATCCATTGCGCAAATCTAGCGTCGTGAATATCTTCGCGTTTTGCAGCTGATCCAGCTGATCCTCTATGAGGGGAAGGGGGTAACGATCTTTAATTACCTTCTGATTTAACAACCGATAATCCACGCACAAACGATTCGAGCCATCTTTCTTTTTTACTACCACAATCGGACTCGCGTAATCGGAATGCGACTCGCGCACGATGCCGTCTTTCATCCACTCTTCAATCTGTTCGTTCACTTCGCGCTTTTCGGCTTCGCCTAGCCTACGCGCTCGCTGGTAAATCGGTGTATCGTCTTTCAAAACAATCGTCATACTCACTCCTACCTCGCGTCGTCTTTCGGGTTTATACTCTTCAATCATACACGCAATCTTTTCTCTCTTTTCACTCTCACAAATGTTGGACAAATCAGCTGTGCCACACACATTCATTTCGACTACCTATATTCGCAAAATTTCGGGCACACTCTCATTCTCGTCATTCTCGTCATTCATTGGTTCGATTTTACAAATTCCACGCGATCGGACCAGTTTTACGTTGTCGAGAAAATCGGTACCAATCAGGAGTTTGTGGTCTAACAACTCTTTTTTAACCATGTGCAACCGAACTTCGTAATCGTGATCATCTACTTTCATTGTCGCGTCAAAGAACCCGACCGTCTTGTTAACCTCTTTTCCCACGCCACGGAATGGTGTCGGTTTACTTACGAGTTTTGGTCTACCCAATTCGTCGTACTGATCTTCTCGTACAATAGTAATATCGCTCGCTGTGTCGATAATCGTGTCAACACTCTTTCCGTTCACAACAACACATTTCGCTTGCTTGTGGTTTTTGGCCGAAGCGTCTGCCAGTACGCACGTCTTCTTCGTCTCACTCACACCAGGGCACGCCGCCGCGATATGACCGAACTTTTCGCACTTGAAACACTTTCGACCTAGCCCTTTTGACGGGCATTTCAGGCTCACATGATCCCTCTCACCACAGTTGAAGCAGCGCTGTGCAACTGCTCGTTCTTTCTTGCCAAGACTCGGCACTGTTTCGGATTTTTCACTCGTCTTGTTCGTGTCGCTCTTCGCCGGTGTCTTCGTCGTACTCGGTTTGCTTTCGCTTCTCGCAGCACCTCTCGTCGTGTCGCTACGATCACGTAACGATATCTCTTCGAACGACTGGAGAAGATCTGCCTTCTTCTTGAATCCGTGAATGCGCGCAGCGTCACGCAGGTTTGAATCGGGAATACCATCAACGATGTACTGCAGAATCTCGTCTTCGTCTAATCCCAATTTGTTCGCTAGGATCGTCTTTTCGTGCGCGTAATCGTTGAAAGTCTCCGTCCTCTTCCACATTCGTTCCTCGAAGCGTCGCCTCGAAACAATTTTGTTTGTGCGCTGGAAAAACATTCCACGCAACTCGCGCAATAACTCGTCAGTCGACATTTGGATGTGTTCGGGCTTGGAATGGAACCAATCTAATGCCCTCTCTTTCAGCCTCATCCCAATCAAAATCTTCGTCGTGTCATCTTCGAGTCGATATGCGTCTTTCAGGAAAAGAACCTGCCTCTCCCATCTCTCGTACGCTTCGATGTTTCCGTCAAAGAAACTCAGCAAATCGGCGATCATCGATAAGCTCACGCGCATGGCACTCTGGTCATTCTGTACAATCGGCCTACTTGAGGTCACCGCGGGCCTTTGTTGCTCGCGCATCGTGCTTTGTGCCTCGTTATTCGGCTGACTCATGCGCGCGATCTCGAGTTCGCGTCTTAACAACGCGACTTCGCGTTCAGCTATCTCTTTCTCTTTTTTATACAGCTCGACCATGTATTGTGTCGATGCTGCCCCTTCGTCGTCGCCCTTGTCTTGACATGTTTCGGAATGCTCTCCCACTTCTTCCAGCGTTGACATGTCGAATCCCTCGGCTTGTGTTAGGCGCAATATCAATTCAGCTTTATTGCCCACCGTGGACAAACCCAAGGATGCCAATGTCTCCTTCAGCGTCTTCATCGTAAACTTCCTTGGATCTGACATCGTGCCTTCGTTCGTGCGAACTCTATACGTCTTCTGTGCGTCTTCGGCGATACGCTTTTTTTGTACGCGGTTGCTAACGGGCTTCAACACTTTCGTCTTTTCGTCTTTTCGTCTTTTCGTCTTTTCGTCTTTTCGTCTTTTCGTCTTTTCGTCTTTTCGTCTTTTCGTCTTTTCGTCTTTTCGTCTTTTCGTCTTTTCGTCTTTTCGTCTTTTCGTCTTTTCGTCTTTTCGTCTTTTCGTCTTTTCGTCTTTTCGTCTTTTCGTCTTTTCGTCTTTTCGTCTTTTCGTCTTTTCGTCTTTTCGTCTTTTCGTCTTTTCGTCTTTTCGTCTTTTCGTCTTTTCGTCTTTTCGTCTTTTCGTCTTTTCGTCTTTTCGTCTTTTCGTCTTTTCGTCTTTTCGTCTTTTCGTCTTTTCGTCTTTTCGTCTTTTCGTCTTTTCGTCTTTTCGTCTTTTCGTCTTTTCGTCTTTTCGTCTTTTCGTCTTTTCGTCTTTTCGTCTTTTCGTCTTTTCGTCTTTTCGTCTTTTCGTCTTTTCGTCTTTTCGTCTTTTCGTCTTTTCGTCTTTTCGTCTTTTCGTCTTTTCGTCTTTTCGTCTTTTCGTCTTTTCGTCTTTTCGTCTTTTCGTCTTTTCGTCTTTTCGTCTTTTCGTCTTTTCGTCTTTTCGTCTTTTCGTCTTTTCGTCTTTTCGTCTTTTCGTCTTTTCGTCTTTTCGTCTTTTCGTCTTTTCGTCTTTTCGTCTTTTCGTCTTTTCGTCTTTTCGTCTTTTCGTCTTTTCGTCTTTTCGTCTTTTCGTCTTTTCGTCTTTTCGTCTTTTCGTCTTTTCGTCGTATGGATCTAAGAGATGGAGCTGGTAGTAGCAGAATGAGGCCGGAGTTACCTGTGTGCCTTACGCGTGCTCGCCTCTTGACCAAAGCATCGAGAGGTCGACGGTTCGATTCCCGGTTTCGTAGTTTCGCCGAGAATAAAAATATGGGCGGGGCGAAGCTCCAGATATATACATTGGTCACTCGCGCGTAGTAACTCTAAGTGTGAGTGTCGGATGTATATAGCTGTACTCCATGTTTACATTCTCGGTGAAACGCGACGAAGCTCCGATGCCAGGAATCGAACCTGAGACCGGCTGTATCGGCATAGGTTTTCCGCAGTTTCCCTATGCCCAGGGCAGAAATGTCATGGCAAATGCAATACAGAGGGGACTGGCTACTGACCCGGGCCGATCCTGTATAGGAGCACCAAATGGCACCTGAGAACGGGAGAAAATGCAAATTAAAAAAAAAAATGACTAACATCATTCGAAAGTTGAGGAAAAATAAAAAAGTTAACGTTCCTACGAATTTTTTGAGTGACCAATATTTTCTTAGAAATACCGATAGTTAACAAAAAGCTTAAATCCTGAAGAGTGCACTTTAAATATCTAAAAAAAAATTACAAAAGCACCTCTCAAGTAGTACTACAAACTGGCAAATTTTAAAAAACATCTGAGAGGTCGACCGCAAAAAGTGGCCCAGTTGATACAGAATGCCTCATATATGAGCCAAGTAGTGGTTTACATATTTATACATACATGTATGTATGTAATATAGTAATTACGTCGTGTACCACTTTGATCATTTTTTTGTAGGTTCTTCATATATTGCCGGAGACCCTGAGAAATTGGCACCGAAATCGAAGATGTCACATTGCACGGAAAAATATAATTTTCATTGCTTTCTGCTGAAAATAATCTTTGCAATATGACCAAAAAGATAACATACATTGCATTAAATAGGTAATGACTAAAGAGAACTTTTTCGGCGTTAGATTTTTTTTGCCCGACTTATCCTGTCAAGATATATGAATTTGAAACAAAAACGCATCTCCCTAAATGGATTGATTAAAAAATCTGAAAAAATTCACAAAGGGTACTTTCAAGGGATACTAAAATGTAGCCAATTGTGGGGTAGATCTGAGAGGGACGAAAAAAAAGTGGCTGACTTGACAGACAATGCCTCATATCTACCAGAGCTGGGCAAAGTACCGAAAAGTACTTAAAATACTAAGTACTAAGTATTTCAAGTATTGCAAGTACTTTAAGTACATAAAGTACTTTTTTAAAACACAAAGTGCACAGTACTTTTTCTTCTTAATCGCGGTTGGATGTGTGTCGAGTGCGAAACAAAACAAAGGAAATAAATACTGCACAAGTCATAAGATGAGGTGCGAGGTGCAGCTAAAAATAAGTTTTATGATCGAGCTGTTTTCGTAAAAAAAAGATCGACATTTTAGTGTAAGAATACTTAATTAAAATAGACTGAAACGTCGAATGATATGATTATTACCTGGCGTCCGGATGTATGCGAATGTGTATTTGTGTGTGTGTGTGTGAGTGAGAGACTTACATCGTTTAAAACGACTATAATTTGGAAACGGTTCGAGACATCCTGTTGAAATTTGATACACTAGTAGAGTGGTCACGTCTCTTCATTAAGTGCAATTTTTATGAAGTTTTAGACCGAACTAGAGATTTTACGGAATTTTGAGTTTTTTTTTATGTGCGTGGTATCTCTAACTTTTGCGTAATTTTTGAGCTATTGTCTCAAAACTGCATACCAATATAATATTTTGATTCAGTTCGCAATTTCCTACAATAAATTCCGCGGTAAATTTTGACGGTTTCAATTTGATGAGATATAGAAATTTTTTATCTTAGGAAAAAAGGTGCAAAGTAATTTGCACATAGCTTCCTCATATATTATAATAATGGGCATAGCTTCCACTTTGATGAAGCCAACATCGATCAACGAACTTTCTGATAGAGAAAGCTATGTGTAAAATTGTAATAAATGAGGAAGCCTTGTGCAAATTACTTTGCACCTTTTTATATTTAACATTTTTTATTGGAACATTGATCTAAACGTGCTTGGGAAGAAAATAGTGGCAAGTACTGTGGTCTAAGTACTTTATAAAAGTACTTAAAGTACCAAAAAGTACTTTGGTACTTTAGGTACTGCCCAGCTCTTATATCTACTATACTACCTGCATATCAGTAGTAGTAGGTATAAATATGCAAATCACTACTTGGCTCGTATGATTTAACAGGTTCCAATTTTTTTAAGAGCTCGTCTTGATAAGTGTCTTTTTATTTTTGAAGATAACAAATTTTAAGTAGTTGACATATCATTTTTGCTTATTTGGAAAAATATTGTTTTGGTTGATTTCACCTGTTTTTGAAATCCAGTGGATGAGTGACTATTTCCATACCATGCAAACATGTTGATAATCAAACGTACATGGTTACAAGTAATTAGTGTCCAATTTTCACTTTAAACTGAGGGCTATCAATCAAGCTCTTGTAGGCACACGATACATTTAATCAAAGCGGCTATGATTGAGAAAAAAATCTATCTCATGAATATAAAACTTTTATTCGAAGCTCCCCATTATAAGATTTGTTCCTATTATTCCCGTCGAGAGCGCGCACATTTTCCAGATAGAATTGAAGCTATGTCTGCGAAAGATTTGTTTTCCTGGCTTTGACTCAGTGAAAAACGAATTCATCATTCACTGATGGTATTTGGAATCGATATTAGACATTTACCACCTCGTGATGGCAACATCAGAAATAAATCCTAAAAAGAAAGCTTCACTTTGTGTGTACACAAACTTCATTGATCATGAAGCTTGCGTAGCAATAATGAATGAAGCAAGCTTAATTTATTATGAAGCTTGCGTAGCAATAATAAATTAAGCAAGCTTAATTCATTATGAAGCTTGCGTAACAATAATAAATTAAGTAAGCTTAATTTATTATGAAGCTTGCGTAGCAATAATAAATTAAGCAAGCTTAATTCGTTATGAAGCTTGCGTAACAATAATAAATTAAGCAAGCTTAATGTATTATGAAGCTTGCGTAGCAATAATGAATGAAGCGAGCTTAATTTATTATGAAGCTTGCGTAGCAATAATAAATTAAGCAAGCTTCATTTATTATGAAGCTTGCGTAGCAATAATATTCACACACATTTTGGATCACGGCGTTCTCGCCTTATCTCTCGCGTCTATTTGCTTCTTGCTGCAGCGAGCTTGCGTGCGTGGTGGTAGCCCCCAGATCGAGTCGTTTCAGCTGCGTCACCTGTCTCGGTGTTTCGTTTTTGAATTTCTTACTACTAACGGCGCTTTATTACTATCTCGAGCGTTGCGGTCATAATAGCTTTGGGGAGAAATTTATAAGTCTTTAAAGGTCCGTTCTATGATTTAGCTACTCAATAGGTCTCCACAATATCCACTGTATTTACAATCGTTATCAATTAATATTTGTAAATTCTAGTTTCGCGGAGATTCTTCGTTTATTTGCCCGTTTCCAAACTTCCCCGACGTAAACATCGAAATTTTGAGCCAGGGTATTGTCAATACTTTATCAAAGTACAATTTTTTTTAACAAATACCTTTGATCTATACGATGGTTTATGCAAAACTTTCTTTGATAAATTGTTAATGAAGAAATAATAATTTACGATACTAGTGCGATAAAACTTTTCTGACGACAGTGAGTTTGCAGCACGAGCCGAAGACGAGTGTTGCAATCACATGAGTTAAGAAAAAGTTTTTCGCACGAGTATCGTATTCAATTTTATTACGCTCGGTGCGGAAATGGCAGTTTTCCGCATGCTTCGCGTACACAAAATCCTCATTTTCACCCCTTGTGAAGTAAAATTTGATACGATACTCGTACGCAAAATTTTTTCTGAACTCGCGTGATTGCAGCACTCGTCTGTCGGATTGTGCTGCAAAAGTTTTTCGTATCAGTATAGTAAATTACTATTACTCTACACCGAGTGAAGCAAATGTTATTTATGATCCTTTATCTCTTGATAAATTAATGTAAAATATCGATGGAATCTCTATTTTTCAGAACATATTTCACCGAATAATCTACTGTTTACAACATTCGGAAATGTCAAACCTAAATAAGGAATGCTGATGGCTGAAATTAGCCTTAGTTATTGCCTTAGCGCAACTATATATCTACAGTAATGCAGCGTTTAACTTATTGAAATTATAGTATAGTGTCCGTGAGCGAGCTGGCAAAGGAATAAACAGGTAAGTGGAAGATGAATCATCGAAACCATCGTTATTATTATTGAAACATAAGTTGAAGTTATCGATTTAATCTGATCAACTAGTGAGAACACTTTTGATTAAAGTATTGGATAACTTACTTTCTTTGCGTGTTTACTATTTCGTTATCAAGATTTGTAAGAGTACAAAACATGCAGGGTATGTTTCTTAGAATAGCACAAAAATTTTACATTACGTTATAAATTATAGATTTTCATTTAATCTTATACTTTTATTCCGAACATCGTCTCGTTTGCGCACCTCTTTAAGGCGCATTCGGTAATAATGCTACGAATTTTGAAGTGTACTTTTCGTGAAGTGATCTGTAAATGTACATTACGATTATGTTTCGATGATCTGGAATAAAGGTCATAAATATGTGTCGATTCAATTAATGAAGGAGCGACAAAGCGTGTGACATTTTTTAAAGGTTTTTATGAATCTTTGCATTTTCTGCGTATCCACTATTCCCCGTGGCATTTTTCCAGTGAGCACCAATATATTCAGTGCAACATTTTACGTGAATTCTGTCGTAATTAACTATTTCTTTTTTTGACTCCCTTCCATCAGAGAACGATGACTTTGACCGATATTACGTGTCATCATGGGTTTGGAGAAACGACTGAACAGCTGTTTACCTGTTAAGGGTGCCAAATTCGCATATCAACCACGAAACTATATCGGTCCTATTCAAATTCCATGAAAGTTTTTGAAGGTCATGAGAAATCCAAAGTTCTGTGCCTCGATAAAACTGAACCTCATTCAATTGTAATACTGGCATCTGTTGGTTATTAACCTTTTTGCAAGTTTAGATCAATACTAACGAAGGAAAGACGAAAGAAAACGTAATAAGAACTGCTTGCAGAAAGTCATTATTTCTGTATTTATAGGTAAGTAAAATTCGCATTTTTGAATTTTCTATTATAATGCCTCTTATTGGTGTATGCGTGTGTAACCTGTGGACATGCTCCTGTTAAGGCACTAGCATGAGGATTTGGTCCAAAAAACAGGTCGATTTTCAACAATTTTTTTAACGCGCGTATTAGACGGACAAGGTTGGGTTTTAACACACAGTTAGTACAAAATGTTATGAAGTTGAGTTTTTAATTGAAAAATATGAATTAACGACGGGCTTATTAACAATTAACAATTTACAAATAACAGTTAACATCGGACATCATATCTCAAAATCTATTTCCGTCCGATGCAGTTCAAATTTGGACAGATCCTTGATTATAACATTTTCTATCTCATGACTGGAGGATTTAAAAAATGTCCATTTATTAATAACAAACAATGACGGTCGTTTTCTTCGGTTCGACGTTTCTCAAAACTTGTACGTACTAGTATTACTTCAGATCAATGAGATAAGTATCGTTCAATGTGTGGGGCATTCTCTGTTAAGGTAGCTCCAGCGAGTGGTGTTCATTTCGCCTAAATTCGAGAAATTCGGGCAAGAATTGCAAACACTTCCTGATGTTATAAAAATCTGTAAAAATTCATACTTATTATAGGCACTGAAAAGACTAATTGTGCATAATAATAATTTCAAAATATTATTAACAAATTATTGAACAGAAAATTGTTCATCAAAATATGCGGTAACTCAACTTTTTTTTATGAAAATGATTCATTCATTTTTCGGAATACGTATGAATTTTTTCAGATTTTTATCTTTATTTTGATTTTTGCACATTTTTCCATGTAAAAAACAAGAAAAATCAAAATAAAGATAAAAATCTGAAAAAATTCATACGTATTCCGAAAAATGAACGAATGATTTTCATTTTTTTAAAAAGTTGAGTTCCCGCATATTTTGATGAACAATTTTCTGTTCAATAATTTGTTAATAACATTTTGAAATTATTATTATGCACAATTAGTCTTTTCAGTGCCTATAATAAATATGAATTTTTTCAGATTTTTATAACATCGGGAAGTGTTTGCAATTCTTGCCCGAATTTCTCGAATTTAGGCGAAATGAACACCACTCGCTGGAGCTACCTTAAGTGTAACACTTTTTTTAGAACTCGGTCAGATATCTCTCATTATTCGTCAAGTATAAATCACTTATTTAACTAACCACCCACTATAAATCATTACCTATGGCGCGAAGCGCTAATGGGTATACTTATTTCGTGAAATAAAACATCATCGATGTAAAAGATACCAAGTACACTGGTGAGTACAAGTTTTTTCTTTTCGTGAGCATTAAAAAATGTATGCAAAATCGTTTAAAAGTCGCCAATTTCATTATTAACTGTCTTAAAAAAAATTATCAATTTTTGGCGCGCTCATTTTTGAATTGAGAACATTACCACACTGTCGATCCACGCTTATATTGAGATTAATGTCAAACCGTAGATGCGCCAAGTATTAATATATATATATATATATATATATATATATATATACATACATGTTTTAACCGTTAATAATGAACTTGCCGACTATTTACTAATATTCCATGCATTTTTTTTACAAGCGGTCGGAAAGAAAGAACTTGTACTTATAAATGTATTTAGCGCGAGTTTCACATGAAAGATCTTATTTTTTTTTACAAAATTTTATTAATTTTTACGTACATACGGTAAAAATCTTCATATGAAATCCGAAATAACAAATCGTCATCGTGTATAAATCTTTGCATGTCATATAGTATTCGGAAAATGGCACACATCTAAATGTACTAGACGAAAGATTTATCTATATAGAGTCACAAAACCTCCACGGGCCGAACGGACTTAGTGAGGTACAACTATCTACGTCAGGGAGCCTTGGGGAGGGAATCCATCAGTTTAATTTTTTTGCTAAACAATTATTATTCTTGTTGTGACATATTTTAGAGAAAAAAATATTCTCTGGTACTTCTGGCTAGGTGCAACCCTTTTCGTCAATATACTCATACCGCTAGGTATGTGACACAATTCGATTATCGATACTGATGAACATTCTGTATATGCGAAAAAGTGTCGGAGGACCTGTATCACTCAAATTGATCCAAGAAGTGTAGTAAAAAATGAAAAATAAAAAACTCCCGGCTGTAAAAAGAATTACAAATTTCGCCTAAAAAAAATAATAATAACCGTTTGTTTATCATTTTAATAACAGCCGGGCGACGTCTCCCGAAGAAACAATTAAATCAACCTTATTACTTAATATATACATACGATTAAGGAGGCTGACAGGAGACGTCTCCCTACTGTTATTAAAATGATAAACAAATGTCTGTTTGCAAACAAACACGCGTAACAATGCTTGTTTGTTGGCTTGGGTGAAAGGGAGGGCGCTATTTCAGACAAAAAAACTTTTTTGTTGGTCAGTAAAAAAAAATCACCTTGCCCTTCTAGTGCTATGAAAGAAAGAGTTCATTTCATTTGGCTATTCTTTTGCTAACATTTTTTGCATTTTTTTCTTCAATAAAAGCTTTGTTTATTTATTAAATAAATTATTAATAAAAAAATATTATTTCATTTTTTATTTCGTTCGTGAAGTCCTTTAGAACAGTCGATATAGTCAAATCAATTCGCGGTCTGAAGGCGCGGGAGTTACGATGCAACGGCTTTCGAGAGAAACAAAGCGAGAAACAAGGAGCAGTCAAGCGCCGCTGTAAACGATCGGTGTTTACTATTTGCTTACTAGCACCGCGTACACGACCGTGGAGATAATCCTAAGGTTGAAAACAGAGAAAGTGGGCAAAATGCGGAGTGGACCCCCACCCCCCTGGCTGAAGCTGGCAGCCGAGCTAGGGGCCAGCGTACGCGCACCGCTCGTAGGCAACGAGTTAACGCGATTGGCCTAAACATTTTTCACATAAAATTCTGAAAAAAAAATCTCACCGATTAAGAGGGGGTCCTGCTTTATAAGGCCTAAAAAACGTTTTTTCTGGCATTTTTTTAGGAGGGCAAAAACAAGTGAGCCCAGTGAATTTAGAGGTATCTTAGTGTATATTTGAACTGTACGAAAATAATTTTTTTACACAAAACAAAAAATTACGGCATAGTTATTGGCCGATTTACTGCACTGTAGTTTTCAATTGGCGGAAAAGATGCAGCTCACAATTCTTGACTGAAACAAAAAAATCGAATATATTTTCGATTGTTACATATTTTTCTCGTATGTGAACCTCGGAAAAGCAAAAAAAAAAAATAGAAAAAATAGAAAAAACATAATTTTATTCAGGTTTGAAAAAAATGTAATTGTGAGAAAGAAAAAACAACTTTAACATGCTATAAAAATTCTTCAAAAAAACTTTTTTTAACAATGTCTTAGGTTCACATAGAAGAGAATTTAGTACTGAAAAAAATTAGCTTTGGTTTAAGTCGATAGGTTGCGAAGTTTTTATGTTATTACTCCCGCCAATCTAGAAAAATAATAAGCAAGGAACTATATGGGGGCCAAGAACTATGCAGTACATTTTTCTTTTGTGTTAAAACAAAATTTTTCGTACAGTTCAAGTATACATTAAAACATACTTCTAAGTTCACGGGGCTCACGTGTTTTTTCCTTCCTAAAAAAATTCCTGAAAAAGAAAACATTTTTTTAGGCGTTGTAAAGCTGGATCTCCCTTAAGGTGAACGGCACAGTGGCCGGACAAAGCATGCGTGCAAGAGAGATGGAAATACGATTTTTCATGCATGTCCGGGAACTAGGACTTCTACCTTTAGTGTGTGACCATGGTACTTTAACCTTATTTAAGATGTTTAATACACAATAAGGTGATACTGACCCTTGGATATATTTTTAAGGGATCCGTAAGAACAAATAACTATAGAGACGACCTGCCAGCAGTAGCATCAGAGAAAATTCTGAAATAATGCATAGACAGTACTTAAGGTGTTTACTATGCGTTGCCGAAGATTTTTTTCTGAAGCTTAAAATGGAAGACCCCTTAAAAATATTGCCAAGGGTCAGTATCACCTTATTGGGTAGTAAACATCTTAAATAATACGTGGTATTTTTGCAGAATTTTATGTTAAAGATTTTTATGCCAAACAATAATTTTTTTGTAGCTATTGGAGTGCCGCGTGTGCGTTAGCTTGTAGCCCGTCAGAAGTCGGCGTACGCCGGCCGCTAGTTCGGCCGCTGGCTTCAGCCTCTTCTCTGTGCTTTATAACATCATGCGTAGGTTCTTCCAGTACGACAGTTCTCTGTTACAAGTGTCAGACATTGCAACAATCTGTATTTTCTTCAATTGTTTTGCATCCATATTCTTTTTTGTGTTAATTCCATAGCCTTTAATTATTTCGGTAATTTTCCATTCGTGATTTCCAAAATCTTCTCTTTTTATTTCATCACATAGCACGGCATCGCATCGTTTTACATCCCACTATTGCTTTTTATATCCGTGTACTTCCTTTTGTGTGCATTTTCGTTCGAGTTTTTGTTCGACATGCGTCTTTTTTATTGAAAAAATTTTTATTGAAAAAAAAAATGTTTTGGGCCATTCAATGCTATCATTGCAAAAGTAATAGCAATTCACAACCGTAGCGAAACCCATATGAACATTCCATAACAGAGTAAAAATATAAGAGATCTGAAGCAAAAAGAACTCATTCGGCACCAGTGTGTTTTTCGTTTTGTCTCTTTTTCTCTCTGTCTCCATGAAATTTGAATTTCTTGAATTTGAATATCCATGAAAGATAAAGCTTTCGTGCCGGAAAAAAATGGCAAAATTTAAATGGTTCTGCCGTAAACTGATTTCTTATTCTTTTTTTTTCATTTGACATTTAAAAAATCGTAAATTTTCAAATATTCTATAAGTCAAATGAAAAATTATATATTTAGATCCAAATTGAAGACTAGCGGTCCATTTTTTGCATTCAGTGCGCTTTAGTTAGTCAATTTAATTTTTTTTAATCTTCGACGAAAAAGTCGTTCCCAGTACATTTGTATGTAACAGTTGTTTCTTTCCAGTTCTTCTTAAAGAACGTATGTAAAAGTAATTAAAGGTCGCAAAGTCCATTATCTGCGGTTGTAAAAAAAAACTTCATCCGTGGCGCCTCCACAATTCGCACAACCATAGACTCGAAGTTATGTATAGCTAATTTAAAAAAAAATGTTGTGTCAACTACTCATTTTTTTTAACAACTGCTAATAATGAACTCGTCAACCTTTGACTAATTTGATGTACGTTTTTTAAACGAAACCGGAAAGAAATAACTTGACTTACAACTGTACTTGGCGCTATTTTTATGTCGATCACGTTTTTTAATTACATTTCACGAGTTTTTGCAAAGATAAGGCACATGCAAAACATTTTTCACAGGATATAAAATAGAAAACGATCGCAATGTGGGAACCTTTACACGTACAACACGTGACGCTAGTTTTCCGAAAACGACACAGTTACAGATGTATTTGAGTTACATTCACCAAGTCAAGTTCTTCGCGGACCTGACAGAGTTTGTGGGGTATACTTATATATCTCACCAACTCTGTCAGGCCCGTGAAGAGTTCTGTCGGGTGAATTTGCATAAGCTTGGGAACATCCGCCGCAACAACAAGTCGCTGACTCGATCTTCGCAGCACTTCGAATCAAGAATTCGATGAATCGAAGCACCTAGTATATCGATAATCTGAAATTTAGGCTGAATCGCAAGCTAGTAGGGTTATTATAATATGAATGTATTTTCTGTTTTGTGATTCGCGTTATATGTATTAAATTCGAGCGGCTTGAAAAAAGAGTGTATTCGCATAGCCCGAGAGTTCGCGTGTAAAACCTCCAGCGAACCATGCGAAAATGTACTCGGCGCGAGACTCTGCCGAACTTCTCGATAGATTCTTGCTTTTCAAAGATTGGTGAAGATAAAGAAATATGCCACGAATTTCAAGTTTTTATGGATTCATCCGTATTGATATAGTACAATTTTAGCTCGAAGAAGCAGACTAAACTGTCTTGATTGCATTTACTTTTTTAGTTACTTACGATGTCAAAACAGGACGATCTGCCACGGCACGGCAAAATTAGTGAATGGGGATATCGAAGTTATGAATCGTCATTCGGAATATTGCGAGCCGGATGAAAAGGTAGAGCATATTGCTCGATTCAAGCAGGCTTTGGCAGACGCTCTTACCCGTCACTGGTACAAATTAAAAGTGCTGTACGATTCATTGGCGGCCGTGTAAGTATTATTTTTTAATTATATTGCATATATTTTTCGTTTTATATATTTCGTTCTAATAAATTTCCTTCCGCAAATATATGTATAATGTGAAGCTCTCGCCTATATACAAAAGCGTTTCTGGAATAAAAAAAATTGATCTAGGTCCTCGACTGTCCTCGCCATTTTTTTTTGTTACAAATAATAAACGGTATCAATCCGGTATGGAAAACTTAGTGATAGTGATAAATCATGCGGTCCGTGATTAATTTATAAGTATCTGAAAATACTGACGCATACAAAAGTAGAAACTATATCACTTTTTTTAAATACTATGTAGATTATTTCGCGTTTTTTATAGTTACACATTTTATTAGTTACTAAATTCACCAATTGGTACACTCATGACTACAGATAACGAAAATTGGTGGTTACCCGCATTACACACAATCTGCTCATTCCGAAATCCATATAACCCTGCTTTATGTGTTCGCAAACTTACATCCTACTCGCCTCTTACTCACATCTTCGCATGCATTCAAAAACTCCGGTTTATGATTGTTTAATTATGTCAGATTGTAAATCGCGGAGAAATAAATTAGAAGCATGACATATTGATTTACCCCTTCCTACAGGCGGAACAAATGTTAGTTAAATCATTAGTTATTTGCAGTCGACATCGTAATAGTTCTGACTGAACATTTTTGTTGAGAAAAGAAATGTCTATCCGGTATAGACATTTCATTTAATTCAGTAACTATAAAACGTACTGCAATAAATGTTGTTTATTCTTCCGTCTAGTCATCCCGAAGCCGCGGAAAACGTGACGTACCAAAGACTACGCAGTTTTATGAAAAGATGCAGGAGGCAACGATACCCGCCATGCCCGCGAAATCTCGACGAATTCGTTGAACGACTGGCTGATCCGGTATTCGGAAGAAATTTGGAGGGCGACACCGGTCGCCTTACGGTGCGATTGATAACGGACACCGATGGCGCGAAACATGTCATATGTTATGACGAGAATTTCGTACACACGGAAATGGGTGACGTTTCGAAATTATTGATCGATGCAACGTTCCGGTCGAGGCCCCAAATTGACGGCGTGTATCAATTGCTAACGGTCATGGGCATTAAATTTAATCATGTGAGACATTTTTCGTTTTATCAATTTTAATATTCCGCACGGAGGTTTTTAAAATGAATAATGGTTATTTTCTTATTCTTTGTTTTCGGTGCGCTTCATTATTGATTAATGTAGGGCTTCCCCTTCGTATGGGTTCTAATGACTAAAAAAACGCAAGTTGCGTATAAAGCCGTTCTGCAGTACGTCAGAGACCAAGTGCTCCCGAACAACAACATCACACTAGCAATGACTGATTACGAAAGAGCTTTGCGTAACGCCATTACCGAAGTTTTTATATCAGCATATTGCACGGGATGCAATGTTCATTATGATCGTGTAGGTATTTTTCAATCGTCAAATAATGTACGTCAAAGAGAACTACGAATGTACCGTGAAGTTATACCCTTTTTACGAGCACATTTTTGAGTTATCAAAAAATAACATGCAAAATTATTCGTCTGAACAATTGCCAATGACCCAATATTTTCAAATTTGTGTCTGGAGAGATTTCACTTTGGGGCATATCAATTTTGACAGCAACGTTCCTTACATGAATTTGCAATGAATATTAATAAATGTATGCTTAATGTTGGCTTTATTATTCGATGCGGAACACTCGACGCTATCACTACTTTCTCTATTTAAACTGCACGAAGTTTTTCACTTTTAATATTAAATTTATTTTCACGTTCATTGTTAGTTGCAAGAATGTGTATCGTAAAGAACTTCAACTTAACATGTATTGGCTTTTGCATGCTTGCATAACATCTCAACAAATCGTTTCAAGCTGGTTAAATAAAATAGCGGATAGATGCACCAACAATACTCGCAAATATCTGAAAATAAAATATTTAGGAAGGATACAGTAGACGCGAAATATTTACTTTCGAACTACGTATCTCGAGATTTATCAAAATAGCAGCACAACTTTGGGAAATAAACAAAAGTAGAAGTAGACTGTCAGAATATCCAAGTAGGCAATAATTGATGAATGTATGTGCAGTATCATGTCTAAAAAACCGACAATTAAATACTTTCTTTTAGGCGATCTATCGTAAAGCCAAATCCCTGGGCCTACAGAACACACTTTGCACGGACGCAGAAGCAAAAGGGTTTTTTAAAAAAATATTAGCCCTCGCATACCTGCCCGCCGATTTAATTGCTGACCAGTTCCGAATATTAAAGAACAGCCTGCCAGCGACCCTGCGACGACGATTTGCTCAATTTTGTGCCTACTACAATAGGTATTGGTTAGTCACGGTCAGGCCCGCGGGTTTTAGCGTCTACGGACTTGGCCGTCGAACTAATAATATCATCGAGTCCTACCATAGTAGACTGGGACACAGAATGGAGAATCGACCAGGACCGTGGGATTTTATTTGTAAATATCTATTTTAATAAAATAATACTTATTATAGTACAGTTTGCCATCACAATGTGTTATAAAATTTCGATGAAATTATTTGTACCTTCCGCAGGCAAACTTCTCAGATTACAATCCGACGTGCAGACGGATATCGGTCATCTCCGGAACAATCGACGCATAAGCAGGCACCCGCGATACGCTACCGTTTTCAAGCAAAAAGCTCTTGTAAAGGGTCAGTTTCCCCATGTTGTCAACGGAATTGTAACTTTCTATTAGAAAGTACAATTCAGTACAATTCTGTAAAGACAATTACATAAAGATGCGACAGGATGGGTAGTGATCTTTTTAAAATAATTTTTGTCCTATTTAGCATGGCGAGAACTTCATCTGATGGAAATCTCTGTTGCGGAGTTTATGGAAAAAGCTGCTTCGCTTAAGGGTATGTGAAATATCGTTGTCGGTAACAAAAGCGGTAATGCTATTTTTTTGTAACACATGCATGAAAAGTCCCGGTTTTCGTGCCTGTAAAGCGTAGCGAAAGTGGTGCTTTGTAGCAGGGGATGTGAGAAAAGTGCTGTGGATACTTTTGCACATACTTATTTCGCCGGTAGCTCCTTTCCCGGATGCTTTCGTCAAGCTTTACAGGTAGGAAAAACGGGAGTTTTCGCGCATTTGTTACAAAATAGTACTTTGCAATACTAGACTTGTTGTGCATGCGTTATAAAAAGTACTATTATGTACGGTAGTGAAACTGGGCAATTCAAAGAAAATAGGATTCTACTGCGAGGCTAATAGGGTGTACTGGAATTCCATTTTCTTTTGATGTCAGAGTTTCGGCACGCTTAAAAAAAGTATATTCTTTATCGGTCCCCGCGGCAGGGAGGAGGTTCATATCACGCTGAGATGACGTAAAACATATTCTCAGTATATGTCCTTCGCTCTGCCGCTAGAGCAACTGGTGATATCCCTCATACATATTTGCCTCTATATTTGTTTTCAATTTACTTAAAGGCAACGTCGATCTTGTCATCCAACGGCGAAATGAACGGGGTGGCCGTGAATTCGAATTGGAGGAGCCGCCAGTGGTAGTACCATTAGGTAACATTTTTATACATGCATTTGCACAAGCTTGTAGCATCTACGACACATCTCACAATTTTTTATGATTTTTGTTGAATCACTTCAAATGTTAACGTAATTAAAAATAGATAGTGTGCGAGCAATAGAAAGAAAACGGATCGGAGAGCGCTGTATTTAAGGGAAGGTGGAGGGTGGTTCGGCAAGGCCAGTCAAATAACGTGTTTTCTTTTTATTTAATGGTCCGATATAACTTGTCAAAAATCAAGTGTAAAATAATTTTTTTATTTATCACGTCTGACAAACGCCGAATTCCTCCCTTTAGACGAGTGCATATATAATTTAAAAAAAACTACAACTATTAACAACTATTGCTATTATGATAAAAATTTTCCATTAAATGAATTTGTATTATCCTCTGCCAGACCAAGATCCAGACTATGATCAAGAGGTGTTTGCCGACGAACGACCGCACTGGCTCAGAGACAATGCAGAAGTTGCCCCAATGGCTCCCCCAGAAGAAGGTAATTTAAGCCACGCAATTTAATATAGAGTGGACCACTGGTAACCTCTCGTAATTCACACGAATTTTTGAGAGAACTGTACAAATAAAATTCCCACCATATGGAACATTTATTTATATAAAGATATTGAATAAATGTTCTATGAAACTCAACTCTGTACTAACAACAATTTCATTTGTTCAAAAATCTTTTAAGATGTCTCCGATCTCGAATCCGACGGGGATGAGTCGGATACTTCGAGCAACAACTCTGGAGAAGTTGCGGTGCTGAATGAGGGAGGTAATAGTTTTTTTCACTGTATTTCTGCGAAGGCAAGAAGATTGCATAGACCATTAACTTATCGACCCCTGTTACAAATTTGTTTTTAATATCTGTTGCATAACTGAAATTCAATGTTTATATTTCACGTTACGTGGATGACCTTCGGTCTCGTTTATATAAAGTTATTGAATATAAACTCTTCTATGAAGCTTAACTCTGTGCTAAAAAAACAATTTCATTTCATCAAAAATCTTTTAAGATTTCTCCGATCTCGAATCTGGTGGGGATGTGTCGGATACTTCGAGCAACGATTCTAGGGAAGTTGCGGTCCTGAATCAGAGAGGTAATAGTTGTTTTTTTTCACTTTATTGCAGCGAAGACAAGAATATTGCATAGATCGTTAAATTATCGATTCCCTCTGAATTATTTGTATTTGATATATGTTTTATAACAAAAATTGATATTTTGTTATTTCACGTTACGTGAATGACATTTGTTATGGCATGCAGAGAATATTCCTCAACACCGAATCGCACCAGTTATTCAAGACGGCGGAGGACTCTCACCGCATTTCGACAACACAGGTAATAACCTTGAAAATACTAAACATCTTTGAAAATAAACTACTTAGTTATGTTACGTTGGTTTCATATTAACAAAATCTTTATGTTTTAACGAAGATGAAGAAGTGGAAAACATCAACCGAGTCGTAGAAGTCGGTGTAGCAGAAGAGTTTGCTCGATCTCCGAACGCGGCTATTGTTGAGGACAACGGAAGGCTTTCTCCACCGGTCGACATCGGTAATTTTATTGAACATTCACCAAAAAAACATTCTTCCATGTTATACTGACATTTCAACATCAATATATATGTAGTCGAGGCCTTTGATCGACCTCCAAGCGACCTATTTGCCGATGAGGGTTATAGAGGAACTTCGCCGCCAATTAACATGGGTAATTTTCTCGAAAATCACATAAAAACCATTCGCTCGTTTTATTCGCAATGTAGGAAATTAACATTACGTTATCAATATAGAAGTTGAGGAAAACCTCGGTTTACCTCGAGACGTGCCTTTCCTTGAGAATAATAACCGACTTTCGCCATCGACCAACACCATTGGTAATTTCGCTGAAAATAGCCAAAACTGTTTTCTTGATTTATCTTTAATGTAACAACTAGTGTATAAGAAATCTGGCACGAAACCGTCATTCTATGCTCGACCCGAAGGTCTCTCGCCCATATGAGCAAACGCAACGAACATCCATCTACTTTCATTGCGTTGCAGCGTGCCAGCCCAGAATCCCCTCAACCTGAGGCGACACAAGTGTCGCCTCCCCCGGGCTCCAATAACTGATCTAGTAGCTACCTCTTTTTGAAAAAGAGTGCACTGTTCTCGATCTCACGTGTGGTTCGGTGGCCACACGGGGTAAACCAAAGCGAGGGCCCTCCACTCCTCGTCGGCCTCAACCTCTGGTTCGTCTCACATATACGGTCTCCTTTTGCTGCGTTCACCACGACGGACTGAGCCCGCTTCCGGCCAAGACCGGAATCGGGAACCATATTCATCGAATACTCTTGGGAAAGGGCACCCAGAGCATCCTCTAGGATGTAACTAGCCAGAGGTCTCTTGACCGGGTCTGCTTTTACGTTCGGTGCGAGCACATGCAGCGGGATCACGATGCGACAAAGCAAAGAGATCTCGAGCCAGATCGCGGCGAACACTCGAACCTCACCGGCTGTCCCCGCGGCACGCACAAGCAGTTACGAAGAAATCGCCCCGTCGATCGTCGGGCGATCATTGACTGTCGGGCGGTTTCTATCCCCGCATTGATTGTACACACGATTAGGCCGTGGATTTCGAATCAAGACGTACGGCCTTTATAGACAAGCACGCCTACCAGATAAATCTGGATTTTTATAACCGTTCGAGACGCAGCGGCTCTTTCGAGCAGGCTACGCCACCAGATAAATCTGAATTTTATAACCGTACGAAACGCTACGGCACCGTTCAATTCCGTTAGCGTCACCATCTACTTGGATTTTGTGCTCAGGTTTCGCGGGGTCGCAGAGCCCGATGAATTGAGCAAGCAGTAACCGAGCACATGAGTGGTTGCCCACTCCAGCTCGGCACACCACCGCCCAACCAACCTTGCGGTTCTTTAATGTAACATTAGACTGATAAACAATGCATTGCGTATAGATGACTTTCGTCCCCCAGAAGATGCCCCAGTTGGTGACAACAACGGACAACAGGCGCCACGACCCAATAATTCAGGTAATGCATATATAGACATGCACTCGTAATCCGTTGATTATAAAAATAATCAAATACTAAATTCGTGCACTTACACGCCACATATGATGGTACAGACATTTGACAAAAATGACACTAATCCGTTGTTGGAACTTTACAGTGCGTCGAAAGCGGCATCGAAAACGGCGACGACATAATGCGGAAGAACGTGTACCGCCCGCACAGTCAGCAGAGCCAACCTCGGAAAAGAATAAAAAAAAGAATAAGAGGCGTAAAGGTTAGATATAATACGAGGGGAAAAGAAATTGCAAAAAATTATGTACTGATATTTTGATTAAAATGTACAGAGTTAAAACGAAAAGCGCGTAAGCGGAAGTGGGAGGCGGCAGCAGCGGATTCAGAAGCCGCAAAGCTACGCGAACAATTGGAGCAGACGAGGAATGAACTGGAGCAGACGCATAATCAATTGCGATCAGTCGAGCGCCAAATGGAAGTTGCAGAAGATAATGGTAACAATATCATTGTTGATTAATTCGTTAGTCTAATTAGTTTTCTTCGTATCTTAACTTTAGGCTCATGAATGGGTCACAAACTTTGTTAGATACCCGTGTAATTTGTTTAACGCATGCAAAATAGTAGATCACTCATTTACACCTATAGATAGAAACGACTTCGTATCAGATCTCAATGTCGATAAGCATCACATTCTATACTTGATATATGGGGCATTCTATTCAAATTTCTCCACCTTCGGGCCCGACATCGGTTAATTTGAACGAAACTTCTCTCCTGTTTTGATATACCTTTGAACTGAAACATATCTTTTTTTAAGATTCGTTTGAGGATACGTCACCGAGAAATCGTCAATTAAAAATTACCGATATCTAAAAAAAAAAATCAACGTGAGATATCTGCATTGGATAGGGATATCGGGAATCCCTATCCATCGGGAATCGGAATATCGGGTTTGCAATGGATTCATCTTGAACCATTCTTATAAAAAAAATTGTTCGTAATTTTTCGAACACATTTTGCATGCTAAAAATCGGTTTAATGTAGAAAAAAATTATTTTTCAATCCGCCGGACATTTTTTATTTGTTTGGTTATTTAAAAAAAAAATCTTGATCGAACACCGGAAATTATGAGACCTCAGCGATTATGGTGTAAAAGATATGAATTCCCAAAAATTGTGATTTTTATTCGCTTCATCAAATATAAACTCTGTTTACATTTTTAGCTGCGCAGACGCTATTTCGTATGATTTGTTAACATTTTTACGGATATGAGTCTTGTTTTGTTCTGTGCTTTAAGAAAAAATCAGCCATACAGGTCGTCAAACTCCTGATCTCTGCGATTTTTTATTTGTTTCGTTTGATAATGTTCGTTTTTTCACGTAATATACAATGAAGTGCTCCCGTACGCCTTATAGAACCTGATGATATGAAGCGCACGCAAGCACTTCATTGTACATTACCTGGAAAAAACACGGCAAGGTTAAAACGAAAATTTACAGTAATGCCGAGATATAGTGAAATCCACATTATAAAACGAAGCAAACTATAAAAATGCACGGGGACAAGCGTTTAACAAGCTTATTTCGTTCTCTCAGCACAGAACAAAATAAGACTTATCCCCGCAAAAATGGTAACAAATTATCAGAAAACGCGTTGCGTAGCCAAACTTGTAAATAGAATTCATATTTGATGAAACAAACAAAATTCATAATTAATTGTACTTTTTTTTCTTATCAACACAGATTCTAAGAAAGAAAGGAATATTCATAGCTGTAAAGTTGTGGTAGATTATTACGTAATAAAATCTTAAATAATTTATATCTTTTAAACCGTACGAGATACCTTAATCGCTGAAGTCTCATCATTTCCGGTGTTCCTCTAAGATATTTTGAAAAAATGTATTAAAAAATTAAAAATGTGCAATGGATCGAAAAATTATGTTTTCTACTTGAAATCGTTTTTCAGCATGCTCAATTTGTTCAAAAAATTACGGACTATTTTTTTTTATGATTCAAGACGAATCCACTGCATACCTAATATTTCCCAATACCCCTACCTCATTCGGCGATATCGAACATTACATTTGATTACTTTTTAATAACTGATCATTGAATGCTCGGTGACGGGTTCTCAAAATCTGAAAAAATCTGAAAAAATGTATGGTTCAGTTTATACGGAAACGAAAAAAATTTCGCTTGAATTAGAAAAGGTCGGATCTAAGGACGGCCGAATTGGGAGGGAATTCCCTGTATGCGATTCGAAACTCTTTGAAAGAATTTTAGTAGCCGTAGCATACATCAAAAACAGAAAAGAATTTAGAACATTCGTAACTATTTTTTCATATTTGTCAATATTTTCTAAGATGTTTTGTATTTTGTTTTTGGTCAATTTATTTCACTATCTTATATTTTCACCGCTTGTCAGATAGCCCTTGTAATCCTGTCGCTTCACATTTTTTATTTAAATTTCAAAAGTACATAAATGATCATTTCGCCATACATTTTCACATTTTCACCCTGACCACTGCCAATTATTTTGAAAAATGTTTGTCTTGAAGTAGTCTCAACAAAAGAGTATGATTTATGAATGCCATATGGGGCATATGCTTAAACTTTGTGCAGCTATATACAATGCATTTTATTGGTGGTGAGAAAATTTATGTGTAATTTCGGCACCATGCGTACAATAGGATCTAACAAAGTTGAAATGAGCTGTTCGAAATTTTTAATATACCTTGACTTGAAATCTTATATGTTTTCAGAAATCTTGAAAATGATTTTCGTATTGCAATGATATTGTTACGGCATATTTTTGATTCCACATATCCTTCTATGTTATTTCAATGACAGTTCCGCCACTTTCAAATTGATTGGAAATAAGAATGTTTGAATGGCACAATTAAAAATGTTCCTTTTCAAATATAATTATACCAAATCGCGTTAGGCAACTATACATGTGTCAGTCTGAACACATAGAATATCGTTTCTATTGCATTTTTTACTGCTTAAAATATTTTTTTCGTCATGTTTGAAATGGAACGATCATTTGCGTAATGACTTCGACGTTATAAAAACATAGTAATTTTGAATCATTTCGACAAAATAGTATCTCCTATTGGCTCAACAATGGACAAACTGCAATTGCTAGATTCAGTTACATCTATGGAAACAGAATAGCCCCGGTATATTCAATCATAACACTTTAAAAACTTCGATACGTGTATTTTTTAGGATCGGAGATGCAAACATTCTACTGTGTTTTAATAACTGTACCACTTAAGATATTGACCATGATGCACTCATGGAAAGAAAGGTCAATTTTTTAATTAAAGGAAATGAATTTTGCGTACGGCAGAAGATGAAATTAAAAAATTAGAGTGAATAAAAATACATGGAATTTCACTAGTTTGTCACAAATTATAGTTTCGTTGGAACCGATCGTTTGCTGTGCACCTTGTAAGAGGCAACAGATCCGTAGGGTCGCTTCTCTTTGGAGTCAATGCGACCCTCGGCGATGCTGGCGTTTTTTAAAAGTTGTGGAGGGAAATGTGATGATGGCACTTCTTGCGACTTACACTTGTACATGAATGAAATTCACCAAGTTAGAGTTTTTAAATCAAAGCCAATTTTTTGTGTAAATGATCGCCAAGTAAAAGTTTATCGTCCGTACTGTACCTTGTCGTCAGAAAACAGATCCGTAAGGTCGCTTCTCTTTGGAGTCAACGCGTCCTTCGGTGATGCCAGTGTTTGTTTCAAGCGCTGGAGGGAAATATGGCGGTACTACTTCTCGTGACGTACATTTATACTTGAATCAAAGTCACCAAGTTAGTTTCTAAATCAAAGCCAACTTTTTGGTGAAAATAATAGCTAAGTGTAAGTTTATCGTCCGTACTCAGATCCGTCGGGTCACTTCTCTTAGAAGTCAACGTGACCCGTGGTGATGCCGGCGTTTGTTTCAAGCGCCGGAGGAAAATATGGCGGTAATACTTCTCTTGGCCTATATTCGTACTTGGTTTGTAATGTCACGAAATTAGAGTTTTTAAATCAAAGCCAACTTCTTGGTGCAAATGTTAACTCCATCCTCGTCAATCAGTTCATTGTCAACGGTGTACCTTGTCGACAGGCAACAGATCCGTCGGGTCGCATCTTTTCGAAGTCAATTTGACCCGCGGTGATGCCAGCGTTTTTCTTAAGCACTGGAGGGAAATGTGGCATTCGGACTTCTGTACGAGGATATTTGTTTCTGTTTGCACCGGAATTTGGGCGCCAGTTTGGTGATTATGGTATTGAAATTAAAGTTAACTATTCCATACAAATAAAAGGAACGTTGAGGTCAGCCGTAATGCATTTTGCCGTTATTCTCAGATCCGCCAAATGGCTGCTCTTTAGAGCTCGTATGACTCGCCGTTACTGGGGCTTCTTCTAAGTGCTGTAGATAATAAAAACCGTATTCTTGCTTCCTGGCAATTTCTTTTTTTAATCTAAATAGAGATTAATCTCGCACATGAGGCGATATATAGTATCGCTAATATTTCCAGCCCGAGCTATCCCGGCATCTGAACGTAAGGGCCCGCCGCTCACCTGCCTGTTTAGTCCGCTAGTGAGCTGAAAATCTTTGCGATTATTTATTGTAACTTTCAAAAGATACGATCGTAGCATATAGCTATAATTATATTAAGCTGTTCAAACATTACTAAAAATGTAGATCTGTCCACACATTTGAGCCAGTATTAGATCCTATTATTCCGTTATAAATTTAAAAAATATACCATTTCCGGATTTTTTTAAAGAACGAATATATAAATTTGCGCTTATATGCCGAACTTTCGTACCAAAATAGCGGTTGAATCATTTTTGGGCACCTTACGCTTTATTTCTTGAAACGTCGACGTCATTACCGTATACTTTCTACTACAGATAGACAAGCACCACGAAACGGACCTAGTTGGAGCAATATTTGGAACATTTGTAGTGCGTGTCGAAAATATTGCGCCAACTGCGATCGTTTCGTCGCGCCTGTCTATTTGGGTTGTATTGAATGTTATGCTCTAAAAGTATGGTGTACTCCTTGTTACAAATTTTTTTTACAGCTCGCTGCAGAATATGCCTTATCGAAAGGGCCACACACACATTTTGGCCATGTGGACATCGCTGCTGTTGCGCCTTATGTGGAGCGATAGTATGGAACCAGAGTGACATTTGTCACTGTCACCTCTGCAGAGCAGTCGTGACTGAACCTCCACGTCGAGTTTGGTTGGCATCCGAATAAAGAGAGATCCGAACCTTACCGAACTTTTTTGTACGCTCATTATTGGGTCATCAAATAAAAACGCTATATTTTTTTGTCATTATTACCGTCAAATGTCGGTTGTGTCGGTTTCTTATATGTACCCCTTTTTTATGATACAGTTAAAAAAATGGAATTCCAGGCATTCCATGTCGAATTTGATTGTGATTTTACTGTTTTGATTGACGACTAAATATATTTTTGACAAATGACCGACAGCGATAAGTTCGCGGTTGGTGTGTGGTTCTGGCGGTCCCCAAAGGCAAGCAATACCGCTCGGGATCAGTACTTGGATAGGTGACCGCCTAGCCGCGCGCTGGCTGGCGCATCGAATCGTGGAGTGGGAGGTAATTTTCTCGGAGGTTGGTGATTACCCGGCCTGTAGGAACACCAATCTCTGGGGAAAGAGCCATCTGTATGTTATCTGTATAATATGTATAATCTGTAAATATGTAAACCTGTATGACCAGGTTTTCCGCAGTTTCCCTGTGCCCTTGTGCGAATGCGACACAGTAAAGGGGGGAGACGGCTGCGGACGCTATCCGGGAGGGCGGTGGGGTGTGTAAAAGAGGAAGGACCTCTACGGGTCGAACAGATATACTAATAAAAAATATATTTTTGACAAATGTAAAATAAGATTAACCATTTTCTATGCTGTTAGAAATACGCCAATAACTTTACCATATTATCGCGGTACAAATCGACAGCGTAATATTATTTAGAATTTGCCAATTTGGGCATGGTATACTAGCAAATCGAGATTGTGGGAAATTGCGTTTGCGGTAACCGTTGTGGCTGAAATGGGATTTTATCAAACATAAGAAATTATAAATCATGTAAATGATATTAATTGTTGAAAGGTTCGATTTGAGAATAGAATTCTTTGCGAACAATGTGCGTGACAATCTCGATTATCAATATTCCAATAAAAAATCGTTATTTTTCAATTTATTTAGAACAGCTGTAGAAACTATCTTTTAACAAAAAATTAAACAACTACATACGGGATGATACAGCGGAATTATAATAAAATCAGTACATTAAGTTCAGAAAATATTATGTCCAGAAAATTACATTTGCCTCGAGTGTTCGTGTGAATTCTAAAATGATAAACTGCAAAAAAAAATTGGTTGGATTAACCAAAAGTCGCCGTGACATACATTCAAAGTTGTTATTTGTTTGGTACAAATGTTCAAATTACATTTTTATTTTATTTTTTTGCTTTTTCGCTATTTTCGCCTTTTTAGCATTCGCTATTTTGGCCCTTCGCTATTTTGACATTCGCTATTTTGACCTTTCGATATTTTGATATTCGCTATTTTTGATCTTCGATGTTTTATATATCGCAGTTATACTTATTCGAAATTTGTATTCTCGAAATTGTTCGTTTAGGTTAACGAGCTATTAAAAATGTAGCAAGTCGCCATTTTAGATTTCAGAAATACGAACTTTCGGCATCTTTCAAATATGTATATTGTTTATTCGAAATACAAACTATATGATAATGTATTTTCGAATAAATCACCGTTGGCAAAAATAATCTTTCGAAAAAACAGGTATTCGACGTATTGGTCTGACGAATATAATATTTTTGTATTATCCATCTTTCGTTATTTTAATATCAGTAACTTTTAAATTTGACATTCAAGGCATTCGAAATTCTGGTCGTTCAAAATGTTGACCCCCACCCTTATACTGTCCACATTATCTTATGATAAAACAAGACTACACTGAGAGAAGGATCTAGTAAAAATTACCAATCAACTAAGAAAAATTACCATAGGACATAGTAGTACGGCGCCAGGGCGCCACCTATGGCAGAAAGTCTCAGAATTTCCAAGAATTTTTACCATAATATCTAAGAAAAATTCTTATGAATCCGGTACTTCCTACCATAGGTGTCGCCCTAACGCTCTACTACTATATGCTACGGTAATATCTCTCAAGTGATATAGTCGTTTTTACTAGATCCTTCTCTCAGTATACTTTAATAAAACTACCATTATACCTTTATACCATTTTGAAAACACATTTTAATGTTAAAAAACTTCGTTAATGACATAAAAAAAGTATACAATACATTTTCTAATTTGATTGCCCGCTTCGATTTTACTACAATAGGCCTGTTTCCTTTCAGACGGTGAGCATAATATTTATATGTCTTCTACAAGTATAGAAACGACAACGCACACACTTGGTTCCTTGCCGGGGTTGCGCTAGGTGTAGACCCTTGTGGATTAGGTCTGTTTGGATTAGGTCCATCTTACGATCGAAACAAACGATCCTGATTAACTACGAAAATTGGCTTCAAGATTTTGATGCATTTTCGAGATAATGTCGATAGTTTCGAGGTCTATGTATGAATTGTTACGTGTGAAGCATAGTCCCAGTTGTAATGTGTATGAATCTACATATGTTCTAAGAACGGTAGAGCCAATGTGGCGAAAAGCGCGTAAGCCTCGATTCTATATATATATCAATAGAATAGGAAACAAGAAACCAGAGAACAAAAAAGTCATACAGAAAATATGACTGTTTGTATTTGTGCGAGATACAAGTGACGCTAGGTTTCTTGTGTTTTGAGTCCATGAGAATAATTGTGTAGGAGGGAGGAATTGTAAAAAAAGAAAAAAAAATGGGGATCGCCGTTGCATTGGAGTTTGCCCTTTCTGTAGTTCAAGTTTATGTATATTTCAATATTTCCCGGCACAGCGATTTACTAGTGGTCAGTCAGGGTCACCCCCGTCCGTCACGGGCCCGGTTCAAGGGAAAGAACAAGAAGTTGATGCAGAGCTTTCTTTCGCGAAAAAACCCGTGCAACTTTTCGATGGAGTACTACTCAAAAGGAACATTAACCGATCACAATCATCTTCTTCGTAGATCCTACAGTTTGTACTGTGCCAAACCTTTTACTCTTCACGATTTTCAATAATAATTATTATCATATATTTTATCTGTGATCAGTAAAAATGTTATATATACTTGTTCATTCAGAGTTGCATACACTCACTCAGTCGAGTTTTCGGTGTCGACCTTCCGTCGACTATTTTTATATACAATACTAGATTTTTGAGAATTTTTTCAGATTTTTCCAAAGTTTTCATTTTTTTTAAGTAAAAAAAACTCATCGGAAGAATCGGAAAAAATTCCCAAAACGCAGTGTTGCATCTAAAAATGGTCAAGCGAACTCATAAACGACTTATATTTTCTTACATTTTTTTACTGTTTTTTCGAAAAAAATAGAAAAATGCCGATCCACTTCGGCTCAAATCTTAGTTTAAAAAAATATATATATTGTAACGGGACGCATCCCATCACGAATATTGATCTCGATTTAATTAGATCCAACGATCTAATAAAATCGCGATACCGGGAAATCAATAAATCAATAAATCAATAAATCAATAAATCAATAAATCAATAAATCAATAAATCAATAAATCAATAAATCAATAAATCAATAAATCAATAAATCAATAAATCAATAAATCAATAAATCAATAAATCAATAAATCAATAAATCAATAAATCAATAAATCAATAAATCAATAAATCAATAAATCAATAAATCAATAAATCAATAAATCAATAAATCAATAAATCAATAAATCAATAAATCAATAAATCAATAAATCAATAAATCAATAAATCAATAAATCAATAAATCAATAAATCAATAAATCAATAAATCAATAAATCAATAAATCAATAAATCAATAAATCAATAAATCAATAAATCAATAAATCAATAAATCAATAAATCAATAAATCAATAAATCAATAAATCAATAAATCAATAAATCAATAAATCAATAAATCAATAAATCAATAAATCAATAAATCAATAAATCAATAAATCAATAAATCAATAAATCAATAAATCAATAAATCAATAAATCAATAAATCAATAAATCAATAAATCAATAAATCAATAAATCAATAAATCAATAAATCAATAAATCAATAAATCAATAAATCAATAAATCAATAAATCAATAAATCAATAAATCAATAAATCAATAAATCAATAAATCAATAAATCAATAAATCAATAAATCAATAAATCAATAAATCAATAAATCAATAAATCAATAAATCAATAAATCAATAAATCAATAAATCAATAAATCAATAAATCAATAAATCAATAAATCATGTGACGTGGTGCGTCACAAGCCTTCCCCAACGTGGCTCGACGTCCCACCACTCACCAAGGGAAATAAACTAGAATTAGGACCTACGATTTAAGCAACGACTTTTAATATTGTTAACCCTCCCCCTCGACTTACCCTCAGTCCCTGCCACCCTGTCAGTCCTTCGACCCACTCACTCAAGCCATCGCCACCCACCGAAGACTCATCGACAACCCACCGAAGACTCGTCGCAGCCTCACCGAAGACCATCGCAGATCCTCGAAGACCATCGCAGCCCATCGAAGACACTTCTAAAGCCTGGATTGACCTGCTGAAGACCGCCCGACTCCGACTGACCCTGAGGGACACGACAATAGTGTAGTAAAATACACTTGAACGACCAGCACGGCACTAACCTCCAAGAAGTGCCGACACCCCGGTACACGGACAAAACATCGTCGTCCCGTCCCTTGGAGGCCACAGCGACGAAAACTCCACTCGTCTGACCTGCCCTGGACAGCCCGGAACCCGACAACACACTCTCGGCTCGAAATAACGAGTGTAAACCGACGAGCTGTGTCGTGCGGGCAAACACCGTAAAACTCCACACGAACTGTCAGTGCGACACTTCGTCCGAGCGCCGCGAGGAACCAGCACCTCGCGACGTTGAGAATATTCGGCGATCGATAAGCCAATCGATGCCGAGGATGCGCGCGCCGAACGTCGCGACAGGCCTTCCGTCGCGACGAAGATTCGCAATCGGCCACAGCCAATTACGGCGCCCACCGTCAAGCTAGTCCCGAGACTGACCAATCAATTTACGCCAGAAGAATCGCAAATTGTAAGACCAACCCTAAGGTCGGAGACGAAGCCGGAAACGGCATGGCTTTCTTCACTTCGAGCCACGGCGTGTGAGAGAGCGATTGTGTGTGACAGGCGAGAGAATTCAACGAGCAAAGTTTTTGGAAATTATATCGCCCCGGCAAGCCACGTTATACTCAGACTCCATTCCCGGAGAGTACCGACCCAGAGCATAAAATAAAGGACACGATTGAACCAATATTGGAGAATTATAACGACTTGGCAAACCAAGGGATATCGAACGGAATTGATTGAGAACGTTATCGCACGGATTATTGTAAGCGATAAGAATCATAAGAAAGACCGGTTGAGTGAGTACATTTTGAGTTTCCCTTCCCCCATTTATACCTGATTGACTGTCCCATTTCCCAAATTCCCCTGAAAATTTGCCCGTCACCCCTCTGGAAATTTTAAGTGATTTTTGATTGTATTATTTTCGACCGTCGATCACCGGCTGCCACGTGCGCCGGCATTTTTCTTTATTTCTCGTTGTGCGCGTGAGTGGTGGCGATCGCGGAGGTTTACAGCGCGCGACCGTTAGCGTATTTTCCAGTTCTCCCCGAGACTAGAAAATTGTTCCCTATTATCTATTTTTTTTTCCTGTAATGATTGAAATTTTTCTGTATCTTTTTTTTGTGCCGAGGTAATATTGTCAAGAAGCCCTGGACAGTGCCTGCGGCCTGAGAAGTCTCATTCCCCTCCCTCCTCCGTTCCCGCTAGCCGAGTGACGTAAAAGGCAATAGATTTCGTTTCTTCTTCTTTCTTTTTTTTGAATTCGATTAACTAAATCGAACGTTACGGTGCTACACCGATACAGTAGCTGGCGCCCAAAAATAAGTGATCGTTCCCCGAGTTTTGAGATTTTTCCGAGTGTGCTAAAGTAAGACCAGCATTGTGTAGAATATCCACCGGCCAGCCCCCTCTCCCCTCCCCTTCCCTGCGATCGACCCTGCGAATTGCCGTCTCGGCGATTACCCTAAGTTACGGTATTTTCGTAAGTTTGGTTACTGATTATTTTTCGATTTTCTTATTTTTTTTGAGTGTTAATTATTCTCCGATTCTCCTATTTTTTTGAGCATTACTCATTTTCCGACCTGCATATTTTGCCCCGGGTATTAATTATGTTGCGACCTTCTTATTTTTCCCAGCGCATTTATTAATTGTTTTTCGACCTCCATATTTTTTTTTTCTTGCGGATTAATTATTTTGCTAGTTTCTTATTTCCCCCGAGTATTGATTATTTCTTTCTGTTATTTTTGAACTTTTCGCCCGTTATCCCTTATTTTCTATTGTTTATTACCATTGTTATTGCGAGCCCTCTTCTTCTTTTGGATTATTGTTGAGATTGTTGATTTTATCTTTTTTGTTGTTGTTATTCACTATTCACTGAACCGTTTATTATTAAAAGTCATTTTTCTACATTTCTACACAAAACCCTGGAGTATTATTTCCCCTGCCCCTCACCCTATATTTCCCCGATTGTCCCGTTTGGAAGCGTCAAAGACCAGAAAGTATCATCACAATCAATAAATCAATAAATCAATAAATAAGAAAACCGAGCGGGTAAATTATAGGCAGGCTGGGCGACTCAGTGGGAACATTAATGTCCCTCACTGTACCCCCTTCTACCTCATAAAGTTACGTAAGAACATCAGGCGATGCCCCCTCCGCCTAAAATCGTGAGCCACGTGACATCACGCCACGTCTTCCCCTTACGAAAATTGTGGAGTAACGTGTGCAAATGGGCTTGGGGACATTACGTATGGCCCCCCTCCAGCACCATCCGGCGAGGGCACTATATAAGGAACATCGACGGGTAGAGCGCTCTCTTATAATTTCACGAATCGAACGGTCGATACTTGTGAAAGCACGGACCAGCACCTACGCGGTATTAGGTAAATATAATTAGAATAGGGAACCTCGAACAGTAGCAAGACCCTGAGCGATTGCGTCTCAGACGTTTCCTGTTGTTCGGGAGGACACTCCGCGGGCCTTTGCATATTTTCGAGGCAATTGCGTCTCGTTAGTATCCAACGGGCAACACCGACTAAATCAGTTTGCGCTAATCAGCGTGGGTTACCACGACTAGTAGACCTCGCACGGTTGAATTTTTAAACGGAGTGGAAAATCCAAGACCATCCAGGACTAAGATACCACACCGTGAGCCGATTCATCCGTGCTAAGTCGCAGCCTCTGACTTAAATCGGGCCCTCTCCCGTAGCTCAGGAATAGGGAAGTTGCCGTTGACTCAGACGCGTACACGAAATTTAAGCACGCGACTATACCGTGAGCTTCATGGTCGGAGCATAGCGACTCCGCCTGTCAAGCGCCTTCGCACGAGATTACGGAGTTTGCGCTAATCGACGGACATTGCGCCCGTCAGTAGGATCCCCGCGGATGACTTGCGAGCAACGGTAGCGACCACAGGTCAAAGAGTGCCCGATCTCGCACAATCATCGGTGGACATCCGCAGCCTCTGCGTAGAGCTCGTGTCCCACGTCAGTTCGACCATAGGGAACGGAAGGCCTTCTTAGGATACGCGATTAACACCTCGAAAACACCAAGAGCGTAAACCTTACGACGGTACGGACCACGCGCTCGATCAGTCATCGGAAATAAGACGAGAGAGATGGGTCGAAGTCCGATGATTAGATAACGTGACGTGGTGTTAAACCAAAAGGATCTACCCGTCTTAATTGCGTTAATGAGGACGCCCCGACAGAATAACACCGTAATCGGGGTCTCGGAGAACACTTAATCGGAACAGAATCTCAAAAACCTCAACGGGGGTACTTTATTAAGAAAACAACCAAAATTGAGTGTAGAGCTCCTTGTGGTCGACGCCTCGTCGAACCACAAGAATATTTTTATAATAATCTTAAATTCAACCCACGAGGTTGCTTCAAATAAAAAGATAAAGATAGAAAAGATAAAATTAGAGAAACAAAAATACCAGTTTTGCAAATTTTAAGTCGACACTGTATCGGAACTAACCGTAGGTGCGACACAGTCCGCCAGAGTACGTTGCACGTTCGCATCCCGTCCGAGACATCGGACTTGTTGGGCGAGCTGCGGGCGTTCACGTGCTGAATTTGAATCAGCCTATAGAAGCCACTATCTCCGGACAGACAAACACAGACACGACTGCCGATGATGAGCCTGCCGTTTACGCACTCCTCATACGAGTGGGAGCGAAGGCGACATTTCTGAGGCATCCTCACCAACAACGAAGGAAATAGAGAAAAAAACCCGGACTCTGCTTGAAATTTTCCCCCAGTCCAGTACACGAACCGGTCCGGGAAAGCTAACCTGACGGACCACCATCTCCTATTGTCGCGATTTTCTAGGTTTATCAATTTTGAAACGGTCTCCGAGTGACTCCCGGGAATCGAAAATTAATACGAAAATCTCGAAACGTTTCAATATATATATATATATGACAAGATTTTCCAGAATTTTTTCAGACTTTTCTTAAGTTTTTTTTTATTAAAAAAATGAAAACTCTTCTCAAAAATCTGAAAAAAAATCTAAAAAAATGCAGAAAAAATGGTCAAGCCATAACCAATAATGAACCGATTTTTTCTTGTAATTTTTTTCACCGTTTTGAAACGTCCGATAGGTTTTCTTAAAAAAGTAGCCGTTCATTATTAGTTACCCAATCGATTCGCCTTTGAGTGATCGGTGTATTTAATCGGGTAACCGAGTTGAATCGATGCGCGTCCTTCGGTAACAATGAAGTGTATTGCACGTACCGGCAACCACTCCCTCCGCACAACCATCTCCGGTTTAAACAAGGATTCTTTTAAGGCGAAACATAAATAAAAAAATTACTCAGAGAATTTCAAAACTGAAGGAAATGACCATCGAACGATGGATACGATAAAAAACAATGAAGTTATGAATCCCTAAATATAACAATTTTTCAGATTCAGATATATGTATGAGTCATCACATAACTTGCTTGTCAAACATCCGATAGGTTTTTTCAAAAAACTAGCTGTTCATTACTAATTACCCAATCGATTCGCCTTTGGGTGATCGGTGTATTTCATTGAGTGACTAAGCGACACTTTCGGAAGTTGGGGGAAAAAAAAGAAAATTAGCCCCCACCAAATGTTCGTAATTAACATTTTCTTATCAGCTACCTTATCGATTCGAACGTTACAAACGAACGAACGAACGAATGAACGCAATGCCTAAAGCAAAAAAGACTTTGACGAACAATATCACGGTATGCCAATATCACGATAATACTACCAAAGATTCTTTCGAGGAGGTTTGGAAGCGCGTCATGCCATCGCGAAACTGTAAGACACAGAGACATATGGCGGAAGGCATTTTTAAAATGCACTGGAAGACATGGGCTCAAACGTTGCTGGAAAGAAGTCGCGTTGACGAGGTCGGCGGAGAGTCGCCTATGAAAAAGGCACATCCTCGGTATGGTGGTAACCGAGTATTACCGATCAAGGCTACGGACGTTGATACGCTGCGAGGTTCCACAAGAATCAATAACATTGTTATTGACTTTTGTGGAATCGGCGCAATCGAGCGCTGCAATACCAACGTCTCCGTATATTACGTCGATTGTGAAAGCTCGTCGGATAGTTTTATATATCAACAGACGAGGACACGAACTTATATCAAGCGCGGGGTACATCGGTCACTGAGTCAAAAACAACTGCAGGGAAAAGATATAATTTTGTTCCCGATCATGAACGAGGTGCCGACGTTCGTGAAAAATTGTGTCATTTCCTTGACTCGTTGGCGGATAACGATTCCTACGTAAGCAGACGATCGAGATGTTTTAATCAATTCATCGTTACATGGAAACTAATATTTCGTGATGACGAACGATAATGGAGAATGACGGGGGATGCGCTACCGCAATTAACGTGCCCCCTACAATTTGGGAGTTATAACTGCGGAGTATTCGTGATCGAATTTATTCGACAAATCGTTGAACGAATCTCCTCGCCCCTTTTAAATTCCATTGAATTTTCTCCGGACGCATTGCGTAAAACCCTCATCAATGAGATTACCGAAATGCGTCCTAAGATATTTGAATGTGACGATCTGTAAGGAAATCCGTGCCCACTCTCGATCACACTTCGAAAGTTGGAGGAAAAAAAAATCGAAAATCAGCCCCCACCAAATGTTCGTAATTAACATTTTCTTATCAGTTACCTTATCGATTCGAACGTTACGAACGAACGAACGCAATACCTAAAGCAAAAAAGACTTTGACGAACAAATGGCGGGAAGTCTTCCGTATTGTAGGACAATATCACGATAATACTACCAAAGATTCTTTCGAGGAGGTTTAGAAGCGCGTCATGCCATCGAGAAACTGTAAGAGACAGAGACGTATGGCGGAAGGCATTTTTAAAATGCACTGGAAGGCATGGGCTCCAATGTTGCCGGAAAGAGGTCGCGTTGACGAGGTCGGCGGTGAGTCGCCTATGAAAAAGGCACATCCTCCGTATGGTGGTAACCGAGGATTACCGATCAAGGCTACGGATGTTGATACGCTGCAAGGTTCAATAAGAATCAATAACATTGTTATTGACCTTTGTACAATCAGCGCAATCGAGCGCTGCAATACCAACGTCTCCATATATTACGTCGATTGTCAAAGCTCACGGGACATTTTTATATATCAACAGACGAGGACATGAAATTATATCAAGCGCGGGGTACATCCGTCACTGAGTCAAAAACAACTCCAGGGAAAAGATATAATTTTGTTCCCGATCATGAACGAGTTGCCGACGTTCGTGAAAAATTGTGTCATTTCCTTGACTCGTTGGCGGATAATGATTCCTACGTAAGCAGACGATCGAGATATTTTAATCAATTCGTCGTTATTTGGAAACTAATATTTCGTGATGACGAACGATAATGGAGAATGACGGGGGATGCGCTGCCGCAATTAACGTGCCCCCGACAAGTGGGGAATTATAACTTCGGAGTATTCGTGATCGAATTTATTCGACAAATCGTTGAACGAATCTCCTCGTCCCTTTTACATTTCACTGAATTTTCTCCGGACGCATTGCGGAAAACCCTCATCAATGAGATTACCGAAATGCGTCCTGAGATTTTTGGATGTGTACAGATCTATTATACGTAGGAGGACTTAGGCCAGATAGATTTTAAAAATGATATTAAAACTAAATTGAATTGTTCCTTGTAAGAGATAATTTACGCACGCACAGAACAAAACGAGAATAAATAACAAAAATACCATGGACAGCGGATCAATCATTTTATTTAGCGTTTTAGAAAAAAACTATAGAATAACTTCCTCGATTAAATATTGGTTTGCAGAACAAAATACAGATAAAAATTTAATTCTAATCAATAAATAAATGCGGGTTAGCTTCGTAAAATCGGTCGTCTTGATAAATTCACATTACCCTTTATAATTTTCTCTTCATTTATAATATTGTATATCCAACTTCAGCCGTGAATAAATCGGAGTATATATGTCGGTTTATAAAAAGAAACTTATCTGAATTTCTCTCGTTTATGGAAAATTCTCTCCATCTGTCCACTGGGTTGGACTCTTCTTCTCACACTCCAAAGAAGACACCGTGAGGCACGATGACGGATATAAAAGGTGTCTCGATCAGCTAGACGCTGACTCACACCACCCAGCAGATCTTAGGCGACGAGAAACACGACTACTCTTGTCAACCGTTTGGATAGAAGTGCGTGAGGTGGGATGTTGCGTATTACCGGACGACCGATCGCACAAATACCAACACGCGAAATATTCATTGATAAGCCCTGCTTCTCTAAATTCGTGAATTCGTGGTTAGACCGCGTACTTTTAAATTGATCTCGCTACAGATGTGACAATCTGTAAGGATATCCGTACCCACTTTCCATCACACTTCGAAAGTTGGAGGAAAAAGAAATCGAAAATCAGTCCCTACCAAATGTTCGTAATTAACATTTTCTGTTATTTATAATGTGTAGCTTAACAAGGATAAAAAAAATTTAATTCGATGAAAAAAAAACTTGCCTGATAGCGATATTACTGTCCAGTCCGGGACGCGCGTCTTGGACGTATCTATAAGCGCTAGAAAATCTACATAACTCGTGTGAGCTATCAAACTTTACTTGACATACATATATAATGTACATGAAGACTAGCATGAACACAGGATAATGTCGGTTTTTTTTTACCATTGTATAAACTTGCCCCAATATTCGTATTGGACACACAGTTAGGTAAGGCCTGACCGTGAAACCGATAAGAATATTGGGCCAAATTCAACAATATCTCGTATTGAATTCAGAGAAAATATATTATTATTTTTGGCGTAATGAAAGAAATATTTTTTATTTAATCTATAATCAAGATTAAACCGACATCAGGCCTTAAGCAAATCTATTCTTTACTACATTGCAGATCGAAATTCAACCGGGATCTGGAGTCTACGTGGACTCGGCTGAGCTTACCCTCATTCGTCGGTGGAGGAAGAAGCCTGGTGAAGTATCTTGTATCTGATCGGGCTAGAAAAATTGGTAGATATGATAGCTCGAGGAACACAAAATAAAAAAGGAATTCCGAGAAGAATCCTAAACGCTGTAAAGTGTAAGTTAATGCCCGTAGCGATATCTGCGACAGTAGATTAATCGACTTTTTGATTTTCGCGATTTTATCAGGGTGGGATGTTAGAACCGTCTCGACATATTAATCTCCGTAGTGTACGATTAAATGAGCTTTATTACTTCAGTCTTGGATTGTTTATTAAGGCGGCTTGCTCCCTCTCTAGTGGATTTTTACTTGTTAATAGCAAGCTTATTATAAACCTTCGGTTTCAACGCTTGTTGAAAAAATACTAATAGCATTTTTATCTGTCGTCTTGATCTTACTAATCTGATATGCGCTCTTCCATCATTCTCGTTTTCGTGTCCCTACGACGAGCGTCTCTTATCGCCTCCGGCGACAACTGGTCTCCCATTTCCCTCGCGCCCGTAATTTCTTGCATAATCCAATCAAATCCCTGGCATTTAATCGTGTTTACCTTCTCTCATACTATAATAGGTTTTGTAGCTTACAGTTTATTAGTTACTGCCCTTCATATGGCAATGTAAACTCGAATTCGCCTTTTCTTGACTTAACCTCCGTCGCCGGCAGGTTCCACAAAACGTTAAGCTTTAGTTTAGAGATGGCGTACTGTATAACACCATGCGGTTAAATGTGCTCAAAAATATGACTGTCTGTATTTAGATTACGTGGATGAAACCTGTAGACCCCTGCTCGGCCCGGCGGAGTACACTCGAATACTCAATAACCAAATTGGCAACTTACGGAACCCGAAGCCATCGACGTCGAAGTCCGCAAAAAAATGTTCGACTTCAAGGCTCCACACAGGACGATAAGCACGATGATGAGAATGATTATATAGACAACGATGATGATGATGAGGATGACGACTAGTTTGTTTTTCATGACCTCTTTATGTCGAAAAAAGTTTGTTTTCTGCTCCCGCTTATTGTTTATTTTTCGTTGATTAATACATTAAATAAATAAATAAACGATCTGTTCAATTAGACCCATTATATTTAGTACCTGTAGATTTACTTATATCCCGTGTCCACTACCTTTTTCATAGCAACGGTCCGGGAGAATGGACTCCCAGCAACAGTCTCACGCGATTTCTCTAGACCTGAAAATCTGCAGTGTTTCTGGATCCCTTCTACATCCTGCTTCCTAGGACCGCATAATATTCCTGAGACCGTCACCGAGACCATCGTCAGCATCTTTAGACCGTCGCCAAGGTCCCTTCCAGGACCCTTTCTAAACTGTGAAATATTTTACAGTTTAATGAGATAAGATTAATCTTCGTCACATTGTCACCGAGACCCTTTCCGAAACTCTCATGCGGAAAAGGTCTCATCAAGAGTATTAGCAAAAGTATTGGCATAGCATTGGCAAGAGTATTGGCGAGACGGTCGGCAAGTCTTGGCAAGAGTCTTGGGCCGTTGCCAATAACCATAGCAGTTGATGCGACGTTAAATAATAAAAAATAAAAAAAAGAGTCTTGGGAATATAGTATTAGGAATATATATATATATATATATACTAGGGGGCTCGGGGCGCGCGCGCTCGCAACCCTTTTTGGACGTAAACCCTTATTATTCTAAATACTTTAAAAGACGTGTGCCCTTATAATAATAGCGTTACTATAATACCCCTTTATAGACTTATTATTCCAAACCCTCATAGCTGCCACCCATCCGGTTGCTATGGCGACCACCCCTCCTGTTGCTATGCAGCCACCCCCTCCGGTTGCTATGGCGACCCCCTCCGGTTGCTATGGTAACCACACCTCTGGTGGCTGTGGCGACCACCCCTCCGGTTTCTATGGCGACCACTCCTCCGGTTGCTATGGCGACCACTCCTCCGGTTGCTATGGTAACCACCCTCCGGTTGCTATGGCGACCACTCCTCCGGTTGGTATGGTAACCACCCTCCGGATGCTATGGCAACCTCCCACGGTTGCTATGGCAACCTCCCCCGGTTGCTATGGAAACCACCCGCGGTTGCTATGGCAAACCCCCCCCCCCCCCCCCGACTTACACGGCGGCAGCGGCGGAGGCGGCGACATTTTTATATATTATAGAGAGATATTGTAATGGGTTTTTTTCGCCCCGTTCCAAAGACAGCCGTATGTCAGGCTCTCGCACGAATCGGCACGGAACACGGCAGCCTTTCTCCTGGGAAGAGTCTCTTCCAGGAATTCAGACACGGTTATACGCGAGCACATCGTTCCCAACGCTGATTTTTGTCTTTTCTTTTATTTCCCTATCATTCTCTTGAGCGTACGGCAGACGTAACCGCCACCGAAATCCAACTACCACCGATCTCGCTGCCGATGACGTCACCACCGCACGACCACGCACACCGCTTTCGCCGAGTCCGTCTACACAGCAGGCTGGAGCCTTGCTAAGCAATCCGTCGTCGACTCCGCCGTTACCGAGGTAGCGCCCTTCGTTACCGACGACGAACTCCACATCGGCAAACCCCATCCTGGCGCGACGAGACTCAGCTGCACCGATCTCGCAGCGTCCAACTAGTCGCTGGACCAACGCCGCATCTGCCTAGAAAAGCTCTCGGGGCTGCGCTCAATTTGCGACTCTCGTGAAACACCTGCTACCACGAGATACACCGGCATCTCGCGTTCGCGTTACCGCGAACGCGCAATATTCAAACACCGCGCAACCTGCGTAATTCGGAAGCCCGAAACAAATAAAATAGAGGGCGAATTTCGGATAGGCGTAGGGTGGGGGGAAAAGGACCCGTCATAGCGAGAGCGAAACTTCTCTCGGGGACTCAAGCGTAGGCTCCCGAGAAGGAAGGACGTGGTGACCGTTGCCGATCCGTGCAAAACGTTCTGCGAGAATACCGACATCTCATCAATCGCAACGCGGGACTTCTGGTCGAGAATAACTCGAGGGCTCCCGCAACTGCAATATAATCCGGTGAGACCTCGTACGTGTTCGGTTTGAAACTACAGATTGAAAAGGGCAAGCTCGATGCGTCATCGTGGGAACGGCATGCTTTCGCGCGCGGACCGCTGATTTTGATATCGGGGAGAATTAGCAAATTCCCCTTTGTAAATTCTTAGTTTCCGTTCATATTATTTGCCTGTAAGATTCTCGTGTAATTATTTTGTAATTCCATCGTCTTTTGTGCCGCGCGTGAGTCCATAGGCTTGTTTTCGTCAAGGTCAGTTCAGGGGCGCGGAACAAAGCTTCGCGAATATTCGGTTTGGAGGTAGAACCGTTAACGCTTCTCGCGAACCGTTGCTCCCGTATCCCCGCTACATCGAAGCTCTCATCCATCCGAGAGAGTTATGAAAGACCGAGAGACTGTCACGGGTTCGATTCCCACGACTCAAGTCCCGTCGATGAAAGATCGAATGAAGACGTAGCTCCGGAGATAGGATGTACGAACTACTTCTATAGGCGAATGTCCGAGACTTGGCGAAACGCGACCAAGCTCCGGACCCAAGAATCGAACCTGTGACACTGATAAGGAAGGAGGAGAACGTGACTGAAGGAGCATGCAACCGCTAGGGGATGGGTGTGACAATACAATACGGATATAGGACGATCAAAAGTCTATATAGATCGTGGCACACCAACTTTGTACGGGTGGATACTATCAATCGATTCCGTATCGAATGGTAATTGAACAAATAAAATTTGTTGAAAAATGTATTTTATCCAGCGGACCTCACACCAAAATGAATTTTTGATTCCTCGAAAAATACGCTTGATTGCCAAACGATTTAATTGGTATACTAGGTTAAGTGCCGCTGTGCTGACGCATATACATCAGAGATGCTACATTTCAAAAACTCAAAATACACACTGTAAATAATTTTATGAAATTTACAACACATACTTGGCACGCCAGAGAATCAACACCGGCCCGGGAATGGCACATCGATATGGTACCGTTCCTTTTTTTGATAACAAAATTTATAAAAATATGACATTTACACTAATTCAGCCAGAGGTTAAACACCTTATTTCATTATAGTAGATTATACACGTGACTAATTCTCACATTTTTATCTCGGAAAAACAATAGTAATTTATTGCCTAATTTAGGACTTGAACCTCGGTCATCTAAGTTTGTAGTCGGGAACCAACCCACTCGGCTATTTAGGACTTGCGAATAAAATTTCGGAACTTGTATATAACGTATACTAGAAATACTGTGAATCGTAGATCTTTTTGTAGATCATGTGTTAGAAATGATATTGTTAATATATTTTGTAGACTATTTTACATCAGAGAAACCAGTTAAAAATGTGCGATTCTAGATTTTGTTTTGCGATTGTGAGAATGATTTATGAGTTGAAGACACTAGAGATTTTTATATGCTTCGCACATTAGGAAGTGCTTATTAAACAATTACGTAGCGGCATTTATAAAAATAGAAGTCTTTTATATGAATAAACGCCTGTTTGATGTCGCCAATGTTGCCTGGTCTAGTAGTCTAATTGCATCTCTACGCGCTATACGGCTTTGGCCTGTTCAAGGTAGAAAATAAAAATAGTTCAAAAAATGTTGTATAACAATTATAAATGCCTGATCCTTTCCTGACTTGGCCCTGAACTGAAACGATACAAGTTTAAACTATCCGGCAAATCGAATGAATTTCATATCCGGGCCGGATCTGGCGATTTCCAAGATAACACATCCGGTGTATTTTACTGCACCCGGCAATGGCCCAGTTCAGGTGTAAATTTGGCAAATCTGATGACGCTTGCCTTACTGGTACCAGAACTAGTGCATATCAGGTAATAATCAGGCAAGCCTGAATAGGCCGCCGGATTCATGCCTGATGTGGCCCTGATGAAACATACGGCAGCCGGAAAAAATTTCTACTCGGGTGGAGGGCATTAGGAGGCGGATGGAAAGTGGTAGAGAACCCGAACAAGGAGCAGGCAACCTCCGTTCCCGAGACTTGGCACGCGTGCGCCCGAAAGGGAGCACGAGATTCGCATAAGGCCGGTGAACGAGGGGGAAGGAGGAGGAAGAAGGGAGAGGTCGTCGTACGTTTGAATCGCTATGAAAAGAGCGGATTGATTTTTATTCGAATTTCGCTCCGCAATGAGCGAGATCGAGTCGAAGTGAGGTGTAGAAACGTCCGTGGATGGCTCCATCCACGAATCCGTGAAGGCGTCGAAGTCGAGGTACGTTAGATCCGCTCTGGAAAGAGCGGATCGCACCACCGAGAGTTGTCCGAGGAAGAAAGCCGAGCAAAGAGCCTGTGGTAGATCGGTAGTAACTTTTAATGGCTTTCCAGTAAAGTACAGTAAGCGTTGGGCGTGTAAGGCAAGTGCGAGGCGAGCTGGCCGAACTATTTTAGCGAGCGCGGACCTCGGAGAGAGGCCTTCGTTCGCGAAATCGATGAGCGCGTGGGAAATTCGCGTCGCGAATTAGGCAAAGATTCGGCCAGCTCTCCTCCCCCTTTCACTGAATCGATACAATTCTAGTACAACATAAAGAGTAGGAAATAAGGATTTTTCTGATATATATATCGACGGGGTGGAGACAAAAATAATGAACAAAGGATCATTATTTCGTAATGTCGTGAAGTACGCTAAGCCTGATTTTTGGCAGAAATTTGGAATAACTCCCGAACCTCTGAGAGGAGTGAGTTAAAAAAAATACGAGGCGATAGAGAAAATAAAAATGAATTTATAATGTCGACTTTCGAACACTATTCCGTTGGAGAGTGAGCGGCTAATTAATTAAAGAAGATCCGCCCGCCGAGCGAAAAATAGTATCCCGTTTACGGGAAACGTGAAACATTAATTCCTTTGAAATGTCGATTGCTTATACTTAACGATAAGGCGGCTTAAAAGTGACAAAGTCCCCACGTTTGGGGTATCGGTGGAAAGCCCGAAACGTGAGCTTTACGATGGTATAAAGAACGGGGGCGTTATGTACATTTTTAATAGGGAAATCATCGTTGGTAGTTAGTTGTATTTTTCGCGTTACGCGTAGACTCGATGCCGCGTATCGCCCAGTGACGTCATTTGCATACGACACGTCGGGACTAGCCGGCCGGCTGAGCGAGGAGATGAATATAAATATACGGAGAGCGCATACGCGATGATGCCTATATAGTTATACGCCGGAGCAAGACGTGCGACATACATATATAGAGATATACGCAGAGCGCGTACGCGAAGCTGCCTATATATGAGGCATTCCATACGGTTTCGAACGGTCAAAAAGTTCCCACTCCCAAAAAAATTGAAATTTTGTCTAATGATGTAATGGTATAGGATTGATGTACATTTTTTCAGAACTTTGGATCAAATTTTTTTGAATTTTCCGAAATTTCAAAATTTTTTAAGAATCGTTATATCTTGAAAGCGTGCGATTACACAGAAAAATGTTCGAGGCAAAAAAGTTACAATTTTAGATGAACTTAAAAAAAAAAAAATTCTCGAATTTTCTGAGATGAAAAAATCACAATTTTTATCAAATGAATACAATTTTTTTTCCGGTCGGTATGTCACTTTCGATTTATCTCAAAAAATTCCAGAACGTACTCTCAAGTGTGTACAATAGACACATTTTTTTTTTGGATGGCTCGATTCACTCTTTCGGAAGCTATGGATGGATGCTTCGTTTTATTATTATGGATTTTTTTTTCTTTAAACAAAATTCAATTATTATGGAAAATTATACTCTCTCACATTTTTAGCTATGAAACATCTATTAGGATGTACGGGAATTTATAGATGTGTATAGGAATTTTTGTACGTGTATGAGAATTTATCGACGCGTATACAAATTTATAGACGTGTATGGGAATGTATCGATGTGTATGGAATTTTTCGAAATCATTATTTTTTAATTAAATTGGCGGATAAATCAAATAAAATTACAACTTATTTATTCAAAGTTGCGTCCACTCACTCAACATACGTTGTTGAGTTTTCGGTGTCGACCTTTCGTCGCGTCGAATTTTCGCTGTGTCGAGTTTTTCGTGTCAAATATTTACCGTGCAGTGGTTTTTTTTCGCCGTGTACAGTGGCTTTTTGTACAGTTTCTATCATTAGGCGGTGTTCGGTTTTCAGTGTCGAGCTATTTGTCATAGACGTGCCCGCGTGCACAGTCGATCGGTATACACCTTTTATGTAGCCCGCCGACGTGACCAGTTATGGGGTATGCAGTGTTTAGTGTAGAGTTATTAAGGATAGACATGCGAGCATGTACAGTCGATCTGAACTGAACTGATATGTGCACAGTTATGGGCTGTACGATTTTCGGTGCGAAGTTATTTGGTGTAGATCTTTGGTGTAAACCTGACGTCGTGTAGACTTGGGAGGTGTGAAGTTGATCTCCACCCGTTCAGGAAAATTAACAAATAGTTTTCACCAAAAAAAAAAGTTAGGTTGCCGGGTCACTTGTTGGAAGATTTTTTTTTTCGTTAATTTGTTATTAACATTTTGGAATTATTATTATGCAAAATCAATCTTTTCAGCACTGTCCATATGGTTGATTTTTTCAGATTTTTATCAGTATGTCAGAAGCGACATACTGAGAATAAACATTTGTATATACGTACACTCGCACACACATGCGTACATATATGTAAGCGCTGTATCGTTCAGAGAAACAGCGAGATTATGACAGTGTTGTCTCACTTGGCGGCATCTCTCGGCGGTTATAATTATTTTAGGAACTAGCAGGTTTCTCCATTACCGACCGCTTGTGTTTCTAAGCGTCGGTAATTTATCTTACAGCCATTTGGGGGGCAATCGTTAAAAAACTTTTTACTCAAGCGTAAAAATTCAAGCGACTGCTTGAAGAAAGATTCAAAGATTTTATACATCATTCAGCCAAGACAGGTTATTAAGTAATTAGTATCAAAAATACGTCTGTATGGATTTTCATTGTTATTGTCAAGAAACCTTCCTGTATTTTTTCTTTATGACTACAATATCTATTCGATTCCATTTATTTCGGACGGGGGTAGCATTCGAACGCGGACAATTTCTGTTTTTCCGGAATCGTTTACAGAGCCCTCGCGTGGTAGAAACGTTGGAAACAGTGAGTTGGTCGTTCGACACGCTCGCATTCGGCCACCTATATGTTACCCTATTTATCCTCGCCCAACCGTACTTTCTAGTCACACTATACTAATTAGTTATTTACCGTTCTATTTAACCGCTTATTAACCACATCTAATCGCTATTTATCTCCATACCAACGTATTGACTTAAGGATTCGCATAGCACATGTACAAATGTACTTAAGTGTAAAATAATAACGGTTACATACAGAAAATTTCAGGTAACCTTACGGCATTCGTAAATTAGGGTATTTTTTCATGTCTGTGCTCCGTATGGAATTTCGGAGAAAGATTGATTTTCTAGATACACTTCAAGCCCTTCAAGCCTAAAGCTCGAAGCACACTGCATCGCATAAAAATTGACAGTAACGCTTCAGCTAATCGAATTGCTTCTTAATCCATTGCAAGATATTTGATTGGCTGTTATATTTAAAGGTCAAGCTTTATGCGATGCATTGTGTTCCGAGCCTAATGCGACAGATGAGAGTACTATGCGAGGTCGGGTACGCGAATACGGCGATCACATAGATCGAATGAAATATACAGAAACGTAAAGTTATTAATCTACTAAAATCCTGTCTGAATGACTTACTTTTGACGAATTCTATATTTCAAGAAACCCACCTGTAAATCGTCTATTCATTGAAGTTAGTAAAAACGTTCGAAAGAGTGCTGTAATGAAGTTGTGCATTGATCTGAAATTTTGGTAAAAAATGCTGTACTTATGTCAAGTACAAACAAAGTTGTTAATTTCAATACCCTTGCGTGCTGCCGAATATTGGAATTGCTTCAGGTGAGTTTTACTTTTTAGTATTACAATTGGAGTAAAATATATTCATGGACGGAACTGTCGTTAAATTATCAGAGTAATAGGTTTATGAATGCGCTGCGAATTATATATTTATTTCCCAATAATATTATTTCACAAATGCCTTACAAATTCTTGTTAACGAGTGCGTATTTGACGACAATTTATGCTTTCATTAAACTATTTGATTGTATTCTTTCAGGCACTTAGATCGTTAGAAAAGTAAGGTTAATACCTTGAATTCTATCTATGTTGAAATAATCATCCCGAATCAAAATTATAATCTGAATTCAATTGTCTTCCTTCACTTCCAAAACAAAAGTCCTTCTTCTTTATAAAAATAATCATATTACTCATTATCCTTACGAAGTAGAAATCGAAAAGGATGATATGAACAATTTTTCATTCGGCGAGCCTCAACTATTCCAAAACATCTGCATCGCACTTTGTCGAGTCTTGATGTTGGAATATTCAATCATTATTGGAATGACCGGAGTAAATAAAAGCAAATAAGTTTTCTTAAATTGCAATAATATACGCAGGAATAAAATAAAAATTGCCGAAAGATGTTAAAATAGGTTCATAGTCTTTCGACGTATGATTTTCCAGAACCGTCACAGACCGTTATGTCATAAAGACTACAAGACGTGGCAGTCCATACTTACAGAAAAATTAAAAGTATCATTGAGGCTAAAATAATTGTTTTGATATCGTTCAAATATTCATTTTATTTTTCTGTGAATTCTTCGTTAATAAACAATCGATCGCTACACAGATCTTTTATCTGAAATGAAAGTGATGTGCACTACAATTATTTTTGTTTCCAGAGTGATTTCTAACAGATTCATTCCTCAAACACAAGCTGCTAAAAATTTTTTTAATGTTAGCCGTAGTGAGACGAGACTCAAAAGAGTTTTGGACTTGAGAACCAATTTTCTTGTACTCGCACTAATGGGCCATTTTTAGATTAATCTTGCTTAAAAAGCCTGCTTAAGATTCATGGCATTGAATGAGTTACAGATGCACAAATTTGACAATTTTTTAGATTCCATTGCATTCGTCGTTCTGATAGATAAACCTGAAACTCTCCAAGCCATTCATTTTCATCTATCGCTAGATTTCTATGATGCAATTTTTGAATGTTCTATCGATATCTATTCTTTTCTTTCCTATACGATAAATTGTGTACACCTTTGCTGAATAATTGAGCCGCAAAAGCAAAATCTTCCAAACCTAACAGAATCCTCCTCGGCGAAGTACAAAAAGAATTTTTTTCACCTTTAACGTTAATCTATGAAACATTTCATTCCTTAGAACATTTTATTACGGTGGCGTACATACTAGTATACATAAATGAGATGGTGCTAAGAAAAAAAATATTATTGAAAGATGTAAATGTTAATCGGGACTATTAACTAAAAGATTGCACTTTTAATAAATTTGTCAATAGTTTTCAATTATAATTTTGTCTTCCAAAAGGATGTAATTTAATATTGTATTTTACAATTTTTAGGTAGACACGATCTCCGAAGAGGGCGTTGACAATGATGCACTATGGGTCTTGGCTGCACCAAGGAGACCTGGACAGTCATCACTGCTACGTACGTTACATGGAAGAAGTGCCAGACTTCCGTCACCGTAGTGAACAGCGAGAAGAGGAAAGTGAACAAACTGCGGATGAAATACAGGATACCGTGACTTCTGCAACCTCCGGTGATAGAAGTTCAAGCGCTGACCTTTTTCGTCTAGAGTTCGCCGCTACTCAGTGGTCGAAGCTAGTATCGAACGCTGAAGGACTGTTCCAAAAGCTTATGACTACCACCATTCTTCCTCATCCCGAGCAGGACCAAATTGAACAATGGCTTTGTCTGAAACAAGAATACGAAGAGTGCATCGCCAGCGATGACACGATGAGTTTGCCTGGTTTACCGGAAAATACCCGGCGATCTCTGGAACGAATAGAGGAAGTGACCGAAACCGATGAGAGAACAGATGAATCGGCGAATCGTACTGAATTTCAAACCGCTTCAGCTAGCTGTTCCAGCACCGAAAGCGAAATGTCAGAGGAAGAGGACGAAGATGAAGAACAGAGCGACGTAAGCTCAGAAAATCCGGATTTCATGGAAAAACTTGACGAGTGTATGAGCAAATTTAAAACAGAAACTGATAAAATGATAGACACGAAGGAACATTTATTTCGAGACACAAATTTAGCAATTATATCCACTGCCTCCATTCCAATAAATAATAACAATGACTACGTGCCGATAATAAAGCCCATACCGATAAGGAATCCGAATTCACGAAGAAATTCGATGCTTCCCGGATCCGAAATGTGCAATGAGGTAATGGTGTTCAACGGAGGTTTTCGACCATGTCAAAATAAAAATTTTGAGGATAATACAACGATATTCGGAAACGGAAATTTTGCCGAACATCGAGAATCCAATTTTTGTAACGTTAAAAATGATAACATTTCGCGATTGAAAAATGAGCATTCGCCGGACTTGTTGATCGATGCCCTGAAAACAACCGAAGATCCAGAGCCAATAAAAGCTCTGAAAACACTAACAATGAACAATGAAGCGAAACAAACGCAGATGAAAAAAATTCAATCGGATCTCGATGGTGCCCACAAGCGAATCGATGAATTGCAGACTACTATAAAAATCAAAGAACGTTTTATAGCAGACATGATAAAAAATTCTGAGACGAGAACAAGCGCAAAACAGAGATTTCAGCGAAAACGGAACAAACTGGAAGAAGAATACTACAACACAAGGAAGCAACTCGCACAAGCTGAAAATGCGTCGATGTACAAAGCTTCCGACGAAAGGTCAAATCATAAAAAAGAGATCGAGCTTTACAAAAACATGGCCATACACTATGAAAAGAGACTCATGGATATTGCGAAGATCAAGCAAATCGCTGGCGACTCTGCTAAAAAAGTTTTTGAGCTCGAAAGTTCGCTGAATTCGTCAAAGAAGCAAATGGAAAAGCTCAACAGGCAGTTAAGGAAAGAAGAGGAACGGAAGAATCAGTTGGAAGGTGAACTCGCGAGCGACCAAAAGAAAATTCGTGATCTGGAGGATAAGTACAATTTGACGGCTTCAAAATTGAAAGAAATGCAATCGGAAAGCGAAGACGAGAGAAATATATCGAAGCCGAAAAATAATTGTTCCGATAAAAAAAAGAATTTTTTGGAAGTTAGCGCAAGGTTATCGCATCTCGAACACGTGTTGAACGAAAAATCGATGGACCTCGAGCGAACTGCGGATACCGATGAGAAAGCAGCTCAAGCACTGAGGCATGAAATCGAAAATCTGAGACGCACTCGGGACTCCCTGCTGCAAGAAAAATCAGATCTCGATGAAAAATGGCAAAAGGAAAGGACACTCACTTCCGTTGAGGAACGAAAGCGATTGGAGTGCGGTGAGACTATAGAGGCGATCGATGCTATGATAGAGCACAAGAACGAGATGATATGTGGCCGAAAAGATTTTGACGGTAATCAATCGAAGCGAGAGAAGAGCGAACGGATGCTTATGGACAGATTGGCGAAGTTGTCTGAAGGTGAAATGCGAACGTTGTTCTACAAGTACTTTCTAAAAGTAATCGATTTGAAGGAAAGCTCGAAATGTTTGGAAACGCAAAATGCCGAACTAGAAGAACACGTGGCGATGCAGGATAGGCGAATGCGGACGATGATGAATGCACTGAAACAAACCAAGCTGGAGGCCGAAAGAAGAATCGTAGTGATGCAGAGGGAACACGAAGAAAAACTTAATCTAATATATCGGCACATTGCGGAAGAAACTGGCAGTTCCGGTCACGAAGAATTAGATAAAAATTCCGAATTGTTCAAATATAAGAGAGAAAACAAGATTTTGAGAAGGAGATTAGCAGATGTTGACGCACTGTGGAAAAGACCGGCTGCATCGACAGCAACTAGTCCACCGAGGATTCCGGCACAAGAATTGAAACAGATTGCACTCGGTGCCAAACAGACTACCAAAGTCACGAGGCAAGGGAGAAAGCTTATCTGGACAGCGACAAGAGGAAAAAATGAGTAATTATCGATTTACGACATGTATCATATGTTTTATTTCTTTGTATAGGAGTTGCTCAAATATTAACCCCCCCAGAGGGCTCATCCGTCTGCATTATTTGTATCCTCGATGCAAGGTCATATTAACAGTGGTTGCTACACCATTCTGTGCATAGTATATGCGTGTCATGCGTGTACAATTGGTGACAAACAAATCTCGTTCTTCTTTTAGCCATTTGAATATCTCATATTTCAAATTTCATTCATTCGTTCGACCTCCAATAAATACTCTTCCGAATCGAAATACTATATTGTATACGAATTGTTCATGCTATTTTAGAAATAATTTAAACGATATGATTGTATTAATAAAATTACCTAAAAATGAACATAGAAAACTCGGGTAGTTTCGTGCTTCAGCATTAAGTCTGAGTCATGCATGGGTCAATACTGATTGTAGATATAATCGATATGTAACCGATACTCAAAAATCCAGTATTTATTGTTCAATTTTCTATAGGTTCTGTGATGCGCGCACAATCCGCTCCGATCTCATTGATTATACATATTTCCTCTTACATTTGAAAACAAATATAACATAAATGCTCATTCAGTACTAAACAGTGTCCATCCGTCATAATAGCAATGGTCAATCAAGATCGCAACATCTATTTCCAACTGATTCGTGGTAGCAAATTAAATTATATTATTTAAATTCTACTAAGCCAACTCCTTTTATTCTGACACTATTGACAAGTTTATTAAGGTCTTCTTACATTTTTTAATCATATTTATTGTAATTTTTGTAAATAAAATAAAGTACGTTATCATTTAGTTCAATCTTATGTCTTATGATGTAAACAGTACCTGTCAATTCAATCTTTCTATATACACCCATGCTTCTAGATGGTGTTCTCCGATGTGTCTGAAGACGCACAAATGAACCGTATAAAGGACTGGAGTGGTGAAAACTGACGAACACGAATAATGATCTTCACTTCATAAAAAGAGGTCGAATTGAAACTTAACGTGACGTCAACCATTTAGCGATATAAATTTTTTATATGCTGCAATTCTCACCTTTGTGGCGCAGTGACACTTCATTAATAATTAATACGATTTTCATGTAGGTTCGCGTAAAGAATAAATCGTGAAAATCGTGAAATAAATCGTGAAATTTCGCAAATTTGAAGCCCGATATTTTTTTTTCGTTTCCTAAATAACGATGTACTTTATGGAGAGTTCAATGGAAGTCTGCAGCTTTCGCAATTTTTGTGTCATCGGACTGCAACTTTCTACAGCAGTAGACGACTATCAAACAATTTTCGCTATTGAATTTGGTAAGAATCGGTCGAGGGGTCTCGAATTGTAGCATTTTCAAATTTTCGAAAAATATTATTTACCCTTCAACTCGTGTGATTTTTGGGATATGTGCCTAAAAAATTCGACATAAGAAAATTATTATGGACCCATGTTCCCTATTCAATTTGGCAAGAAACGATGAACCGGTTTAAATTGTATAAAATTTTGAAAAAAAAACTTAACTAACGACTGACGCCGGTTTCCGTTTCAATTTTTAAGACAGAAACCAGAGCTGGGAAAAGTACTGAAAAGTACTTCAAGTACAAAGTATAAAGTACCGCAAGTACTTGAAGTACTAAGAAGTACTTTTCAAGTACTTTTTGCAATTGTATTTACACCGTTACGACGAACTCTTATATAATATTGTTTTGCAGATAGAACGTCGTAGATGTGAAAAAAGTAGATCAAGCGTTCTGTTGCCACGATAGTAACATTCTCGGGTAGAAATTGTAATTAAATTATGATAAATGGGTCCTTCAAGTTACCTGTACAAGGAACCACGTCTAGAAATTTCCAATCACTTCACCATTTATGTTTACTGCTTTAAGGATGCTTTACCTGTTCATGCCAGTCAAAAGTTGGCTTAGATATAAATGTTGAATATTTTGCAATGAGATGAAAATTTAAAAAAATCAACCACATTAAAGACCTACGATCGAAGATTTTGCATATTAATAATTATTGCGAAGGTCATTAACAAATGGATTTAAGAAATATTACCATATTGTCAGAAAATTTTGATTTTTTAAATATAAAATCGATTCGTTTATTTTTCCGGATACCTATGAATTTTTAAAGAATTTTCTTAAAAATTTTAAATTAACATTTTTTAAATAAATTTAAGACTGTATGTATTGAACGGTTCGTTCAATGACCCTGTAACATCGTAAATATCACGTGGATTTTTTCTACGTAAACATATAACAAATTTGTGACTTATCATCCATTTTTCGGAATCACAAAAAAATGTTTAAAATGTTAAGATAATTCTGAAAAAATTCATAGGTATTCAGAAAGATGAACAAATTAATTGTATATTAAAAAATTAAAGTTTTCTGACGATTTGTGAAAAAAATTTATTTGCCAATTTGTTATAAATTTTTTCAATTATGATTATGCAAAATCCTTGGTCCCTTTAATGGGGTTGATTTTTTTCAGATTTTTATGCCCTTGCGAAGTACACAAAATTCCGATCGAAACTTATTTTTCGCTGGGAATCTATGAGGTCATTCATCCTTAACATTTTACGATAAATGCCTATTTGAAAAAAGCCTTTCGTGTATTTTATACTTCATATATTTTGGTAACTTACGTGACAGATAGTGAATAAGAAATCCGGCACGAAACCGTCATTCTATCGTCGGTCCGAAGACCTCGCGCCCATCAAGAGCAAACCCAACGAACACCATCCACTTTCATGTTGCGCTGCAATGTGCCCCCCAGAGTCCTCCTCGAATTGAGGCAATATCGGACGACTACCAAACCATCAAACACCGCGTCCGACAGGCAAGGTATCGCCTCCCCCAGGCTCCAATGACTGACCCAGTGATGGATTCACTATTAGTCTAACGAGTGGTTCGGTGGCCACCCGGGGTAGACCGAAAGCGAGAGCCCTCCCCTCTCAACGGCATCAACTTCAAGGTTCGTTTCATATATACGGTCTCCGTTCAATGCATGCACCACGATGGACAAGCTCGTTGCCAACCGAAGTCAACACCGAGAACCATATACCGAATGCTCTTGGGGAAAAGCACCCAGAGCATCCTCAGGGAATCAAACTAGCCAAGTCGTATCAACCGGGCCTGCTTATGCCAACCTCGAGCTCGACCACACCTGGGAGTTCGCTGAACTTACTACTCCGTTCGAGCCAGCCCAAGGGATTACCATGCGGTGTAGCATTAGCGATCGCAAGGGCCAGATGGACGTTCGAACCAACAGGGGCTCATAGTGTGGTATGAGTCTTATTGGATTTTAAGGACGTTCGAAAAGACGCAACGGCTCTTTCGAGACCGTTGCGTCTGCACCACAGTGTATCGCAGGCTGAGCCTAATACGAGCTCTACTTTTTGATGCCTGAGTTTCGCTGACCAGCGACCACAAACGAGACACGAACAAACGATTCGCAGGAGCGCCACTTCGTCGACCGTCTCTCTACAATAGAAAACATATCGGGAGGTAGGCAGCGTGTAAACACGCGCCATTCCACGGCGATACCGAAAGTAGACGTGCGGTCTTTGACGTTAGGCGGATTCCTGCCGTCGTTCCAGAAACGTGCCCGTGTGATCGTGGATTTTTCCGAGACGACGCAACGGCTCTGTATTCTTCCGAGACCGTTGCGTCTGCACCAGCGTATCTCAGGCTGAGTCTAATACGAGCTCTACTTTTTGATGCCTGAGTTTCGCTGACCACTGAACGTGGATTTTGTAATGCGTTCGATTTGTTGCCGGCCCGGAGGGCTGGCAACCCGCGAACGGTTGCCAAAGCCGTTTTCGTTGTCGCCAGCGGGATCGTTCGTATAGCATTTCCATAAAGAAAACGACTTATAAACCCCCTATGCACCAGTCTGCACGGTGAACCTTGACTAGACGGCTCATGCTATGTAATGCGCAAAACACACCGTCCTACAGGGACAGAGTCCATTCCCATGCTCCAGTCGCGGACGCGGCCCATCTTTCTACACCGCCCGTCACCTTCTCAGCCAAGTGAACGCCCTCTACCCCCAGTAGGGGGGTAACTTATGTGACAACTAGTGTATAAGAAATCTGGCACGAAACCGTCATTCTATGCTCGACCCGAAGGTCTCTCGCCCATATGAGCAAACGCAACGAACATCCATCTACTTTCATTGCGTTGCAGCGTGCCAGCCCAGAATCCCCTCAACCTGAGACGACACAAGTGTCGCCTCCCCCGGGCTCCAATAACTGATCTAGTAGCTACCTCTTTTTGAAAAAGAGTGCACTGTTCTCGATCTCACGTGTGGTTCGGTGGCCACACGGGGTAAACCAAAGCGAGGGCCCTCCACTCCTCGTCGGCCTCAACCTCCTGGTTCGTCTCACATATACGGTCTCCTTTTGCTGCGTTCACCACGACGGACTGAGCCCGCTTCCGGCCAAGACCGGAATCGGGAACCATATTCATCGAATACTCTTGGGAAAGGGCACCCAGAGCATCCTCTAGGATGTGACTAGCCAGAGGTCTCTTGACCGGGTCTGCTTTTACGTTCGGTGCGAGCACATGCAGCGGGATCACGATGCGACAAAGCAAAGAGATCTCGAGCCAGATCGCGGCGAACACTCGAACCTCACCGGCTGTCCCCGCGGCACGCACAAGCAGTTACGAAGAAATCGCCCCGTCGATCGTCGGGCGATCATTGACTGTCGGGCGGTTCCTATCCCCGCATTGATTGTACACACGGTTGGGCCGTGGGCACCAGTGGCCGTCCTCGCTGCACGCACAAGCAGTTACGAAGAAGTCGCCCCGTCGATCGTCGGGCGATCATTGACTGTCGGGCGGCTTCTATCCCCGCATTGATTGTACACACGATTAGGCCGTGGATTTTGATTTATAACCGTTCGAGACGCAGCGGCTCTTTCGAGCAGGCTACGCCACCAGATAAATCTGGATTTTATAACCGTACGAAACGCTACGGCACCGTTCAATTCCGTTAGCGTCACCATCTACTTGGATTTTGTGCTCAGGTTTCGCGGGGTCGCAGAGCCCGATGAATTGAGCAAGCAGTAACCGAGCACATGAGTGGTTGCCCACCCCAGCTCGGCACACCACCGCCCAACCAACCTTGCGGTTAACTTATGTGACAACTAATGTATAAGAATTCTGGCACGAAACCGTCCTTCTATGCTCGACCCGAGGGTCTCTCGCCCATTAAGGGCAAACGCAACGAACTTCCCATCTACATTCGTTGAAACAGCCACCAAGCAAACTTCCACCAAAAAGGCGTGCTTGGAGAAACACCCTGCCCGATGTTCTCTTTTACGAGCCCATCCAGCAAGTTGAACCTACCCCTACTGGGGAAACGAAGTCGTTTAGCTAGGCTTCAAACGATTCGCTCTAAGTCGAAGTGTCGGAAGTCATACCCGGCGGGGGCCACGGGGAGGCAGATTCGTCGGCATGTTTTATGCCCGGTTCCAGCAGGTCTACCCATTTATAATCGGGTATTTGTCAGAGGATCGAAATCCTCTAGTGTCTGCCTTGACAGGTCCCCCTAGACCCCTGCATTTGTCAAGTGCAGACTTAACTTATGTGACAATCCTGGTGAAACTGATTGGTCGGCCCGAGTTTTCGATGTAGATGCACTGTCGGTTTTTCACAAATAGTTCGATTTTGAGACTCGCCATTCGATCGTTCCGAAACCGTGGATTTTTTCGTGAGCCGTAAACTAATTCGCTTCATCTTAGAAGCAGCTTGAGCTACTACTGTGCGACTTCATGCCTCGAGTGCTACTGGGAAAATCGGAGTCGATACAATTCTAAATTCCCCACTAACAGCCAAAAGACAAACAGATAAAAGGTAGTGGTAAAATAGTATTGATTTTTTTTTCTAATGTTATGACTTTCACGGCAGGTCCGGACTTGTATTTACTTATAACTTTTAGAGATCTAGCATAGTACATACGGCTCGCGGGACGTCGAACGCCGCAGCACGGGAACAAAGGAGGCGCCTTCAAACGTATACCGCTCAAACGTACACCGGTTCACCGCAACACAACTGAATCTCACACTTCACGAAATGGCACACGGCATTCAAGCTTACACGACGAATTTGTAACAAACGATTTTTCAACACATTGCAAACCGTATACCGCAAATGTGCAACACTTCAAAAAGCTTTCACATTTAAAATGAAACACATTCAGAATTTAACAACATTATTTTGTAACAATCGCGAAATGTAATAACTTCTAAAGCTTACACGCGAAATTTATAACAGACGTTGAATCTTACACCCGTGCAATCTTACACGGGTTAGCAGGGAAGGGGTCGGCCCGAGACTGCCGCTGATGAGAACCACTGCTAGTATGCAGGTTAAATGAACTTCACAGCCGGTTACCATGCGAACAGCAGGCAACAGTCGGTAAGTTACCATATTATTGTTCCTCGACACAATCACGGATTTCGATTATTTTTCCAAACAGTCTAATAATAAGTGATTACATAAGGCTAATAATAAGTTATATATTACCATGTATAACAAACGGTATAGGTTTGCAATATCACTGCTTTTCCGCAAATGTGGTGACATAACGTTTTCATGCAAAAATCCCTTACGATCGCAGTTGTGCAATCGTGAAAGTTCACATATTTTTGCATTGCATTATTGTATGATTATTGTATGATTAAGTTAATCTTTTTCATTGTTAAATTATTGAAATAAAACTTTGAAAACGTTAAATGTACATATAACATTTCTTTATTATTTGAGTGTTTACAGTTGTTTTTAAAAATTATACGAAAGAAACAAGAACTTTTTTTCAATTTCTTCTTTTTTAAACAATAACAATATCGATTCCGGCACCAGTACCGGCACCGGTAAATTTTGTTGGTGGCAATTTGTCGATTCAGCCTCGTTTTCGTAGGAAAATCGAGCTATCGGGCTTATCGTCTTTGCACTGAGAGACGGCTGCGCAGGAATGACACGGCTTCCCGCTACATACATTCTTCTAATCGTAAAACTTGATTAAAATAATCGATTCAAGCCTCAAATAAGGATCGAAATATATTGTTACGTCCAAGGGAATGAATAACGCGCGTATTAGGTTTTGGGGCGGATATTATTATGTACAATGGCAGCTAAATATCTCAAACACGAACTGTCAATCGTCTGTTTACTCTGAAAGTCCGATCGAGACTCTTCTACATGACGACCGATCTTCTATCGATCGTCCGTTCGTTCGTCTCTTGTCAAACATAATTAATATCGTGTGTCTCAACGAATAGTCAGCTACATATTCGTAACACTACTCCCCTCCTCCTAAGTTGCCGCCCCGGCAACTCCTAGTCCACCTTATGATGTACCACGGTCCATCATTCTAAATTCATTTGATATTTTTCTACCTACGCTGTCCTGACATTTGTCCACGTCCACAGGGAAAACCATGGCCAAAAACCCTGGGCAGGACAGCGTTTACAAAGCCAAATAATCTCATTTAGTCCTATACCAGTTTTTGTCAAATCTGAGCTAATTTGTTTCATGCTGTCCTATACCAGTCTTTATCAAGTGCATTTTAAGTCAACCCGTAATACTTCATTTAAGCCTTAAATACTTCATTGCATAAAAATGTATCTTCTATTGTCGTCTTCTCTTCATCGACGGGTCCAATGCATCTGTCGATCAGTTTCCATATTCGTCGAGATTTTCTCCAGGTGGCCGGTAACTCCATATTCTCGTTCCAAACTTCACTCGTAAGGACAGGACACAGGAGTGTAGAAAACTCAGGAATACAGGAAAACCTGTGATATACATTACAACCGCGTAGATATCTGAAAATAATATTAATCCGCTTCCCTCACTACGCAACGTTATTTCGCTATTCAATTCTATGAACGTATTTCTATGCCTGATCTTTCTCATTTTACTTCCACATCTGCACAATCATACTGAAAACAAGATGAACCTATCATCGTCGACCAATTGCCAGAATTCAACACTTCTGATGTCAATGCCAAGCCAATTCTCCATTCTATTATCGACCACTGTTTATCAGAACAATTTCGTGTGCACCCGAAACTTGTCCACAGTGTTACCATCGATCTGCAACCCAAAACTCCTCGGGAACCCTTCAGAGCGCTTCCCATAACAAAGTATTGTGGCCACCAATACAATGTTACAACGCTCAAGGCCCACCGACAGGCAGTCTTGACAAGAAACTCGGAAATCCTTCCAGGGCAAAGCCCAAGATTCCAGCCAGTTACTCAATACACTCATAAATCCATAGATTTTCTGGAAATCCTTCAGAACGTTCGTCTGTTCCTATTCGGAAAGAGAAAAACTTTCAAGGCTCCAACCGAGCAATCTCAACAACTTTTCATCCAGCATTGACATCTCAAACTAATACCTGTAGTATCCTTAGAGAACACCCTAATCATAATTTACTGTCTGTACTTTCCTTTTCTCATTGACGAACGTCCAGATCAAATAACCTGACATTCAAGCTGCGCCGATTTCAAGACCCTAAACACTACGTCGCCGATGAGGACAAAGTTTCTTGATGTGGTCTACGTCACCACAGAACCAACACCTTCTATTTTCCGAAGGTTTCGAGTCCTGTTCACCCACTAAATCCGAAGTGGACTTACTCGACCCTATACTCGTGGATTTTTCGGAATCCCTTTTTGTTCTACACTCGTGTTGTCTTTGTTCCTTCTCGACGGCAATGATTGCCTGAATTTCTTTTGCACGAGTCAAGGCTCCGTGCAAAGATGAAACGCCTTCCAACCTCAGAGTTAGTCTCGTCTCTTCGTCAAAAATTCCTAAGATGAACTGTTGAGACGCAACCCAATCCTTCATTTCCTCGTTACACTCAGGATAAGCCAACCTGACCAATTGTTTGAGATCTACCGCGAACTTAACGAGACCTGCTTTCTCTCCTTGTTTCCTATCATGGAACTCTCAGTAGCTGATATGAGCAAAATGTGTTTCACCGAAACTGAAATCGAGTGCCTGTTTACTTTTTGGAAGTCCGTGAGCTATTCGTCCGATAAATTAATCAAAATCGCTCTCGCTGAGCCTCGAAGCGAAGCCACTAACACCATAGCCTTTTCTTCCTCAGAGTATCTATTGTATTCTGTAATTATCTGGAACTGTTTGACATATTGATTCCAAGATCCGGAACCGTCAAACGTGTCGGGTTCTATTCGATTGTCTCCTACAAAGATTGGAGGATTTTTCTGACTCACTGCTACTGAAACCGAATTTTCGACGGCACTATGGTTAACAGAGCGAGCCACGATCGGAGGGAGAGAGCTAGTAGCGCTAGCACAATTACAAGCGGTAAAAGATGGAACGATTACTAAGCTTTGTGCGTTGCTCCTTGCGTTGTTAATTTCGTCCATCGCCACTCGAAGGGCCTCTCTTGTGGCTTCCGTAGCGGCAGTGACGGCTATCTCCTTTGCCAACTCCATCGCCTCTGCTCGAATTTTCGAAATTTGTTCCGCTTGTTTCGTTTTCAACTCTTCGATAATCCTATTGAATTCTTCTTTTCTAATATAGTCCGATTCCTGCGTCTTGTTCTCTGACGAAGGAACTCTCCAAGCTCGGCTTCTTGTCATAATTGACATTTCCACTTATCACTATTTCACTACGCGTAGAATCGTCAAGCACTTCTGACATCAATGTTACGTCCAAGGGAATGAATAACGCGCGTATTAGGTTTTGGGGCGGATATTATTATGTACAATGGCAGCTAAATATCTCAAACACGAACTGTCAAACGTCTGTTTACTCTGAAAGTCCGATCAAGACTCTTCTACATGACGATCGATCTTCTATCGATCGTCCGTTCCGTTCGTCTCTTGTCAAACATAATTAATATCGTGTGTCTCAACGAATAGTCAGCTACATATTCGTAACAATATATATATATATATTTAGTCACTTAAAATATGGCATAGATATAGTGTTATTGCGCTTCGAGTGAATTCGAGCGAGACACCAAAGCGAGCTTAAAAGCGCGAGTCTAAAAACTAGTGTTGACGAAAAATTGTCTTCTTTCGAAAAAGTGGCTTTCTCCGCTCATTTAACAGGAACGGAAAGCGGGATTTTAGGGGCATGCGTTAGAAAAGTGACTATTACCCCGTACTTCCGAAGCTCCTAAACATTGTCTTATGTTCTTTAGGTTTTCCCCCTACAGCCGAAGCCCTGCTTTACGGAATACTTCAGCTCTAGAAAAAGATAAAACGTATGCAGACTACACAGGTGTGGTCCAGGAAATAAATTGAAATGAAGATCTAACGCGTCACGCTATAGTCTCCGTCGCAGTCGCGGATAGTCGATGAAGAGGAAGGAATAAAAAAAATCTTGTACGGTGACGGTCGAAATGGAAAAAATAAATAAAACTCTTATACTAAGATGTATCGAGATAATTGTACAGTTTGAGGAAGTCTGTTTAATCAACAGGACGGGGATTCGTGGCTTCTCGTTGTATCATAAGTAATAAAAATGATGTAATAACGACAAACGAAATCATAGTCTGTACCATTCTTTTTTTTGTTCTTTCTAGTATCTTAAAAAATACATGAACTTTGTTATAAAACAGTAGCCTTTCGGAAAAAAAAGAAAGAAAATCCCTCTCTTAAGGTGATGTGAAACACCCTCCCGCTCACCTGCCCTGCGCAGAGTTGGTAACAAAAACTCTGCTGCATGCCGTTTTGAGCCCGCAGACCACAGAGGAAAAAGAAAGACAATTTTCTTTTTCCTCGGCGGACTGTGGTTTCAAAACGGCATTCAGTACAGTCTTCGTTACCGACGGCAGTATATCACATCACCTTAATGGAAAATTCGTCTCGCAGTTAGGGTTCGTCCAAAATCCTGAAAAATGTGCCAACTTCTCTCTACTATACTCGACCGATTGTACACAAAATAAATAAATCCTCATTTATAAATTTTTTTCATCACTTCCACACGCAACATTGCCGCAATAATCTCTACGGGCTGAGGTGTCCGTTTCGTTTTCGTTTTTTTTTTTTTCAGAACGTATACAAAGCAAGACATTGCAATACTCTCGCGAACTATCACAGAAAGAAGTTTCTCGCAAAATTCCGTTCAACGGTGATCGCGCAAATTATTCGTACAGGGGTTATTAAAAAACATAAATATATATCAATAATATTATTACACTTTGAATGAATTCCAGCGAGAACACTCAGTCGGGCTTAAAAACGCGGGTCTAAGTTTTCAGAACTAGGATCGACGAAAATTTGTCTAGACTTTTTTTCGTTCTATAATATACGTATATAGTTATATGACATTATTCGACTCTAATTATACAAACATAATTATATAATATTATTCGATCCGTTATGGGCACACGATATCGTCGGGACAAATTAAAATATAAAAAAACACGCTTGGTGGACAACAAAAAATATCGGAGCCCTACAAAGTGGGCAAACCCGTGCTAACAGCTTCGTTACACAAGTTTCGCACAGACGGGAACGACCTTCAAAGCATCAACACGATGTGCTCAATCTGGGCCTGACAGAATTGGCACATGCCTGCTTCTATCTGTGTCACGCAGGTCTCGCAGAGACGGGAGTGGCCGCATGACACAAGGGCCACCCGTCGATTGTGGGTCGCGCATCCTGCACCCTCCCACAAGCCTGTTGGGTCGTTGGGTTCGGGGAGCCCGAAAGCTTCTTCCAAACCTGCTGGATGGTCGTCTGGGTGGTCGAGAAGTGGTAACCCCATTTCCTCTTCAAGTCCCGTGCAAAATAAAATCGACATAATCGAATTTAGCTTACACAGATAGCTGACTAACATGTACTTTAAAACTTACTCGGATTTTCATGTGCACGATTTTGCGCTCTACCGCGACCTCGAGCTGCGACTTGAGCCATATTCAAACCTCGAACAACGCCTCAACGAGCACCTAGACGTAACTCATAACGTTCTTCTCTGGCCGCGCGACGTCTAAGATTCCGTCGTTCCATTGGTTCCGGATCTACATCGAATGGAAATCACATATAAAAATAAATGGCATAAATGATATAAACAGTATATTATGCCACAAAGGAGCAAAGTGCGTTCTTTCACCGAGTGCGAGATTTGATGCCTGAGCGAAGCGAAAGCAGAAATTTACACCGGTGAAAATTTAGTTCTTCCCTTGTGGGATACGATTTTTTTTCCGACATCATTAAAATACCACATTTCTTGCATCGCAAAATCATTATACTATTCGCCAATGACCATTACTCCCCCGGGAGTAATATAGCTTTCAGAGGGAGTAATGAGCCCTATTATTCCCCCGGGAGTAATATAGCTTTCAGAGAGAGTAATGAGCCTTATTACTCCCTAGGGAGTAATGAAATTGTACTGCGCATACGCACAGGTTTATAATGATTATTGATCATCGGTCAACAATAGCCTATTTTCCGCCCGTATTGCACACAAAGAATGTGATTATTTTAGCGAAGTCTGGAAAAAATGTACATAAATAGCATAAACGGCTCACCGAACTGAGGAACATCGATGGGTCGAAGGTCATCTGCTTCCACGATTTCGATCTCCTCTTCAGCGTCGGCTGAAATACAAGGACAAACTGAAAAGCAACTGAACGCAATAAAATTGGTGTGTACTTTTTTTCCCTAAATAAACCGTTGGTCTTCCGCAAAAGCAATTTTATTAGAACTAAAAATATCACGAACCTTCTGCGACGTGCAGGAATGCTTGCAATTCCGCTCCTCGTTCCCGCCAATTATGACACGGAGAAAGTCTGCCATCGTATATCTGCACACACAAACTTATTTCATTTCATGAAAATTATTGTCGATAGCGGGCTTATCGGTATGAATAAAAAATTGTACAGAAACTCACCGTCCAGTGATGAGTCGAGTTTGAGCATCTCTAACACGAACTTCTTCCAACCTTTGCACCCGTCGCATAGGTCGTCATATTTGCTCCCCACGCTCAACTCGGAGAAGATCGAGATCTTCAGAAGCGCCTAGACGTTCTAGATTTTCTAGAATTGTAATACGAAGGTTCATAAGACGAAACAAGAACAAATATTAAGTAACGGATTATACTCTATATACTCACCGAGAAATATCCAGATATTGGGATGTGTATCTCCCAATCTTGAGGCCGTTCTTCGATGATGCGTTTCGCACACATTATTTGTGCGCAGGCATGCTCCGTACACAGACAATACTTCCGCGAGGGGTGCCCATTGTCGACGAATATACCGTTGAAAGTCTGAAACTGTCGGATAACGATCTACGTAACGATCTGCTACGGTATCCAAAAGTCTTAGCCCTTCTTCGAACCGATCCGCCGGCGCCAATGGCAGACCCATCGTCATGTTAATGAGTTCTGACGGAGCAGCAGATAAACCCAGGCGGGACCGTTTGCGAAAAACAGCCTGAAAAATTCGAAAATTATTTACGTTGTGCGGGTAACATCTGTTATTTCCTAAATAAATCGCGCGACATAATCTTCAGTTTGGGCAATGATCGCAGCTACTGATAAAAATATTTTCGTTCCTACGAATCTCTATAAGTCCCGAAGTATCATGCAGAAATACATACGAAAACGTACTTGATTGAAGTGGAACCAGCATCCTCTAACTACTATGTTCGGCAGCACCACGCGAATCGCTGCCCTGGTAAAACTTTTTTATAGAGAACGATTCAGTCAAATAAAATTCGAATAAGATTATATCGTGTTTTATCTGGTCTATCTGTTCAGGTTTAGAGCAGTTTATACAAATTGAATCGTTATTTTTAGTTTTCTTTCATGTTCGTTTTTTATAGTATACGGATGATACATATTTCATCAGTATGAATCGTACGCTAGCCAATGGATAATATTTTATCACATATTCACCTTACATAATTTATAAATGTTTATCGGACGACATCGTATCGTATTCTATCGTCAATACACGTTATAAAACGAATCGTTTGCAATCAAGTTATTCCTTCATCGGTTGGTTTATCATTTTCTATCGATTCACAACGATAGAAAATGTATCTTATTGAATCTAATATTTTGTATTTAAAGGAGGCATCTATAATTATCTTTAAATGTCTATCGGACGACACCGTATCGTATTCTATCGTCAATACACGTTATAAAACGAATCGTTTGCAATCAAGTTATTCCTTCATCGGTTGGTTTATCATTTTCTATCGATTCACAACGATAGAAAATGTATCTTATTGAATCTAATATTTTGTATTTAAAGGAGGCATCTATAATTATCTATAAATGTCTATCGGACGACACCGTATCGTATTCTATCGTCAATACACGTTATAAAACGAATCGTTTGCAATCAAGTTATTCCTTCATCGGTTGGTTTATCATTTTCTATCGATTCACAACGATAGAAAATGTATCTTATTGAATCTAATATTTTGTATTTAAAGGAGGCATCTATAATTATCTATAAATGTCTATCGGACGACACCGTATCGTATTCTATCGTCAATACACGTTATAAAATGAATCGTTTGCAATCAAGGTTTTCCTTCATCGGTTGGTTTATCATTTTCTATCGATTCACAACGATAGAAAATGTATCATAATAAATCGAATATTTAAAAATGAAAAGGGCTATCAAAATCTATTTCGCACATGCCATATCCCGTTGAATCGCTCTTCCAATCAAGAAATCATCTTGTGCGCCTAGATACCTCAAATGGAATGGTGAATATCACTATTGACAGGGTACGTCGCTTTCATAAAAATCACGTAGTTCGGCAAGACTGGGAACTATATGATGGAAAATCACCAAATTCTAAAAAATACGAAAATTGCATAAAATAGTTTTCAAAATTGTATTTATCCAGCAATTTGCAATCAGCAGATTAGCACTGCACAGTTACAGAGTAGTTTTATTAATTATACATAAAACGGAGCAGTTTCATGACGCATTTGAATATTTTTTAATTAATGGTACAGTTAAAGAGTATATTGAAAGATAGCTTTTACAGTGTTTCGAAATTATTTGGCATCAGACAAACAAATCGCTCATCATGCACGATATTAATTAGTTTCCTTTTTATGCATTCGATTGGTAGCATTTTCATCGTCTGCTCTTCACCAGTTACTTTAAGAGTATGACGCAAATTGGTTTTATTACAAATCACTGGCGTCGTTATTAATTCTGTGAATGCAATATAACATTCACATTGAGTTCGATTGAAAATAACGAAGACCGACAATTTTGCGACACTATCTGACTCATACAATTGTACGATAGAATCGTTAATTTTCGTCGATTCGCTGTATGTACTAGTATGGAAAACAGTACCGCGAAAAATGCACCTCTTAAAAAGAAAACCCTCCGTCCAATTTTCCGAACCGTTGTAGCTTCTGGTGAACATCGTTTTATATATTTCTACATCGTTTATTACCTTTGGTACACCTAAGAGAGTGGCATTGTTGTCTGTTTTAACGTAATGCGATGTACAGTATTTATTCACAGAAAGGACATAATCGCAAAACAACGAGCAACTCTCAGATTTAGGCAATGTGTGGATTCGGCTGTTATATGTGACGCGTTGTAACATTTTTTTTGCCATTTGTTCGTCCATACTTTTCGGGCTGCATACTTGTTGTTTCAAAACGTATATTGAACTTTCGTAAGGAAACGCTGACGTTGCCCATAACGGCCCACTTTCACGGACTGATTGCACGACATGCAGTATGCTATGTACGTTAAATGTCATGATAGCTTTACCGAAATTAATCTGAAGTTCTCCAACAAACTGAAAAAGATCGATAGAACATTGCCTTAGATCATCTTCGGAAATACTGGGTTGCACAAGCGTGTGGATACTACGAACGAAAAGTGTATATGACTCAAGGATCTTGGCATCTAAGATGTCTTTTAGGCACGGAAATCTGTAAAACAAAAGCCAAGATCTCCATTCCGCCGCTTTCCATTTACTTCTATCGCGCAAAGATCGAGGAGTGCGATAGATTGCGCTCGGTGGTTTAATATTGAGTACACGTTCGTCAATTTCAGTTCTGGCCGAAGGATCTAAATAATATGGGGAATTGGGTGTAGTCCACACATCCCACAACTGACGAGTTACTCCTAAAACCATGCCATGCATATAGTCTATTGGAAATCCCCATACACAGTCGAAAAATGCTAAATCCGAAGCTTTTGTAGTACCTTTCACGCCACGAACGGAAAATTGCCTTAGTTCTGCTTCTTGTGCATCTGCTAAGTGACTCGTATTTGTTCGAATTTCGATATCTTTATCTAATGTCATTGGGTATCGCATTGATCCTGCGAGGTATTCGCCACGGGCATAGCACCAAGAGCATCCCCAATACCCATTAAACTGAACGCGATTTTGTACGATTGGTCTAGCAACTGTATCGAGCACACCAGCAATTGGAAAACATTTTAAGCGCACTACCTCGCCCTCGGGCGTCGTGATCTTCAACCCTGTAGTGGCTAATTTTTCTACTTGTTGTACGAACGAACCCATGAATAATTTCATGAAGTCTGGCTTAGGTTCTGATTGCCTTATTGCAATGGCAGCCAATATTATATTTTTATATCTTAATTGTGGAGACAATTCGTTAAGTGTCAACTGTAATGGCCAAAAACTGCGTTTCGAACTTTTATGAATCGGTGCTAACAGCCTGATTTTTGTTTTTCCTACGAACTCGAATGTTCTTGTACATATTTCCGTCGTAAATATCGCGTATTTCCGTATTGTCACTATCTGTTGCTCGTTCATTTATTTTTCTCATGTTATCCGTTAAATCGGTCCAAATATAATTTCTCTTCAATAAGTCTTGAATTTGGTACTCGATATCGACGCATATGAACCGATTTTCTGCTTGGAGAGACAGATTGTATTCGCGCTGGCACTTTTCGCAAACTCGATTTTCGTTTATAACTTGATTTTTAAACAACGGGTTTGAAAGCGCTGTATCGCATTTGGGACAGTAATAGATATAAGAGATGACGTCATTCGGCGGTACAAACTTTTGCGATGTGTAGTGTTTGTTGAATATTAGGTCATTAAATCTTGGGCCAGCTAACACTTTTATCAATTTATAGATAGCCAATTGGCCTTCATTACATAAGTTGAATCGCGTTGACAGGCCTGTAACCATCATGTAAACTTCTGCAACAGTGATGCCACTTTCAACAAACATTATAGTTTAATCACCTTCAAAGACATTGCGCTCCCTTCCAAGGTCGCAGAAATCGTGACCGCCATCAGAAAGATCTGAATTTTCGCTGTCAGAATCAATCGTGTTCGACGCAAGAGTACTTTCACTTGTGCGTCTTGCCTCGTTTTCTGTGGATTCAATTGGAGCTACGTTGAACTGCAGCTCCTCGGCAGATTTATTCGATTGATCGTCATCACTTTGACAAGTTTCATCTTCCCTGATAATAGTTTCGTGTTGATGCGAAGTACCAGGTTCATCCATTACACCTGATAATAAGATTAAATATGTTAAACAATTGACCAAATATCAAAATGCAGACATAAAAGCAATTATTAATTCAAAAATAAAAAAGACATATCGTGGTGGTAAACACATTATAATTAAACCAAATGCAAACACAGTGATATACAGCCAGTTTTGTTAGCTCATATCCTGCTCCGACAACTGACTATCTATGTGTAATATTTTTTTCATGCGTCGCCACTGTCCTCAAAAAAAAAAAAATATCGCAGCTTTCTGCGAAATAGTATATTTCAGGTGACATTACCAATTGAAAATTGTACCTTGCATCGGTTGATTTGTAGCTAATGCAGTCCATCGTCGAACAGTTGCTCGACTGACTTGAGTTTTGTCATAATTCGGTTCCAAGAAAGCTTTGTGGCGCTGAATTGGTCTATTGTTGTCTTCCATTCTTACCAGTTGCTGGAATTGTTCATGTTTTTTAAAAATAATATGCATTTATAATCAATTAATTTGATAATAAAAACTAATAATATTTTTATTTTATACCTTGGTGGTTTAGTCCACTGAAACTTCGATGTTGCCAGTGAATGACGCTGGTAGTCGCAGTGAAATCTGTGTTAACCTCGGCGTAGTCTAGTAAAATTGATAAATATGAGAGACGGACAGTATATAGCGTAACTATCTCGTCAGATATTTTTAGCAGCAGAGCTCCCTGCGTATATAGATTAACTTTAAAACAACTTTGACATAGACAATTACCTAGCTATTTTGCATCCGATGAACTGCTTGTGGCAACATGTACGGTGATTTTGAGGCTTTTAGCGCTGCAACAGACGTTTGAGCTTGGCCTAAAACTCATGGTTGTGAAAGGATCTCAGAATCTGTGGACTAAAGAATTGTTAATTTGTATAAACTTGAAGATTCAAAACCAAACAGGAAGAAATACAATATTAAAAATTAATTGAAACGTACCTGAGGAAAATCCATCAAGCAAATCGTAAAGAATTCAACTCTCAGCACAGTTGTAACCAACATTATGAGGAATTACCATTTTAGCTTGTCGGTCCCTGTAACGCGCAATCACCAATAAATATTCAATAAACTAAATTGACACTGATAACACACCGAGTATGTATTGGTCGGAATCGACATGTAGGGCACGTGAGGCTGAACGATGCCGAAAATTTTTTGTACCGTGTGTTTATACCAACAGGTCGTTTGGCGAGGGTACAGTCAGAATAAAAAAGTGTAGTGGGCACGGACGAAATTATCTAAGAAAAAGGCTACAAAATTTAATTTCTATTCAACGTTAGTTAATTACTATTAACTGACACATCAATTAACAATCGTTGAATATACGGTTGAAATTAAAAACGATGAAAGAGATCTACATACAGATCGGCGATAAATTTTCACTTCCGACGGTAACGCGCGCGCGATAGCTTGCGGAACATGCTGCGCTGCCCCCCCCCCCCCCCCCCCCGGCCTTCTACGCATAGAAAAGGCGCCACCGACAGGTTGGCACACGCCGCACACGCGCTCATTTTCGTGAACCCTAACCGCGCATGCGGCTAGGGTTTTCACCGGCCGCGCATGCGGTTAGGGTTTTCACACACGTGCGTAACACCAAATATGCACGTAACACCAAATATGCACACCAAGATGCACGAAATACGCACTTATTGTCTTCAAGAGTGTTCATACGAATAATTGACGTTATTCAACGATGTTCGCGTTAGTCGAATTTGCAGACGATAACGAAGCAGCGATCGTTAATGTGTCGCGAATAAAACGATTCGATGTCGAACAAGTGAACTACAACAGGAAGTACAGAGTTCGGTGGGATGATGAAAGCTTCTACGATGCATTTATTCTCATAATCGGCGGTGAGTACCTTTTACTTATTAGAACTATTTTTTAGCTATATTTCTGAATACTTTTGACGAAATTCTCGAAATCGTATCGCACGTTTCTCAGCGGTTAACCTTCATTATCCCGTCGCGTTGTTGGTACGGTACGACACAAGATTTTTCCTGTGGTTCCTACCGATTCTTGAACACGCTAAATGCATTAACAAAATAACAAGATACATTGACTGACTACCGAGTTTCATTGTAATTGCAATTATGGAAGGGGGGGGGGGCTCGTGGTATTGATCAATGTCAGACAAACAATAAACCACGAGTTGTATTGCAACATTATGTATTACATTGTAATACAACATTCTGATTGCTTTAATAATGTTTGCAGAAACTGAAGAAGAAGTAAGGAAGAAAAAGGACAGCGGCAGAATCAAGAAGCCAAATCGAAAATTTGCCCAATCGGATGTGGGAACATCGAGTGAAGCAGAAGACGTCAAAAGCAAAAAAAAAGGTTTGATTATTCGTATAAAATGTCAAATAAATATCCCAAATGCACACAACATGGTAATTAAACGATCTCATACTATATTCACAGGAGAAAATAGATGAACAATTTGCCAATCTTTTCGAAGCTAAGCTGTCTCAGATGCAAGCAGCCGAAATGGATGGATCGCTGGATTCATTAAGTTCAATAGTTGTTTCACCATTCATATAAAGTGTAATATTGATTATCAATAGAGTATTAATTAGTTAGTAATTTTGTGTCTGCGTCAAAAGATTTACACTCTGAGTTTTTGGTTACACTGACGAATGTAATAATCTTTTCACTTATTAAATTGTACATAGTATAACTGTATGTACTATGTACGCTGCGCATATTATATACACTACGTATGATTAAATAATTGGAATGAGTATTACTTTTGACAGCGTAAGCAATAATTCAGAGTGTAATATTTTTGTTGTAAACAAGAAATGACTAACAATAAGGCTATTGATAGGCATCGATAAGCAATATTAATCTGTTACATGTATAATACATAAGGGAATGAAAACATGAAATGGACGGTACGTGCTAAGTCACGGGAAGCTTTTAGTATTAACTTTCAATTATCAATCTTTTTTATTTTTTTTTAATTAGTACATGAGACTAATTATTTTCTGCAGGAAATTTGCAATCCGAAAAAAGCTTCATCGGACACACCTGGTTCAAGTACGGGAATAGTACAAAAGAATTTGGGAAAAACCGGTACAAAGCCCAAGGAGAAGACGCAAAAAAAAAAGAATGTTCAAATATCCAAACAAACAAAAAAGAAAATTACACGGGGAATGGACAACATCGAGCAAACGCCGTCGACAAACGAAAGAATACAAACGAAGATCAGAATACAAACGAAGATCAGGATCGAGATAATGCGAATGATGGGTCAAAAGAAAACAACCAACAAATTGACCCCATACAAGTTATTGTGGACGCCAAATCAGATGCGTTGTCACCGAAGTTTGTGAAGTACGTAATTCTTCTAGTAAGAAAAACGATAGACCGACTAAGGAGCAAAGCAAGCTGAGTCAAACATCCGTTTCAAAACTGAAGGTAACGAAAAACAGTACGACCGAAAAAATCATTGATGAGCCGAAGAATTTGAAATAACAATGATTTTCACAATGTGTATGAATAAAAAAAAATGTGCGAAAAGCGACTAAGTTGTTTAGAATGTAACGAATCAATCGTAATTCATTTCTTCAGCCGGAAACTCATACGACCAACCGACAAATCGTTCTTTCGGCCGACGGGGAAGAGGCGAACAGCACTAGCAAGGAAACTGTCAAGGATTCTTCCAGTAACAAGACAGGCAAATCGACTAAGGAGTCTAAGGAAACTAAGGAGTCGACTAATGTATCTGCTTCTAAACCGAAGGTAATATCGAACGTACTTCTGGTGAAAAAAAAGCCACGAGTAAAATAGGGCAGGTTTGTAATTAATATGATTTTTCCTGTGTCCATACATTTTTTAAAAATCAAGTAAAATTATTATTTTAGCTTGATTGTTAAATATTTACTTATTTTTTAGCCAAACACTCATGCGCCCGAGGATTATAACATGCTAAAGAAAACTGTAGCTGCGATTACGGCTGAAAACAATGAGTACAAACAAATCCTTCAAAAGAAAGAAGAGGAATTAACAGAGGTGAAACAAAGAAACACCAACTTACAGGATCGAATTATTGCCGAATTCGATGAATTACGAGGTAAGAAAGATCTGTTACATATAAAATCACGGAGAAAACAATTAATAAAAGTATTAACGCGCGTTTTTGTAAAACAGGTATTATTCAAGAGTTCCGGCAATCAAACGCTGCTAACATTCAACCTAGACAAAATAATGAGTTGTTCAACGTGGGTTATCGAAGAGAAGCAGACAATACGGTGAGTTTTTAAATAATTTGTACCACTCAGTGTGAAATTTCGTACCATACACGTGTGATAAAACTTCTTCTGACGAGTGTGATTGCAGCTGCAAAGTCCCACTCGTCAGAAGAAGTTTAATCGCACTTGTATAGTAAATTACTGTTGTTTTTCGTTTAAAATGTATGAAAATGACATTTCTAATACCATGATGGAATTAGAAATGTTAATAACCTATGAGGCGAAACACGTCAAATCGGCCACCCCATTTTTTTATGGAGCCAAAAACCGTTCATAATTTTTTAAACAATTGTTCTGACTGGCCAAAGAATGCATACATTTTTTTAGATTTTTAAATTGCATATTAAAGCGATTAATATATAGTAAAGATTATCTTCGATTATTTTTTTACGAGAAAACTATTGCTCGTGCAAAAAAAATCCGAGAACATAAAATGTCGATTTTTTAACGAACATTTTGGAAAAAATATTACCTAATTGGTCGAATCCAATTTGTGCCGGTGACGAATAAAATAAAGATTAAATATTTTTTTTCTCGGAAACGGCGTTCTCGATTCGTCTGAAATTTTTACATAATTTTCTGCAGTATATTCAGAACCTAAAAAAAAATTGGCGTGATGGGCAAGCAATTCCTTCCCATGTGTTTTAATCTTTAATTATTATTGCTATCGAATATCCCGGCCATGTATTCAGAAATCGCTCTCTGCGTTTAACAGGGTTGAGACTGTCTATAGATATCACTATCTAAAGCCTGCATTACGTTTTTTTTAATTTTTAAATTTTTTTTTGTTTTTTATTTTTACATTTTTTTAACAAGTTTTTTTTGTGAGTTTTTCTTTCCTGAGACCCATGAAGAGAAAGTGAACTATTTTGCTCTCTTGGGATACATCGAACTTTCGATGGCCAACGAATACCTTTTAAGTTGGAATTGACCATGTTGTTTGGGAATGAAGCAATGGTACCGCTTAGTGCCTGGAATCATTTTTGCACAACCAAATCGAGACTTCAGTCGCAATTTCGTCGCTTCGTGAGTTTCCTTAGATGTCAAAAAAATGTTTGTTTCTGGAAGATTTACTTTAGCCCATTCGTATAAGCGGTGTACATATAATATCTGTTCGGTCGCCGATCGTTGTAGACTTGCACGGGCTGCAAGCCTTTTGAGATTTCCACCTATACCATCACATGGTCCTTTACCGTGCGCTGTAGCATGGTAATGCCATTCAGCAGGAATTTCAAAATCAGCTTCGTGATTTAACAAGTTTGAAAACTGGAATTTATTTTTGTAGTGCTGGGGTGCTCCATCCGTGAAGTACAATATTTTTTTTATAACTCTGTAGCGTTCTTTTAAAAAGTCGATGATTATGTTTTGACAGTCATACACCGCGGCGACGTCGTGGTGAAGATTGTCCGACAAGACGACAATGCTGTGATGCTTAAGGTCACCATTAGCTCGGGTATAAATCACCGCCGTGTGAACAGAGGCTTGGTCATTATTCCAGTGGAATGCCTGAGCAGAGTCTTGTGCGACGAAGCCATAATTTTCCGCAAAATCACACTGCACGAGAAACTCACCATCAAGAAGATTATCTTTCATTTTATTTAAGAACATCGATTGTTGAGACGCTATAAAATGATGGCTTCTCAGAATGTCCAATTTTTCCACAAGACGATCAATGAAATCTTCCCTGTCCATGACTTCTGTGATGAGCGTGCTTCTGTCCGTCGAGTCCCAAGTTTTAAATTCGACTTTTTCGATAATGTTATCATCGAAAACTTTTCGCAGATAATTCTTCAAGCAGTCATTTTGCGGACAGTCTGAGCATTCTCCTAAATTGCACGATGAGCTCGGATTCTCACACATAATCTCCTTCAGACAATCTTTGTAGTCTCGGAGGTGGGGCGATGTACTTTTCGTTAACCTCGGAATGTTAGCACCGTCAATCATCAACTTCACGTTCTGATGGTACGTACAGACGCATACGCTGTGAGTGCCACTGGCACCAGCCAGCACACAATAAGGCGGACGTAATGCAGCAAACTTTGAAAACCCGACATTGACATCCGGATTCAATGTTTTAAAACGCTGGTACAGCTCTTTCAAGTTGCAAAGAACAAGTCTTTTCTGAAAATGATGTCGTTTGCCATCATTTCCTTTCACCCAGACAAAATCTTTTTTACCGGGCATGATTCGACTATTTTCATCATCCTCGTAAAACTGTCTGATTGATTCCTCCGTCGAGTCTGGTAAGCGTCTTCCGATCTTAGAATTGGGCGCCGTTAAAATGCCATGTTCGTGGACGAGATCCTTAGCCTTGCGTGCCTTGTGCCTGGAAGTATTAAACTCTCTGGCCAATTTCCGTATACTCCATGATTTTGGTGCTAACGTTAGAATGAGAATCTTCTCAGTATCGGAACTCGTAATCGCGTATTTTTCCCTCAACTGTCGAAGAATCTCCACAGATGCATCGTAATCATTTCGATTAATCGGTTGTTCTTTAACGGGTTCGATACTTCTTTTCGGTTTTTTGGTTGGTGGTGAATACATGAAATCATCATCGTCGCACCCATCATCGTCACTCGCAGGAGAAATCGTAATTTCAGGAGAGATACTGCGACGGTTATTTTCATGACTTTCCAGACTTCCAAAATTCGATTCATTCAGAGTAAAAGATGGAATCCGTTCTGTTAGAGAATCATGTAATTCTGCGTTGACACGTTTTCTGCAAGATGCGCAGAACTTTGAATCATCTGTCAGGTTTGAAAATTTCGCCTTCAGTTGATTAGATATTTTACGCAGACCCTTTGTCTTATAATGATTTTTTATTTGAAATGGATTACTGCATCGAGTAGCAAACTTCCTGCGTTTCGAGCGTGGTTTTCGTTTCCCCTGAGATTGAGTACTTTCAGCTCGATTTCTTGAACTTCGCGTCATAGCGAATGTTTCACCAGCCACTAATACGGATTGCGTTTTTATTGGATTCGAAATTTCAAATGAAAAATTGTTGTCGCTGTATCAAGAGATCTGCCGCAATAAAATGAGAAGACTATTCATATGATATACGATTGATGTACGATCGCGACTGCTATGATTACCCTTGTTAACTTTTTGTGACAAAAATGCAATATACTTTTGTATTTTGTGAACCTACACGATGGCGGAAAGGCTGCTTCTACACAGACTTTCGTACGTACCTGATATTGTAAGTGCGCTAACGAAGACTCAACCATAACGAAGATTTCGTCATTGCAACGAGAGGCGAAAGGAATTGAACCGAGAGTTGAAAAGTTGTATAAATACAAGCGAAGCAAGGTAAAGTTACTACTTCAAGAAATAGGAATTTAAATTGCTCATCTTTTTACTAGAAATCTCAAAAGTTCGGAGATACGCTTTGTCTCTCCCTCCTTTGTAAACGACGCCAAGAAGATAAATTTCATAACTTTGTTTTTGTATCACATTTCTGAATATTTTCAATAAACAATTTATTTTATATTTTAACCGCTCGCCTACAAATAATTTCTCGCTCGTCCCGAACCCTAACGTCCACAAGTCCCTTGCACTTAAGCTAGGCCTAAAAGTGGAACGTTACACTATGGATATAACAAATTCCACATTAGATCTCTTGCCCTGTAAGTACCTCTCAAACTTTTCAACTCTCGGTTCAATTCCTTTCGCCTCTCGTTGCAATGACGAAATCTTCGTTATGGTTGAGTCTTCGTTAGCGCACTTACAATATCAGGTACGTACGAAAGTCTGTGTAGAAGCAGCCTTTCCGCCATCGTGTAGGTTCACAAAATACAAAAGTATTGTTACGAATATGTAGCTGACTATTCGTGGAGACACACGATATTAGTTAGGTTTGACATTAGACGAACGAACGGACGATCGATACGAGATCGATCGTCATATTAGATAGTCTGGACTGAGACGTCTGACCGAACAGACGTGTGACAGTTCATGCTCGGGATATTTAGATGGAATTGTACTAATAATATCCGCCCCCAAACTAAATACGCGCGTTATTCATTCGCCCGGCCGTAACAGTATATTGCATTTTTGTCACAAAAAGTTAACAAGGGTAATCATAGCAGTCGCGATCGTATATCAATCGTATATCATATGAATAGTCTTCTCATTTTATTGCGGCAGATCTCTTGATACAGCGACAACAATTTTTCATTTGAAATTTCGAATCCAATAAAAACGCAATCCGTATTAGTGGCTGGTGAAACATTCGCTATGACGCGAAGTTCAAGAAATCGAGCTGAAAGTACTCAATCTCAGGGGAAACGAAAACCACGCTCGAAACACAGGAAGTTTGCTACTCGATGCAGTAATCCGTTTCAAATAAAAAATCATTATAAGACAAAGGGTCTGCGTAAAATATCTAATCAACTGAAGGCGAAATTTTCAAACCTGACAGATGATTCAAAGTTCTGCGCATCTTGCAGAAAACGTGTCAACGCAGAATTACATGATTCTCTAACAGAACGGATTCCATCTTTTACTCTGAATGAATCGAATTTTGGAAGTCTGAAAAGTCATGAAAATTACCGTCGCAGTATCTCTCCTGAAATGACGATTTCTCCTGCGAGTGACGATGATGGGTGCGACGATGATGATTTCATGTATTCACCACCAACCAAAAAACCGAAAAGAAGTATCGAACCCGTTAAAGAACAACCGATTAATCGAAATGATTACGATGCATTTGTGGAGATTCTTCGACAGTTGAAGGAAAAATACGCGATTACGAGTTCCATACTGAGAAGATTCTCATTCTAACGTTAGCACCAAAATCATGGAGTATACGGAAATTGGCCAGAGAGTTTAATACTTCCAGGCACAAGGCACGCAAGGCTAAGGATCTCGTCCACGAACATGGCATTTTAACGGCGCCCAATTCTAAGATCGGAAGACGCTTACCAGACTCGACGGAGGAATCAATCAGACAGTTTTACGAGGATTATGAAAATAGTCGAATCATGCCCGGTAAAAAAGATTTTGTCTGGGTGAAAGGAAATGATGGCAAACGACATCATTTTCAGAAAAGACTTGTTCTTTGCAACTTGAAAGAGCTGTACCAGCGTTTTAAAACATTGAATCCGGTTGTCAAGGTCGGGTTTTCAAAGTTTGCTGCATTACGTCCGCCTTATTGTGTGCTGGCTGGTGCCAGTGGCACTCACAGCGTATGCGTCTGTACGTACCATCAGAACGTGAAGTTGATGATTGACGGTGCTAACATTCCGAGGTTAACGAAAAGTACATCGCCCCACCTCCGAGACTACAAAGATTGTCTGAAGGAGATTATGTGTGAGAATCCGAGCTCATCGTGCAATTTAGGATAATGCTCAGACTGTCCGCAAAATGACTGCTTGAAAAATTATCTGCGAAAAGTTTTCGATGATAACATTATCGAAAAAGTCGAATTTAAAACTTGGGACTCGACGGACAGAAGCACGCTCATCACAGAAGTCATGGACAGTGAAGATTTCATTGATCGTCTTGTGGAAAAATTGGACATTCTGAGAAGCCATCATTTTATAGCGTCTCAACAATCGATGTTCTTAAATAAAATGAAAGATAATCTTCTTGATGGTGAGTTTCTCGTGCAGTGTGATTTCGCGGAAAATTATGGCTTCGTCGCACAAGACTCTGCTCAGGCATTCCACTGGAATAATGACCAAGCCTCTGTTCACACGGCGGTGATTTATACCCGAGCTAATGGTGACCTTAAGCATCACAGCATTGTCGCCTTGTCGGACAATCTTTACCACGACGTCGCCGCGGTGTATGACTGTCAAAAAATAATCATCGACTTTTTAAAAGAACGCTACAGAGTTATAAAAAAAATATTGTACTTCACGGATGGAGCACCCCAGCACTACAAAAATAAATTCCAGTTTTCCAACTTGTTAAATCACGAAGCCGATTTTGGAATTCCTGCTGAATGGCATTACCATGCTACAGCGCACGGTAAAGAACCATGTGATGGTATAGGTGGAAATCTCAAAAGGCTTGCAGCCCGTGCAAGTCTACAACGATCGGCGACCGAACAGATATTAGATGTACACCGCTTATACGAATGGGCTAAAGTAAATCTTCCAGAAACAAACATTTTTTTGACATCTAAGGAAACTCACGAAGCGACGAAATTGCCACTGAAGTCTCGATTTGGTTGTGCAAAAATGATTCCAGGCACACAGCGGTACCATTGCTTCATTCCCAAACAACATGGTCAATTCGAACTTAAAAGGTATTCGTTGGCCATCGAAAGTTCGATGTATCCCAAGAAAGCAAAATAGTTCACTTTCTCTTCATGGGTCTCAGGAAAGAAAAACTCACAAAAAAACTTGTTAAAAAAATGTAAAAATAAAAAACAAAAAATTTTTTTTTTAAATAAAAAACAAAAAAAAATTTAAAAATAAAAAAAAGCGTAATGCGGGCTTTAGATAGTGATATCTATAGACAGTCTCAACCCTGTTAAACGCAGAGAGCGATTTCTGAATACATGGCCGGGATATTCGATAGCAATAATAATTAAAGATTAAAACACATGGGAAGGAATTGCTTGCCCATCACGCCAATTTTTTTGTAGGTTCTGAATATACTGCAGAAAATTATGTAAACATTTCAGACAAATCGAGAACGCCGTTTCCGAGAAAAAAAATATTTAATCTTTATTTTATTCGTCACCGGCACAAATTGGATTCGACCAATTAGGTAATATTTTTTCCAAAATGTTCGTTAAAAAATCGACATTTTATGTTCTCGGATTTTTTTTGCACGAGCAATAGTTTTCCCGTAAAAAAATAATCGAAGATAATCTTTACTATATATTAATCGCTTTAATATGCAATTTAAAAATCTAAAAAAATTTATGCATTCTTTGGCCAGTCAGAACAATTGTTTAAAAAATTATGAACGGTTTTTGGCTCCATAAAAAAATGGGGTGGCCGATTTGACGTGTTTCGCCTCATATGATTTAAAAAGTTTTATATGGGAATAATTCGTAACAATTCGGAGATAGCTGCGTTAAATATTCGTTTGCTGCTACAAGCATTCTTATTTGTCTCTTTCGTCTAAAAGTTTCCGTGCGCGTCGTGTACTAATGTTTTCTCATATATTCATGACTGCCGAAAGTAGCAAAAATTGCAGTTGAATTGAGCTCGCGCGATGTTGAACAACGTCGTAAAGATTTACCTTTAGGCTACCATATATAGTCAAACAAATTTTCATCTCTAAGAAGTACTTTTTATCTATTTCAGAATCGAGAAGTGAATAGGTCGGGTTTCGGGAGGGGGGGCAGGGGGATATTTAGATGATGATAAGGGTGATGAGGGTACGATCCTGATTGCAAACTGTTTGGAAAATGATTATGACCTATAACGCGATTTTAACACATATTTGTCTTGTGTAAGTTCAACAATTGGTATATATAGAATATATAGATACTAAAAACTCGACCCTGGATGATTTTCTTCCTAAAATACGTCATGGCACGAAGAAAAATAGATCGAACACCTGAAGAGGAAGCAGAATTAAAACGAATTCGTCGAGAAAGAAATGCTGAAAATCAGCGTCGTAACAGAACGAAAAATGCTATATTATATACTAGACATGCACTCTCCGCAGAGGTGCTAGCACAGCAACCACCAGTACCTGTCACTCGCAACATAGAAATGCATGGAGAAGTAACAGTGCAATGTAATCGCGTCGATAGAATAACCGAGCAAAGAGGAGTAGAAATTCAACGCAACAGGCGAGAAGCAAATGCTGAAAATCAGCGTCGCCGTCGTGATAATACCAATGTCTCTGCCCTAAGGGAACCCATAGAGGTTTTAGAATTACAAACTCCAGCTATATTGCCAACGCAACGTGAATGCGTCATAGAACCACCACTTGAATTGCCAGTGACACATATTCGTGGCGATTATCAAAGAATTCAAAGGGAAAGAAACAGATTTCCTGCAGGTTCAATCAACGATGTTCAGGAACACTACGGAGGTGGCATGACGGAACTCTGTACACATTGTACTGCTGCACATTTTGTGTCCGAAAAAGTATCAAACATGCGAAATTCGTTCTATGATTGTTGTAGCCACGGGAAAGTACAGCTTAAATCACTTCCAGCTATGCCGGAAGAATTGGGTTCCTTCTTCGCTGGCACACATGAAAAATCAAACGTCTTTTTTGAACGTATTCGAAATTACAATGCTTCGTTTTCGTTTGCGTCCTTTAACGCCAACTTGATCAATTTCGAAGGAAGACGCCCCGGACCGTATTGCTTCAAGATACAAAGCCAAATTTACTATCAAGTAAACACAGCATTGTATCCAGCTCCTAACGAACTACCGAGCTACGGTCAACTCTTCATAGTTGATTCGGATGAAGCAGTAGACTCTTTACGGCGTCGAAACACAGCTCTTGATCGCGGTATACTCGGATCAATTGATCGGATTATACGTGACAATAACGTTTTCGCTCAATCTTATCGGATGATAAGCGAAGAATTGGAAGCCCAACCACAACAAGAGAATCAATCTACCGATATGCAACCTCCTGGTGAGTTACAATTATTATTTACCTTGAAACCAGGAATGGATCGTCACCGATTTAACTTCCAACAAAGTAACGTCGTTGCTGCTGTGTTCTCCACAACTGCGGATGGCGAGATTCCCAAATCATATATCACCATATGTAACAAAAACACAAGAAAACTACAATTTGTCAGTACCATGGATGCCAATGTTGAGCCTTGGGTTTACCCATTGTTTTATCCATTTGGTACTCGAGGCTGGCATCGAGATCTAAAACAAACGGGTGACAATCCAAAACGTGTTTCCAGAGAAGCCTATGTAAGACATCGAATGGCAATTCGTGAAAACGATGAAGGAAACGCTATTCTTTTGGGACGACGTCTATTCCAGCAATGGGTTGTCGACCATTATGTAAAATAGAGAATTAGAGAAGGATCGCATCGAATTAATTAAAAGCAATCAAGCAAAGATTCGCGCCGAAACCTACACTGGATTGGTAGATTTTTTGAATACCGCTGCGCATGAAGCGAATGCACGACTCGGAAGAATTGTCATCTTTCCATCGACCTTCATTGGCTCACCACGAAATATGATGCAGCATTATCAAGACGCAATGGGAATAGTTCGAAAGTTCGGAAAGCCAGATCTTTTCATTACAATGACGTGCAATCCGAATTGGCGTGAGATCAGGGAAAATTTACTTCCAGGTCAACAGCCTTCAGCCCGACCAGACCTTACTACACGTGTCTTTGATATGAAGAAAAAACAATTACTCGATTTGATCACGCGACAATCTTTCTTTGGCGAAACGAAAGCATATGTCTATACGATCGAGTCACAAAAACGTGGCTTGTTACATATTCGTTTACTGGTAACGCTAAAGCACAAGCTGACAACTCCAGAAATGGTTGACCATTTTATCTCGGCAGAAATCCCCGACGCTCAATTATATCCGAAGTTACACCAAATCGTCATAGGCAATATGAACCACGGTCCTTGCGGAGCATGGTGTGAAGTAAAAGGAAAATGCTCCAAACACTTCCCAAAGACATTTCGCGAAGAAACGACAATGGATGCAAATGCTTATCCATTCTACCGTAGGAGAGATACCGGAATTCTATACGAGCGTCGAGAAGGACATGTAGTTGATAATCGATGGGTTGTACCATACTGTCCAACGTTATCACTCATATTCAACAGCCACATCAACGTGGAAGTTGTAACAAGTGTAACTGCTCCGAAGTACTTGTACAAATATGTTTACAAGGGACACGATGCAGCCGCTATTCAGATAACAAACAGTGAGGATGGAGAGGCGAACGAACGAGTTATTGATCACGACGAAATAAAAGATCATATAGAAGCTCGCTATGTTGGTCCAAACGAAGCAATTTGGCGTATGCTTGACAAAAAAATGCAAGAAAAAAGCCACCCCGTGATACGCCTTCCCGTACATCTACCCAACGAGCACAGTGTTACGATTCCGGCAGATATGAATGAAGATGGTATAAGGAATGCCATAAGTCGTGTAACGATGCTCATGGATTACTTCGCGTTGAACGTTCGAGATGCATCCGCAACACAAATTTCGTACCCAGACATCCCATCGCATTATGTGTACAAAAAAATTAACCTTGACGGAAGAACTGTTTCTCGATGGGAAAAACGACAACGTGGACATAATGCAATTGGCCGAATGTATTCGGTAAGTCCGGCTCAAACCGAGTTATTCTATCTTCGATTACTTTTATTAAAGGTTAAAGGAGCCAAAAGTTTCGAAGACTTAAGGACCGTTAATGGCGAAGTTCGCGAAAGTTTTATCGCAACATGTCTAGCCCTAGGTCTCGTCGAGGACGATGACGAATGGTGAAAAGCTATAGAAGAAGCGGCAGTTTGGATGATGCCTGGTCTGTTGCGACGACTGTTCGTTAGAATCCTCATTCATTGTCAACCGATTCATCCGGAAGAACTGTGGGAGGAGTTCAAAGATAAATTGTCGGAAGATTATGCAAGACGTATGAGCATGCAAAGAGCCCAAAGAAAAGCATACAGCCAAATCGCTCGTATGCTCCACACGGAAGGTTCGAATCTATCTCGTTTCCCAGGAATGGAGCAAATAGAGAACTTGGATGAAGACGAACAGGATACGTCGCCTGCTGATTTTACCGAAATTGGCATGCAACAGTACGGCCAGTTGAACGATATTCAGAAAAATTTCGTTGATGCCGTCCTAAGTGCTATCGAAAACGACAATACCGAACAAACTTGTTTCTATATCGATGGCCCCGGCGGATCCGGTAAGACTTTCACGTATACAACTCGTTCGAGGCAGAGGCAAATGCGTTAGTGCCATGGCTTTCACCGGAATCGCAGCGATACTACTTCCTGAAGGTAAAACAGTACACAAAACGTTTGGACTGCCAGTACCTTTATACTCAGATTCCACGTCGAGCATCAAAGTACAATCGAAGCAGGGTGAGTATTTGAAGAACGTTGATCTTTTCATCTGGGATGAAGCGCCTATGGCTCCACGTTATGCACTCGAAGTGGCGAACCGAACATTGCAGGACATAATGAACAATAACAAACCTTTTGGTGGAAAAGTTATTGTTCTCGGAGGAGACTTTCGTCAACTCCTTCCGGTCAATATACGAGGTACTCGTAGTGAAACAGTGAACCTCCAAGTACGCGTTAACACAAAACATGCGGGTTTTACCCAACGAAGTGGAATTTGCTCAATTTCTACTAAACGTTGGTGATGGAATTCTTAATGATCCAAACGACAACCTCCAAGTTCCAGAATGTTGCGTGGCAGCTACGGATCGAGATATAGTTGAAGATACGTATGGACAATTGGTGAGAACCAGACGATATAAAACAGTGGCGAAGTGTGCCACTCTGTCCGCTAGAAATGTCGACGTTGAAGAAATCAACTCCAGAGTTATGGATTTATACGACAAGACCACTGAACGGCTGTACACGAGCGTTGACAGTACAGAAAATTGTGGCGACAACGACCAGATTAATGAGATAATCTTGTCCGAGTACTTGAATACGCTTTCACCCCCAAGCTTGCCGCCTCACGAATTGCGTCTTCGTAAGTACAGTATCATCATGCTTATCCGAAATTTAAGCTTCAACGAAGGTTTGTGCAATGGTACGAGATTGTTAATTTTAGAATTAGGCAATATGGTTTTACGATGTGAGATTCTGTCCGGTGATAAAACCGGAGAGATCGTTTTCTTGCATCGCATAACTCTTTATTGTGAGAATGAGTATCCATTCACCTTTAAACGACGTCAATTTCCAGTGAAAGTAGCTTTTGCGATGACCATCAATAAATCCCAGGGACAAACGTTCGTAAAGATTAGTGTTGATCTTCGCAGAGATGTGTTTAATCACGGCCAATTGTATGTGGCTTTCTCACGAGTACGTTCTTGGGAATCGCTGAAAGTTTATCTAGGACCACAACAAAATAGAATGGTCAAGAATTTTGTATACAAGGAATTGTACCAATGAACGAAAATTTTTTCCAATGACCAACAGGTATTTACCCACATAAGCCATTACTAAGTTTGTAATGTTTTCTATACTCATTGGTTATAATTTAAGTACATAATAGGGTTGAGAAAATTTCAAAAAATCTGACTGTTGTACCCCGGGTATTTCAATACCTCGATTATTAAGGGAAGGTCATTGCACCGGAATCGAGGTATGCAGCTGCAGGCGACGACCGCGCGTCGTTGCGAAATAATAACGAAATCCACCGTACAGTCAAGTCAGCATGTAGGCAAACGCGTGCAACTTGACACCTAACGCAGCATTTAGGCAATCGCGAGCGACTCGGCAAGTTACGCATCAGCTCAGGAATTGCTGAGTCAGCTATTGGGAAATTATTGACGATATTGTATTCTACCCGGAAACGAGAATTGTTTAAACAATTAGCAATCTGACGAAATATCTGACATCGACTAAAATTAAGCTGACATGCCTGCTCTCCCATCCATATATAGGGAACCGAGAGCAGGCACCCACTAGTCTCTTCGGAACTCCTGATTCTGTACGGTTGGTTACGTTTTGCTTGTTACGTTTTGTTAGTTACATTACGATTCACGTGACAATTACTTGTGCAAGGGCACGCAATTCGGTAGTAAGTGATACTACTAGTTCGGACAAGTTCTTCCGCGGGAAGACCACTGTACAAGGTGTACTCGATACGATTGGTAATAAACTCTAATTAACGAAGATTTCTGTAATGGACTCTAATAAACATTGTCGTAATAAACTATTTGGAAGATTTCTCTAATAAACTATAATAAATAGTAAATCGTGCGATTATAATTCTCTTGGGTTCTAACCCTTAACTGGATAAATCCCGAATCATAAGAGCTAACGGCTCTCCCGCAAAACCCAGAATAGCTAACTGAGTTTCTGCGGATATAACATGACGATATCAAATAATACTGTGAAAAACACTAAATTAAAATTTATAAGTTAACATCATATTCTTTCAAGGAGAGAATATAATACATCAAAGGTTCGCTCCCCAGCAGATCATCACCGGACACCTGAATTTGATACAAAACGAATATGCAGGCGAATCCCACGGATGAGGACGCAAAGGGGGAGGGCGACCTATTTTCATTTAAATTTACATTCGACGTAAATGTGTATATATATAATAGTTTTGGTTTAAAAGTATCGATCGCAAAATTCAAAAAGTGATATTATTAAATCTAAACAAAAACAGAGACCAACTACCGTACAAGAGCGCTGCAGCGCCACCTGTCTAAATCGCGCGCGTAGCGCGCGCAAATGTCTAGTAACGTAAGTAATGCCTTTGTTTGAAAATTATGTAATGTATATGTTGCAGAGGATAATCGGCTTTTTATATTTACGTTCTATTAGACTTGATACTGATTTTTAAAAATATAAGCAAAATTGCAAAAAAAAATTTTCTGAAAGAATCTGTCTTGCAATTTATTTTCATTCAATATTATTTAAACAAAAAATATCAAATTCACCTTCAGGATTTATAAATGTTTAATAATATATACCAGTCACTGTTAAAATCTGTATTGCAGATGGAAGAAATTCCAGGACAAGTGGATGGAACGTGGCGCTTCTTATACCTAGGATTTGTCTATTATTTCGATCGAAGAATCCACCGGTGCGTTCTGAGGATTGCAGTGGGCTGTCCAGGACGAGTGGTTGTCACATCAGACGGGACCGTGACAATATTGCATATTCATACACATGGACCTCAGCAGTTTGTCACCGAGAGAGCACGTATGAGGGAGGAGTTGCTGCGTCTCAGCCGAGAAACCTTGACACCACTACGGCAGCTATATGACGAAGTGTCTCATCGGTAAGTATAGACAACATGCTTTTTAAAGTATTATGCACCAAAAGCTGCTTGAAAATAGTAAAATTAAAGTAATACACTATAACCATTTGCAGGATATATTATAACTATCAATTTTTGCAAATGTTGAGCGTTTCGAGTCTCTCCCTAGCGTATCAGCCCACTGTAAATCTCACTGTCAATCCACCATAGAATCCACCAATGCATACACAGAGCGAGATTAGGAAATGCAAGCAAATCTAAGTCTGCGTTGTCTCAACTTTTTTCTTATATCAGCTGTCGAAGGAGACAGCAAATTGGTTAGTTCTCAGATTTCAACCAGTTATGCTTTGTGAAAATCAAAACTCAGGTTCCAGCGTAGTGCAGAAAATCGAAGGTATATAGAGCAAAAATACATGAGAGTCAACTTTTTTTCTGACTAATTCCATCAGCCGTCAAAGGAATTAACAACATTTTTGTGCAACGGCTGTCTTGCACAACAATTTTTCTGATCAGTCAGGAAAAAAGTTGACACTCATCTATTTTTGCTCTATATTCCTGCGATTTTCTGTACTATGCTGGAACCTGAGTCTTAATTTTCATAAAGTGTAACTGATTGGAATCTGACGACTAATCAATTTGCTGTCTCCTTCGACACCTGATCTAAGAGAAAAGTTGAGACAGCGCACACTCAGACTTGCTTACATTTCCTAATTTTGCTCTGCCTTATGCTGTTGTAGACATTAACTCTCAATATAGCTTTCCTTTCAATTTTATATTACCACCAGTTTTTATGGTAGTCGGAAATGTTTGAAAAAAAACTTAACTATTTAACAATAATCATCTGCATATCTCGTAACTTATAATTATAGACAAGAAATAGGAGTTGCAATCGGGGTAACATTCGGTACCGTTCGTGCGAAAATGGAGAAGGAACGGGCAATGGCTCGTCCACCGATACCTGAAACTCTTCGCGCGCTCGGCGAAACATTGGACATACATGAAGTTGCGGCGTTGATTTATCGAGGTTTTGTGACCGCCACTGACGGCTCAACGGCGATTATATTTGCGAGTGACTTGATGATTGCCAAATTGAATGTCGCTACCACAATTTACACCGACGGAACTTTCCAGGTAAATATTTTTGTACAAACAAACCATTTCTTGCACATTTTCGTGAATAAAATATTCGGCATTGTTTCGCAGATTGTTCTAAATCGACCAGCGGTATTACAATTGTACTCGATCCATATTCAGATCATGGACACTGTAAGTGTTATGGCATTTATTATATCGTCGATTCATTTTCAGTATTATTCTTGTTTTCAATGGCTATCCTTTTTTAGAGTTTCCCAGCGGCGTATGTTATTTTCAAACGTCGGACAATGGCTTTGTTCACGGTCGTATGGGAACGCCTAGTCGAATTGGCACCCGGTCTCCGCACAAATGCAGTCGAGGTGATGGGAGACTTTCAAAGAGCAGCTATCATGGCGATCCATGCCGTGCTTCCGGAAGTAGTGGTTCGAGGAACCTGGTTCCACTTCAATCAGGTACAATTTCGCATGTATTTATGCATGATTTTTCAATTTTACGGAGATTCGTGCGAATTTATGGCTCTTACGTGCGAAAATAAATCATTTTCTAATCTTTCAGGCCGTTCTGCGCACGTGGTCTCGCCTGGGCTTATCTGCCGCTCCGTCAGAACTCATCAACATGACGATGGGTCTGCCATTGGCACCGTCCGATTGGTATCAAGAAGGCCTGAGAGTTTTAGATACGGTAGCAGATGGTTACGCAGATCGTTATCCGGCAGTTCTGGAGTTTCAGCGGTACATTCGACAACAATGGACACCCCTCGCAGTAGTATTATCTGTGTACGGTGCATGCCTGTGCACACATAACGTGAGCGAGATGCATCATCGACGAACAGCAGCAAGACTCGGAAGTGCATATCTCAGTATATGGATATTCTTCGGTAAATTTGTTTACCTTTTTGGTTAGCACGGGCGTAATCAGCTGAATAACCGTTCTTTTCGTGTATTATATAACCTTAATTTAAATTACAGAAGATCTAGTCAGCCTAGCCGCTTGCGACGATGTCGATCTCCTCCGAGTCGAGCGCGGGGAGCGAGTACGGCGCACTATGAGACGCGGGCATCTCTTAGAAGACGTCCGTGTAAAAGACGCCCAAACTCGACTCATGTCTGGACAGTGAGTTTCGATGCATATTTATGGGTATCGGTAGTTAATCCCTCAGAAATTAAATAATTTTATTTATGCAGGTACACGATCGCCGACTTTCTCCGGATCGCAGTCGATGGTGCGCGAGGAGCAGAATTGCAACAAGTCTTGCACGTCGCAGAAGGTCTGTAGTTTTTATAAATTTTGAAAAAAATTACTTTCGCAAAAGGACCAATTGCCTTCGTAAAAATGTCATTATCACGGTGACAAAGAAAATAATGCAACGCAACCATTGTATCATACTTAGTTAATAAATCCTTTTTAATTTATTTTCATATTTCAGTTGCTCCTGAAGAAGACCTCGAACTTGCCAGCGCGGATGATCTTCGACCAATTGATGTTCCACCATTCGGTAAATCGGATATGCCATATTTGCATTGATAACTGTTTAATGGCATAATTCGGTCAGCATCTGAAAAGTATTTTTCAATCCATGTAGTTCCGGAACGAATTAATGACAGGAATCGTGGACGTCGCATGGCCCGAGGGGCACACTATGGTGAACGTCGTGGCGCACGTCGTGGTGGTCGTCGAGGCATAGCTCGCGGCGTAGCCCGAAATAGTGTCCAGTCTGCAGGTCGAGGCGCAGCTTGGGATCGCGCCCGCAGGCAAAACCGCGAACGAAGACTGCCGGGTAATCTTTTAAAACTTTTTACTCACATATTCGGATAAAGCGGATCCGATTATTTAAACTTTTCTGCAGAAGTTGAAGAGAGAATGGTGGCGCCGCAACAGATCGCGGATATTGATGAGATAGTGGAGGTACCGCTTCTCGATCGCCCAAACGTCCTTCCAGCAGGTTTGGAAGAAGCTCCGAACGCTGCAATCGTAGAAGGTGTTCAACCAACGGGTGAAAACGTTGCAGCAGCACCGATACTACCTCTCCAACAAGCAGACGCGTTGGCGATGGATGACGATCTAGTCGATCTAGTCGAGCCTGGATCGCCCGTCTTTCCAGTCGCCTTTCCTAACGATCCTTCCTTATTTAATTTATTTGACTCTAATCACTTGTTGCAAACTTATTATCTATTTATTAAGTTTAAATCTTTATATTATTTTGACATTTTTAACAGATCCTGTGCACAATGCCGCGATGAGAATACCGCGCGAAAATGCACTCGAAGTACGGCGCAGGATTGCCGGAGATGACGAGAACTCGTGGCAGTGTATCGGCTGCACTACCCGCGACCGTCTGGTGGTTCTTGTGCCATGTGGTCATTCCCGTCTGTGCGAAACCTGCGTAACAAAGCTGGTAGCACGGGTTTGCCTATTTTGTAGGTCTCCAATAAGAAGTTCTTTGGCAATTCACTGAAAGAAGCGGGGCTTCCCAATTTTCGTTATTGTCCACCATCGTGTTTTTTTAAGATTTTTATTTGATCTGACGATATCGTGCACCCATAACGGGTCAAGTAATATCGTATAACTATGTACGTAGATTATGGAAGAAAAAAAGTCTAAAGACAAATTTTCGTCGACACTAGTTCTAAAAACTTAGATCCCGCGTTTTTAAGCCCGCCTAGGTGTTATTGTTCGAATTAATTCGAAGCGTAATAATACTATTCATATATATTTTCTTGACTATTGATATATATTTTCTTTTTTTATATAATCCCTGTACGAATAATTTGCGCGATGACCGATAAACGGAATTTTGCGAGGGACTTCTTTCTGCGATAGTCGCGGGAGTATTGCGATGTCTTGGTTTGTATACGTTCTCATTCGGTAGTCAGACGTCTTTATGGTAAAAAAAAAAAAAAAAATAACGAATAGCACAGCCTGTAGAGATTATTGCGACAATCTACTATAGTTACGCGTGGAAACGACGGAGACTTTATAAAAGAGGATTTATTTATTTTGTTCGATAGATCGATAGATAGATAAATAGTTAGATAGTTAGATAAATAGTTAGATAGTTAGATAAATAGATAGATAGTTCGATAGATCGAGTATCGTAGAGAGAAGTCGAGAAATTCTTCAGGATTTCGGACGAAACCTAACTTCGAGACGAACCTTCCATTAAGAGGGGGGATTTTCTTTCTTTTTTTTCGTAAGGTGACTTCGTATTAAAGTTGGTATGAAAAAAGTCCACCTAAACGATTCAACGTCGGAGAGTATGTATATGAGTGTGAACAAGAATAATGTTTGACGAGAGTGACGAAAGGCTACTGTTTTATAACAAATTTAATGTATTTTTTTAAATACTAGAAAAAAACAAAACAAAAGCATGGTACAGACTATGATCTCGTTTCTCATTATTACATCATTTTTATTACTTATGATACAACGAGAAGACACGAATCCCCGTCCTGTTGATTAAACAGACTTCTTCAAACTATACAATTATCTCGATACATCTTAGTATAAGAGTTTTATTTATTTTTTCCATTTCGACCGTCACGGTACAATGGAAAAATGGACGCGCATAATCCCGCGGGATGCGTCCAGGTTGTAGATCTTCATTTCAATTTATTTCCTGGGCCACACCTGTGTAGTCTGCATACGTTTTATGTTTTTCTGGAGCTGAAGTATTCCGTAAAGCGATGCTTCGGCTGTAGGGGGACAACCTGAAGAACATAAGACAATGTATAGGAGCTTCGGAAAAACGGTGTAATAGTCACTTTTCTAACGCATGCCCCTAAAATCCCGCTTTCCGTTCCTGTTAAATGAGCGGAGAAAGGCACTTTTTCGCATCGCCTGCGAGAAAAATATTGGGCATGCGCAAAACGCAATACGATCAAACGCACTAGTAGAATAATAGTTAAAAGGCCTTTGTAACTCATGTATGAAAAGTGCTACTTTTCGAGCCTGCCGAGAGAAGTAGCGCTTTACAGCCAAGTGCACTATAAATGCACCATAAAAAAAGTCTAGACAATTTTTCGCCGATACTAGTTATCAGACTAGCGCTTTTAAGCTCGCTCTGGTGTCTCGCTCGAATTCACTCGAAGCGCAATAACACTATACCCATGCCATTTTTTTAAGTGACTAAATATATATATATATTTCAATCCTTATTTGAGACTTGAATCGATTATTTTAATCAAGTTTTACGATTAGAAGAATGTATGTAGCGGGAAGCCGTGTCATTCCTCCGCAGCCGTCTCTCAGTGCAAAGACGATAGCCTGATAGCTCGATTTTCCTACGAAAACGAGGCTGAATCGACAAATTGCCACCAACAAAATTTACCGGTGCCGGTACTGGTGCCGGAATCGATATTTTTATTGTTTAAAAAAGAAGAAATTGAAAAAAAGTTCTCGTTTCTTTCGTATAATTTTTAAAAACAACTGTAAACACTCAAATAATAAAGAATTGTTATATGTACATTTAACGTTTTCAAAGTTTTATTTCAATAATTTAACAATGAAAAAGATTAACTTAATCATACAATAATCATACAATAATGCAATGCAAAAATATGTGAACTTTCGCGATTGCACAACTGCGATCGTAAGGGATTTTTGCATGAAAACGTTATATCCCCACATTTGCGGAAAAGCAGTGATATTGCAAACCTATACCGTTTGGTATACATGGTAATATATAACTTATTATTAGCCTTATTTAATCACTTATTATTAGACTGTTTGGAAAAATAATCGAAATCCGTGATGGTGTTGTGCCGCAGAATCTCGGGTAGCTAATCCGGGTTTCTGTGCGCGAGCCGTTAGCTCGTAGGATTCGGGATATGCTCAGTAGAGGGTTGGAACCCACGTGAATTATAATTGTGTAGTTTTATTTAAAGCGTCTTTAATAACGTATCGATTATGTTATACAGAGATACTGTTACAATGCTTACGTTGTATCGCTTTTAACCCTGTGACAATTCTTTATCTGTCTTGCTTAATGTCCTTCCGAATTACTAATCACTTGTACACTTTGTACGCTTGACACACCCGATGGATTAACGTCTGTCGTGCGTTATCCTTCACGATAAGAGATTCTATATCACAATATTAGTCCAATGACCTGGTTATCGCGTTACGAGCTTCGCTCGGTGTAATGTGCCAGAATATGTAGTCAACCGTCAGAATCAGGAGCTCCGTGGAGACTGATGAGTGCTTACTCTCGATCCCTTTTATACGCATAAGAGAGTAGGCACGTCAGCTTAATATTGGTTACATGTTGTGTTCTACTTTATTCGTGAAAACAATGTCTTTCCAAATCCTCGCCTCTTTCGCGAGCGAGATTTGGAGTTTGTTTTTATTTCGAAACAGCTGGCTCCGGTATTCCCGAGTCGGTGTCCTCGTTACCGGGACCGAGCTCGCGACGGCCTTGCTGACGCAGCGGTGTCCGGTGACGCGAGGCGCGCTCGCCGGTCGACGCTCGACGCTAGGCGCGCGCCGTCGCATTCCAGGGTTATCTCGCAACCTCTGATGCCCTAATAATGCGAGGTTGCTACACCCGGGGTACAACAATTGTGTCGAGGAACAATAATATGGTAACTTACCGACTGTTGCCTGCTGTTCGCATGGTAACCGGCTGTGAAGTCCATTTAACCTGCATACTAGCAGTGGTTCTCATCAGCGGCAGTCTCGGGCCGCCCCCTTCCCTGCTAACCCGTGTAAGATTGCACGGGTGTAAGATTCAACGTCTGTTATAAATTTCGCGTGTAAGCTTTAGAAGTTGTTACATTTCGCGATTGTTACAAAATAATGTTGTTAAATTCTGAATGTGTTTCATTTTAAATGTAAAAGCTTTTTGAAGTGTTGTAAATTTGCGGTGTACGGTTTGCAATGTGTTGAAAAATCGTTTGTTACAAATTCGTCGTGTAAGCTTGAATGCCGTGTGGCATTTCGTGAAGTGTGAGATTCAGTTGTGTTACGGTGAACCGGTGTACGTTTGAGCGGTGTACGTTTGAAGGCGCCTCGAACAAAGTCGTCTCTGTATCACAGCAATGCTCCCCAACTTACTTTCAATGAGTAATATTGTACCAGTTGCTTTATATATGTAGTGATGCCGCGAGAGACGAGAGAAACAAGACAAGACGAGACGAAAAAGTCGAGAGTCGAGACAAGAGAACATTTTTTTCTTCTCGGCTGAGGCGATACAAGACGAGAGAGAAACCTCGAGAGTCGATACAATAAATCGAGAAATTAAAAAAAAAAGTTTGAGAAGAAACAAAAGACATAAAAATTGGAAAATAATCAAATACAAAATAAAACTTTTATTCGTACAGAAAACTCAAGATGATTAATATGCTTGTATTATCACTAATCAGAAATTGTAATAGAATGATACACTTAAGCTTATAGTACGCGACACTTTGGCTACGATATTTTTGGTCTGGCAAGTAAACTTTTCAAGAAATAAAAAGTAAACCGAGAATAAACCTTTCTTTTTACTGTAGTTTAGCTTTGATGATTGAAGCCAAAGTGCATTGAAACCAGGAGTTCAAGCAGAGAAGGATTTCTGCATTCTGGTTACTCAATCTGTTCCGTATGATGAATCCAGCTTTTGAAAATAGGCGTTCTATCGGCGCGCTTGATGCGCGAATAGCGAGATAATCTCGAGCCATTTTCGCGAGTCTCGGGAAATATTTTTGATTTTGTTTCCACCATTCCAAAATGTTGACGTATCGATCAGCTCGGTTTAATCGGAGGTAGTTGTCGAGTTCGATTCGCCAACTTTGATTACTCCTCGCCGACGCATACAATGCGTTTACTCCTTTCGTGTAGTCATCGTCTGAGTCGGTGTCACTTTCGCGTTCGATGGACGGTTGAGTCTCGTCGATGAGTTCGGCATATTTTGTTTTGAAAGTATGCTCGAATTCTTCGTACGACTTCTTCTTTAATGCTTTGCCCCAGGGAGTCTTGTCGAAAGATTGTAATTTGTGTCGAGGATCCAGTATCAAGACAACACAATATATCCAGTTGGACATTTCATAATGTTTTAATATTTTGTCTCGACCTGCCTGGAAAGCAAAAATGATTGATTCGTCAGTTTTGCTTCAAACAGACTTCCCGTCAAGCGCGTGGCACAACTTCTCGATACTGTCGATGAGAACATTAATGCCAACGACGACGGATGGAAGCGTGGCATATTGATCGCCGCACAGTATCGTCGAAAGTTTTTTGAAACATTTCAAATATTTTTGCAGCATGGAAAGTACTTCCCATTCCTCTTCAGAAATATAGAAACGTTTCAAGTCTGCGTTGTTCGACGCAAGAGCGGAAAGAGCTTTTTGCATCTTTAGTCCTGCCGTAATTAAGTCGAACGAGCTGTTCCATCTTGTCGAGACATCCAGAGGCAAGTCGATGAGTTTTTCTTCGAATACCTTGCAGTAATCGCCAAGATCGTTTTTCAACTTCTCGGATTTCTTCATTTTCTTACATAGATAGCGCAATTTGGCGATCGGGAGAATCTCTACTGTCGTGTTATGATCGGCTTGGTCGCTCCGACTCGACTCTGTTCCATTGCAGTTATCGTCAATCTCGTCTTCAGTGTCCGAAGAGCTCGAATTTCCATCTTCAGTATTGTCGACTTTTAGAGTTCTCAATACGTCCTGGACCACTAAATTCAGAACATGCGCGAAGCAACGGAAATGCTGTTCCTTCGCATCGAACGTTATACCGTCTTCGCTGAGTTTTTTTTCCAACTCTTTCATGAACGTGGTGTTAACTGAAGCATTGTCGAAAGTTATGCCCAGTATTTTATCAACGAGATCGGATTTTTTTAACGCATCGTAGAACATAGAAGCGATGTCTACTCCAGCATGTTGACCGTGACTCGGAATAAAATCTGTGGCCAACGAGTGCATTTTCCAGTCTTCGTCAATAAAGTGGGCAGTAACACCGTAATACGATTTTTATCGTATGGAAGTCCAGCCGTCGACCGTGAAAGATATCTTTGATTCGTTGGACTTCAGTAAGCCCATGACGATTCCTCGAACTTCTTCGTACATAGATGACGTTATAGCGGTCAATAACGTGCGCTTCGGAAACTGAAGATCCGGGTTGACGGCGCGAAAAAAACTTTGAGTGGAATCGTCATCGAAAATATTCAGCGGCAAGCACTTCCTCGCGATCCAGTCGACCAGAAGGGTGTGAAAGCCTTTCGTGGTCAGAACCTGTGAATCAAATTCGTAACTTAATTTCATTCTACAATTAATTTTTCTACAATATTCGTTCAACTAAGCATGCTTTATATATACACTCCAAGCCGATAGTAAAAAGGCGAGAGTTTCGAATATTAACGTAGTATGAACGCCTTGAGTGACGTCGCCTAATTTCGAGTGAGAACGCGAGACAATTACGAACACTTCTTGATGAGATAAAAATCCGAAAAAATCAAGCATATGAAAGGTACTGAAAAGATTGTTTTTGCATAAGAATAATTCCAAAATGTTATTAACAAATTACTAAAGTAAAAAGTTGTGCAACAAATTACCTGGCAACCTATTTGATTTCATGAGAATGATTTGGTACTTTTTTGAATACGTATGCATTTTTTTTCTTCAGAATTGTATGTTAAAATTTGTTTAAAATCGCATTTTTCACACATTACATGAAATTCAGAAGAATTTACAAATCTTTTTAATAACAAACAAAAATTTGGTTGTCGGGTAATTTGTTGCACAATTTCTCATTTCAGTTATTTCTTAATAACATTTTGGAATTATTATTGTGCAAAATGTTATTCGATCGATCGATTTTCAAGACTTCCAGAAAAAAGAAACAATTCCGCAATGTAAGAAATTTCTGAAAATTACTTATGGGTTTTGAAAATTCATATTTTTTTTAACCATTTATTTCCATGGTAATTGCGTAATAACTTTGTATAATTAACACAACGGAAATTGAGTGTTCTTGACATTGTTAATACGGTTGACTTTCTCCCCAAATTTTCAACGTATCACAAAGCACTGAAATTTAAATGAAAATTAAACTTTCGGTTTGGAATGTATGTAAAATGTACAACATGTTTAGATCGTACCGAATCTATATATGAAACATTTTTTCAATACATAAAACGTCAAAGAATAGAACAAACATTAAGAGATCATATTCGCTCAAAGGCACCGACTAAGACTTTTATTTTTTACATTCTAATGAATTCGCGAGGATTTTTCATTTTTTTTTTACCTGCTTTTGCTTCGATTGACGAAAGGCATCCTCGAGAGTCTTCTGTTGTTTGTCTCCGCGTGGCGTCGCCGAAAAAAGCTGATCATGGAAAGCTCTGTGTTTATTTTTCAAATGCCATTTGATGCCCGACGTGTTCGAATTTTGCATTTTTATTTCGACGAGGTTTTCGTTTTTTTTTGCACAGCTTACAGATGCCAATTTTCACTTTGTCGATGACTTTGAATTCGAAGAATTCACCGTAACGATTGTTACTTCTGGCGATCGATGTGGAATCTGAAGGAACTTCCGAGCCGCTTTCGTTAGTCGAATCTGCGACATAACCTTTCGTCATCGATGCCTCCCCGTCACCGTCGTTTCCATCTCCTTTTGAGGATGAAGACGGCTTGTTTCCGCGAATAATATCGCCTGTTCTTGCCCGTTTCATCGCTAAAACGTCACACGTCTTTTCGCTCTCTCACTATAACGCAGAGATGCAGCTTCGAGTTAGACACGAAAAAACACGTTGCCCGGCGAAAAATATTCTACGCCATATTGTGCGCGAACTTCTCTTGTAAGAGGGATCGCGCGCGTCGAGACAAGGAAGGCAAATGCGAGCGAACAAAGGTAGCGTCGAACGTGGGGAGGTGGGGACATGCACGTCTGCAGTCTTTCGACTACCGTCGTAGCGCTCACATCGGTACGAGATATGACACCACATAAGCTTTCTCTCTCGCACTCCCTGCCTCTTATCAACGTGTACTTAGGTGTAAGCTATAATCGCGATGAGAAAGGATACAAATCCATTTTAATGATGTCTTTATTCTAACCCGTGGGCAAAAAAGCAAGCGGCCGAAAAACAGGCGAGCAAAAAAGCAAGCGGCTAAAAAACAGACGGGCAAAAAAGCAAGCGGCCAAAAAATAGGCGGGAAAAAAGCAAGCAGGCGAAAAACAGGCGGGCCAAAAAGCAAGCGGCCAAAAAAAATGGCGGGAAAGCAAGTGGCAAGTGGCCAAAAAACAGACGGGAAAAAAGCATGCGGCCAAAAAAGAGGCGGGAAAAAAGCAAGCGGACAAAAAACAGGCGGGAAGAAAGCAAGCGGACAAAAAACAGGCAGGCTAAATAGCAAGCGGCCAAAAAACAGGCGGCAAAAAAGCATGCGGCCAAAAAACAGGCGGGCAAAAAAGCAAGCGGCCAAAAAACGGGGGGCCAAAAAACAGGCGGACAAAAAAGCAGGCGGGCTTGGTTGCCCGCTTCCTTTTTTGCCTGCCGGCTTTTTTGCCTATCCTCTTTTTTTGCAAGCTTGCCTTTTTTTTGGCTGCATGCTTTTTTCCTGCCTTTTTTTTGTCCACTTGCTTTTTTGCCCGCCTGTTTTTTGGCCGCTTGCTTTTTTCCCGCCTGTTTTTTTGCCGCTTACTTTTTTGCCCGCCTGTTTTTTGGCCGCTTCCTTTTTTGCCCGCTTGCTTTTTTCCCGCCTGTTTTTTGTCCGCTTGCTTTTTTCCCGCCTGTTTTTTGGCCGCTTGCTTTTTTCCCGCCTGTTTTTTGGCCGCTTGCTTTTTTGCGTGCCTGTTTTTTGGCCGCTTGCTTTTTTGCCTGCCTTTTTTTGCCTGCTTGCTTTTTTGCCCGCCTGTTTTTTGGCCACTTGCTTTTTTGCCCGCCTATTTTTTGGCCGCTTGCTTTTTTGGCCGCATGCTTATTTCCTGCCTGTTTTTTGCCCGCCTGTTTTTTGGCCGCTTGCTTTTTGCCCGCCTGTTTTTTGGCCGCTTGCTTTTTTCCCGCCTGTTTTTTGGCCGCTTGCTTTTTTGCCCGCCTTTTTTTTGTCCGCTTGCTTTTTTCCCGCCTGTTTTTTGGCCGCTTGCTTTTTTGCCCGCCTGTTTTTTGGCCGCTTCCTTTTTTGTCCGCTTGCTTTTTTCCCGCCTGTTTTTTGGCCGCTTGCTTTTTTGCGTGCCTGTTTTTTGGCCGTTTGCTTTTTTGCCTGCCTTTTTTTTGCCTGCTTGCTTTTTTGCCCGCCTGTTTTTTGCCCGCTTGCTTTTTTCCCGCCTGTTTTTTGGCCGCTTTCTTTTTTCCCGCTTGTTTTTTCGACACTTGCTTTTTGCCTGCCTGTTTTTTCGCCGCTTGCTTCTTTGTCTGCCTGTTTTTTGCCTGCTTGCTTTTTTGGCCACTTTTTTTAAATTATCGTACACTGACGTAAATTACCTGGTGATTACCGTACTTTGGCGTACGGTAACCGTAGTCGTGCGGGCGGTTATACAGCTTCTGATTCTGAACACTGTGGCACTGTGCGCGATTGGCGATAGCCAATGAGTGCTCTGCTTTGCGGCTCTGCGGATTGCTAACCGCGCGCAGTACTCGCTCTCTAATACCGAGCCTCGGCCTCCTTTACGAACTCGGACACAGGAAATAAAAAACGGGTGTATCGAAATTCCGATATTTGTGTATTGAGTATTGATACTTGAAAATATCGGTACGCCAAGAATCGATACAAAATATCGATATTTGGGTCGAAAAATATCAATATTCCAGATATCGATACTATATCGCCCATCACTAGGGCGCGTTGGAAAGCTGGTGCCCGAATTATATTATAAAAGTGTCGCCGGTATTCCGATGCGATGCTTCATTACTGAGAAAATCGAGAATGAAGAATCCGCTTCCGGCATATTGGAGTATATATACTTGGTGGCGTCTCGCTAACGCTTAAAAACTTTTTTTAAGTACGTGGCGTCGAGACGCTACCGCGTCTCTTGATGAGAAAATGAAATTATGATTATTTTTAATTGCATTGGATCATTACGTGGAAAATTTGAAAAATATGAAATTCTCGAAACGAGACGAGAATATTCATTTCTTGTCGAGAATAATTCAAGACGATAAATGATTTTTCTCTCGATAGTCGATACGAGACGAGACGATAATTTTCATACAACCGTCGATACAATACGAGAGAATACACATTCTCGTCTTGTCTTGTCTCGCGGCATCACTATACAGTAGTAGGCAATTGAAGTGGAACAAGCTGATTTTGGCGTAAGTATATGTGAACGGGCCCAACTTTTACCAAAAATAGCAAAAAATATCATGTTCCACTTCAATTGCCTACTACTGTATATATGGGGCATTCCATACCGATTCGACCTACGTCGGACCCTCGACCTCTTCAATTCGGTTGGTAATTTTTATAATATTGTTCTAACTCTAAAAATCACTCAAAATAAAAAAAAATTAATTTGCATTAATGACAATTTTTCAACGTGAACATATTTTTAGCAGGAATTAAAAATTCCGAAAAATCCTGCATTTGATATGAAAATGGTCAAGCTTAAACCCAGAATGGTAAAAAGTTTGCTTCTAGATGTTTTTGGAGCTTTTTCTTTCTTTTTTTAAGTGAACATATTGCTAACCCAAATTAACAAATCTGAAAAAATTCTAAAAAATCCTGTATCAAATATGAAATTTTAAAAGCCTAAACCCAGAATGGTAAAACGTTTGCTTCTAGATGTTATTTGAGCTTTGCTTTTTTTTTTAAAGTGAACATATTGTTAGCCCAAATGAAAAAATCTGAAAAAATTCTCAAAAATTCTGTATCAGATATGAACATTTTCAACCCTAGAGCGAAAGTGGTATCGCATTAGCTTCTATTTTTTTTTCTTAAATATAATTTTAAATAATTTTAAATAATTAAAAAAATAGAAACTAATGCGATACCACTTTCGCTCTAGGCTTAAAAATGTTCATATCTGATATAGGATTTTTGAGAATTTTTTCAGATTTTTTTATTTGGGCTAGCAATATGTTCACATTGAAAAATTGTAATTAATGCAAATTAATTAAAAAATTTAAAAATTTGAAGTGATTGTTAGAGTTACAACAATATTATTAAAAAATTACCAACCGAATTGAAGAGGTCGAGGGTCTGACATAGGTTGAATCGGTATGGAATGCCCCATATATACTTTAGACAGGGAATGATATTGTAATAGAAACCTGCTGCATAAAATCATTGAATATCCATGATGGGAGCGCGATGAAAAAGTATTCGTAGTTTTTTCATAAAAAAGTACATAAAATACAGAAAAGTACTTGAGTACTTGAAGTACCAAACAAATACTCGGTACTTACAGTACTGTCCAACTCTCAAAGAAAATAAATAAGTTATAGATTCGTAATGAATGTGAAAAAAAGATTAAATATAGTTCCTGAGCAACGATTAAAAAAAAACGTTTTCGAGCATTTTTGTAACCAATATTGCAATAAAAAACTGAAATTTTCATATCGCTACCTCATAAAAGTTGAAAATTGAAATTATTATATCGCTTTCTCATGAAAGTAGGCAATTGAAATTTTCATATCGCTTTCTCATAATGTTCCCTTATTCGTGAAGCCTCTTCTATGAGAGAGCATTGTCTGTAGTTTTGGCTTCCTCATACAAAAAGCTTCGCAATTAAAGGGATATTATGAGAAAGCAATTTAGGTCGATTAAGCTAGCACCCCCACCGTGCCCGACATTTTTTTTAATGTCTCGAAATAATAAGCTTTTTAAGGGCTTTCGGATGCCACTAAAAAAATGTTTGGACTCATCCCTGTTTCGAGAAAATCGAAATTGGAAAGTGGCGGTGCCAGCTTAACATTAAGCCAGGGCCAACGTTTTTTGTATAACACTTAAAAGCGTTTTTTTAGTCTCAGAATTATAGGCTTTTATGGGCTCTTCAGATATGCAACCCTCAACTTCCCGGGGTCAACCCCTATGAAGGCAGCAACCTTTATACATTTTCAAACAAAAAAAATCGTTTTTCCCCAAATCTATGTGGAATATTTATGGGCCATTCATAGGCTCTATTCCCAACCTACCCATTATTCACTAGATTTATTTTAGCCCATCGGAACCGCCCCGTGTCGACAAAACCACCCCCGAGATAGAGGACAAAGGCCGATCTTTGAGTACTGATGGTTCGCAGGTTTGACTATAGTCCCAACAATTACTCACATGTACGCAATCGCCTTTGCATTACCTTACGATTTTTCGGCTGGACCATGTCGAAAAAACTACCCCTGACTACCCCTTTCGAGATGGGAGTGCAGCCCAAAAATCATCATAAGGTAATGACAAGGCAAGTGCATACATGTGAATGATCGTTGACACTATAGTCAAACCTGCAACCCATCGGTACTCGAAGATCGGCTTTTTCCCTTCCTCGGGGGTGGTTTTGTCGATACGGCGCTGTTGCAATGGGCTAAAATAAATTCAGTAAATAGTGGGTATGCTGGGAACTGGGCCTATAAATAGTCCATGCCACATCTACGTAGATTTGCCACATCTACGTAGATGTGGCAAAAAAATATTATTTTTCTTTAAAAATCTTAAAGGGTTGCCAACTTAATAGGGGTTGAACCCGGGAAGTTGCAAATTGCATATCTGAAGAGCCCATAAAAAGCCGATAATTCTGAGACTAAAAAAGTGCTTCTAAGTGTAATCAGAAAAAAGTTGGCACCGGATTAATGTTAAACTCGCACCCCTCACGATTTTCAATTTCGATTGTCTCGAAACAGGAATGACCCTAAAAATAAATTTTAGTGGCATTTGAGATCTCATAAAAAATCTGTAATTCTCATGTAAGTTAATAAATAAACCAAAAATAGCATAAATGATCCAAAAAACTTGATGTACATAAAACCTCAAAAACACCATACAAATGATCCGAAAAAGATGAATGTATATGTTGTTCCTATTATGCAAAAAGTAGTCAAATATTCAAACCGCTCTTCACATGTATTGCCAAGTACATTCAACTTTTTAACAACAAAATAAAATAACAATAAAAAAAATTTAATGTAACAAAATGAAAACAGATTTTATTGGAAAAAAATACTTGTCCGGCCGTAGACGATGAGCTAACTTGGCGAGTTAACATAGATCGAAAAACAATACGGCCAGACCAGTATTTTTTTCAGTTAAACTTGTTTTTATTTTGTTACATTAAATTATTTTATTTTATTTTTAAAAAGTTGAATGTACTTGGCAATACATGTGAAGAGAGGTTTGAATATTTGTCTACTTTTTGCAAAGTAGGAACAACATGTAGATTAATCTTTTATGGACCATTTTTGTGGTGTTTTTGGGGTTTTACGTACATAAAGTTTTTTGGATAATGTACGGTATTTTTGTTGTCGTTTTTTTATTCTATGCGCTCGTGTCAAGTTTTTAACGCCATTTACGGCTTTTGGAACTTTGACAATTTTTCCAAACATAGTAATATCTTACGAAATGTACTTGTCTCCAGTTTTCTACACGATTTTTATAGTATTTTGGTGGCCCAGATAGAAAATTGTTGACAAGGAGTCAGCAAGAGTGCGGAACGCAACACCACGTCACGAGTCGAATAACGTAGCATGTACTACCGCATTAAGCTGTAAAGTAGCGACACGTTGAGACGTCACGCTGCGACGGCACGACGACTTCAAAGATGCGGAATATTTGAACACAATTCAGCGACCGCTGTGACGACATGATGGTTTGTAAATTGCTGAATGTTTCGCCGATATTTTTTGTTTATTTTTGCACTCACTGTACCGTATGAAATTGGAATCGGGTATAGAATTGTATTACGGGTGAGGGTCAAAATTTCGAACAACCAAATCCAGAGCGGTCGATATGTAGAATTTTCATTACTGTGAATATTGAAATAACGAATATGAGTCGATCGAAATTTTTATCTTGGATAGTTCGCTAATTCGAATAACTTTTTAGCAAACGACAATTTATTTGAATACTCGTGTATTCGAATATTCATTATCAGACAGTCTGCATTTGGAATGAATAAAATATCGACTCGAATATGTAGATGGGTGATTATTTCGAAGTGACAATAGAGAGCCGCTAACGTTTATAATAACCAATGTACCTAAAAGAAATGTGTCGAGAATATAAATTTCAAATGACTAAAACTTAGATACAGAATATATCGAAGGGCCAAAATAGCGAATGTCAAAATAGCGAACAGCGTAGAGGGCTACATTTACATTTTTGTAACGCATGCACGAAAAGTGCCAGGTTATGCATGGGCCGGCCGTGACAGAAGATGGCGCTTTTCGAGAAGGCGTATCGAAAATACGATAACCGTATCGAAAATACGATAACCGTGTCGAAAATACCGATAACCGTGTCGAAAATACCGATAACCGTATCGAAAATACTGTGCGCGCATGCGCACATCGGTTCTATTTTCCTTCGTGTCACGGCCGGCCATACATAACCTGGCACTTCGTGCATTTGTTACAAAAAATATTATGCGATACGAGTGAGTGAAAGCGGACTTTTGGCGGCGGTTGTGAAGCGGCGGCACTCGTCTCCTCTCGTGCGGCCGCTTCCCAACCTTCGCCAAAAAGTCCGCTTTTACGCCCTTGTATCGCAAATTACTTTTTTACTTTTTTGTGTCAGTTTATTTGTGTATTTCTTCCCTTGTTAAACAATAATTTGTGTATTGGAGATCAATTTAATATGCCTGGGATAAAATTTGAAAGAGAAATGCAATGGTTTTAAAAAACATTTATTTTCAACGTATAATAAAGCGATGATTTTAAGCGATAGCTGTTCACTTATTCGCTTGGCAGCCAAACTCTGCGCGGAACATCCGTCGATTCGGTACGACAGACGGGGCAGCGACGTTCACCTTGCGTATGCCATAAAATATGTACGCATGCGGCACAACTGCATCGATGTCCACACGGCCAAAATGAGTGTGTGGCGCTTGCTTCATAACATATTCGGCATGAGGCTGTAACAGAAAATTGTAACAAGGAGTACACATAATTTCAAACCATGACATTCATACAAAAGTATACGGTAATGACATTGACATTTTAAGAGACACAAATTGAAGTTTTTTAAATTCTTTAAGCTTTTTTTATTCTTACGAGTATTTTTTTTTTGCCAAAAACGAACTGAAACAATAAAGATCTTATTTGGCAGCACTTCCTTCACACATAATTCAATTCACCACAGCGACACGATTTTTCCAAGACATTTTGATCCTGCACATTGATTTTCACACAATTCGATTGACGGCGTTGAGTTCACTGTACACCTCGATGCAAAAGGTCTCAAACCAACAGAATCGTTCCTTCACAAAGCCTATCTTACACACTGTTTTTCCTTCATATTTCAAATGCCTACTTGCTTTTTACACGACATTTCAATTGTACACATTTCGATTACCTATATTACTCACCCCTAAAATCTGTTTGAACACGCTTAATCTACTTCGCAGCCCGATTAACGACGTGTGTTCAAACAGTCTTTGAGGCAAGCAATGTGCGTAATCGAAATATGTACAATGTAAATACCACGAAAAAAGCGCGCGGATGTTAGAGATGTGAAAAAATGGTATGTAGAATAGAGTTCGTGGAGTGACGAGCGTGTTGGTGCGAGACTATATTATATCAGATAGTGCAGTAAACTAAGTATGTTTAAAGGATTTGTGTGGAAATTGGTGTGCAGAATCGAAATATTACGATCGGAATGTATTGGAAAAAGAACGTGTGAACATTAAAAATTTGAAGGACAAATGATGTACGAGATAAAGTTTGAAAAAGAACGAATGTATCGTCGATGTGGTGGCTCGAATTGTGTGGGGAGGAAGGGATGTCGTTAAACAACAGTTCTATTCTCAGTAACGGGCTAAGCAGGCATATGAGCGGTGGGCCCTTCCGTTCAGATACCAGGATAGCCCGCAATTAGACTGTAAATATTAGCGATATTATCTTTTGCATTAGATGCAACATCGATCTCTATTATGAAAAGAGTTGTTCGGCGAAGCAGAAATACGATTTTTGCCCTATAGCGCTTTTAAAAACGCCCCGGTTACCGAAAGACACATCGATTGCAACTTTACTAGTCTAACGCCTGACATTAAGGTACGCTGCGAACGAGCAAACTCTACGAAGCTATCTTTTGCCCCAAAAGTTAACTTTGATTTCGTAATCATTTAAACACTGACGTGTTTATCTGATCTCGGTATAATCATAGGCACAGAGAAGTACAATCACCACATTTCCCTCCAACGCTTGAGAAAAACGCCGGCATCACCGCAGGTCGCATTGACTCCGAAGAGAAGCGGCCCTATGGATCCGATGCCTTACGGCAAGGTACACTGAGGACGGTCGACATTCCGCAGAGCTATGATTTATAGACAAAAAAGTTTATTTAGATTTTTCAACTTTAATAACCGTCTTCGTAACTTTGATGCCCGTATAAGCATACCGCGAACGAAGTACGACCACCTCATGTCCCTCCAACGCTTGAGAAAAACGCTGGCATCACCGCAGGTCACGTGACTCCGAAGAGAAGCGGCCCTATGGATCCGGTGCCTTACGGCAAGGTACACTGAGGACGATCGACATTTCGCAGAGCTATGATTTATATACAAAAAAGTTGATGTCGATTCTTCAACTCTAATAAAGGTTTCATGATTTTGATCCCCGTATAAACATACACCGAACGAAGTACGACCACCTCATTTCCCTCCAACGCTTGAGAAAAACGCCGCATCACAGCAGGTCACGTGACTCCGAAGAGAAGCGGCCCTATTGATCCGATGCCTTACGGCAAGGTACACTGAGGACGATCGACATTCCGCAGAGCTATGATTTATATAAAAAAGGTGATTTCGATTCTTCAACTTTAATAAAGGTTTAATGATTTTGATCCCCGTACAAACAAACACTGAACGTAGTACGATCATCTCGTTCCCCTCCAGTGTTTGGGAAAAACATCGGTATCACCGCAGGTCACGTTGACTCCGAAGAGAAGCGGCCTTATGGATCCGGAGCTATAATTTGTGATCAATAAGTGGAATACTATATCTTCTCCTGCAAATGACTACACACGTGATGCTCAATGATACACATCTTTTGTACTATTATTGACCGTAATGTTTTCATTTTATCTACTGTCGTATTTGTATTATTTTATCTTATTTAAAAGTTCCGAACGCGTGTGGCTTTTTTTATATTTATTCCTAAGTAGTTAGAATGCCCTTAACTCAATAACTGAATTGTGAACTCATTATCAAAATCGTAGAAGTAGAATATGTACATTTTTAATCACAAAAAATATATAAGTTTAAAGATTCTAAAGTGTCATGACTGAATACCGGGGCTGTTGAATTTGCGTCGTTTTTGCGGTTCTCGCCCAAATATTTCAACAAATAATGCTACTATTACTATGAATGAGCTTGAGCGTTAATAAAGTTGCCAATAATTATCAATCAATTAGATAGCAGCAAAGTAACGAAGATTATACTACATTTTTCTTAAAATGTCAAAGTCATAGTGCATGTCGGTCGTTTCATGTTAAAACGAACGAAAAAAGTTTAGTAGTGAAAGATATATTGGAACCTAAACTTTTGTTCATCAAGAAAGCAGGTACCATCGAGTGAGTCGCTTTCACATGATTTCATTTCATAATATAGTTTTACAAATAGAGTTTTGCATGAGAAAAATACAAGCAAAGATTTTTTAAATTTGCTACTTCAGCCATCGTTATTTAAAATTACATCGAAGGTAGCATATTCGAAAGTATCGTCGAAATAACATGAAACGACATATGGAATGAAAAATGTGCCGTAACAAAATCATTGTATCACAAAACATATTTACAATATACAAATATTTCACAGAAACTGTGAGATTCTAAACCAAGTCAAAATCAATGTCAGAGAGATCATAAATGAACTTTGTTAGACACTTACAATCCAGGAAATTCCAAAATTACGAATAAATCGTCTCACCTACCAATAAAATGCGAACGTATAGTTTCCCTGGCGAAATGTTGTCTATAACTAACTTTCTACGCCAAACCTACGCTGTATCTACAACTTTATACGTCGAAGTTGTCGAAACATTTACACCAAAACTACCACTTACCATGCAAAGCGTCATTGAAATTACAACTTATAATGCTAAGCGCCAACCGGTGCGGTGGTCTAGCGGTTAGCATGCTCGCCTCTAGACCAAAGCATCGGGAGGTCGACGGTTCGATTCTCGGTTTCGTAGTCTTGCCGAGAATAAAAATATGGGCGGGACGAAGCTCCAGATATATACATCGGTCACTCGCACGTAGTAACTCTAAGTGTGAGTGTCGGATGTATATAGTTGTACTCCATGTTTACATTCTCGGTCAGACGCGACGAAGCTCCGATGCCAGAAATCGAACCTGAGACCGGCTGTATCGGCATAGGTTTTCCGCAGTTTCCCTATGCCCATGGCAGAAAATGTCATGGCAAATGCGATACAGAGGGGGAAGTCGGATGCGGCCGCAAGGGGGACGGGCTACTCACCCGGGCCGACCCTGTATATAGGCGCGTATGCGCCTGCATGGTGGGAGAAAATGCAAATAAACAAAAAAAATTGCTAAGCGCCACCGAAGCTACAACTCTATCTATGAGAAAGTGCGAGAATTGGAACATGTTTGTACAGTATCGCAATAAGTTGTAAATTGACAGCAACATGCTAATCGCATTAACTCGTAAATGTTTGTACTCAATTGTAGTTATTTGTAGAAACAACTACAATTTTCTACGGAAAGCTATTGCTTAATAGGATGAGAGAATAAGGACAAACTACAACTTTTTGCTAAAATTGACAAGTACCTACCAACATCTTCCAAATCTCGCATTTTTTGGTAAATAGTTGTAGATCGTCAGCATTCCGTAGTTCTGGGTAGGTAGTAGATCTTTGTAATCAGTTGCAGTTTTTTGTAGTAAAACTACAACTTTCTATAGAAAACTATAACTTATTGGGATCGACAAGATGTGGACAATCTACAACCTTTTATGAAAATTGACACCTACCTAAAAACATGTTTGAAATCTCGTATTTTTTCGTAGATAGTTATAAAAGTTGTAGTTTGTCCACATCTTGTCGATTCTGATAAGTTATAGTTTTCTGTAGAAAGTTGTAGCTTTACTCCAAAAAACGGCAACTGATTACTAAGATCTACTACAAACCCAGAACCATAGAATGCTGACGATCTACATCTACAAATAAATATCAGATTTGGAATATGCTTGTAGGTAGTTGTCAACATTAGTAAAAAGTTGTAGTTTGTCCGCATTATTTCGATTCCATTAAGCTCTAGTTTTCCTTAGAAAATTGTAGTTATTACTGCAATTAATTACAATTGACTACAAAAATCTACTACATACTATGGCCAAGATATTTACTCTTTCGGTTGAAGTCCGAAACTGTTGTCGAAAGTTATAGTTAATAGTTAAAAGTTATTCTTTTTACGGGGAATTACAACTATGCATGCATCCGAATGAACATTTTTCACTGCAATATGGTAGTTGTAGAAAATCGTAATTTCACGGAGAAACCCATACTTTCTACGAGGAAATACGAAAAACCACGTCTTACTACATATCTACTTCTCCGCACAGTTCACCGAAGTTGTAAAATACTGTTGTGATTTGTCGAAAGTTGTAGTTTCTACGAAAAAATTACGAAAAACTATGGCCAAGACATTTCGGTTAAATTAAAGTCCTTTTCGGTTAAAGTCCGAAACAGTTCTCGAAAGTTATGGTTACTTGTTAAAAGTTGTACTTTTTACGCGACATTACAACTATGCATGCATCCGAATGGACATTTTTCATTGGAAGATGGTAGTTGTAGAAAATCGTAATTTTACGTAGAAACCCGTACTTTTTATGAGGAAATATGAAAAATTACGTCCTACTACATTTTTACTTCTCCGAACAGTTCATCGAAGTTATAAAATATCGTTGTGATTCGTAAAAAATTGTATTATGACACTGGGTGCGAAAATGGATGTTTTATGCACGCTCCGTGCACAAAACTTCAATTTGCACACCTCGTGAAGTAAAATTTCGTACGAAACACGTGCGATAAAACTTATTCTGACTCGTGTGGTTGCAGCACTTGCCTTCGGCTTGTGCTGCAAAGTCACTCGTCGGAAGAAGTTTAATCGCACTTTTATCGTAAACTACTAGTTTCTACTACGAATTACAAGTAATCATGCTTTCCTTGTTTCCATTTTTGACCCAAGTCTATCTATTTGCTAAGATATCGTTATTCAATAAAAGTAATAACATAATCTCGTAAATCGAGACACTTACGCTCTTCAAATTTGATATCTTTAGTGTGGATATATGGAACTTCATTCACACAGAATTATTTAATTATTTTAGACCTTCCTAATTTCCGGTGCTTGAATTGACTCATATTTCAATTAAATATTCATTACTGTTCGCGCCAGGGCGAGGAGGGGTTTGGATGCGACTGGCGGAAGGGTAAAATGCGGAGGTGGTAGAAACTAATCCACCCTCGAATTATCTGGAGAACAAAAGTAATTTATTTGGTAACAAAAATGTACAAAAAAGGTAATCGTGACAACCGACAGTTAATCCTCGCGAATTAAGACAATCGAGCGCTCTCGCGTCGAGGATACAACCGAACTGATAAGGCCTACGGGCGATCAACCGATCGCCTGCTTAGCTTGAATATCGAAGCGTGCGACGTTGCCAAGTACAACGACACACGACAAGCGCGAATATTCCGTGAATTGGTAGGCCGAGTGAATACGGAGCTTATTGTGGTGATTCGGCCACAACAATTACCTTATTCCGAAAACTATGTTTCCTGTACAATTATGCATACAACTACTTTACTATGCAATGATTTGAGTTGACAACATTCACGAGTGTCTAACAAAGTTTATAACCATTCTATGACCAGTAAATTTAAGATCAGAAAAAGAAAATATACTAATGAATAAATCAACAATGATATTGTTACCATTATTTGCTGTCCTTTCGACTTGTTCTTGGAACACTTGCAGTTGATTCTGCACCTCCTGTAACTGTCCTCGCAGCTGCGCGGCTTCTGACGTTTGGGCCGCCTCCTCCGCCCGTCGTGCGTAAGCCCTTCGTTTCATTTCTGTAATTTAGTATGAAAATTAATGTTTTTCTTCAATTTTTATCAATTTAATATCTAACCTTTTCGTCGTTTATTCCTTTTTTTGTTTTTTTCCGATGCAGGTTCGGTGGGAGGTATCGGATTTTGTTGCCCCGATTGTCGTCGGCGTTTTCGTTTTCGTCTTCGATTCACTATAACGTACACGCAGTGGATTAACAGTACATTGAGTGATTTTTATTGAAGTTACTGTCTTAAACCTACATCTATCCGTTTTCCAATTCATTAGTCATTTTTAAAGACGTTTTTCAGACTATAAATTTGATCTGAGGAACGTTAAACTCATTATCAAATATATTTTTTTATTTCATGAAAATGGATTATGAGAATTAATGTGATGAGTCTAATCCCGTCTAAGGCTACTTCTAAGAATTTTAATGGCAGTAATATCCGACCAGTTATCGCCTGAATAGTTTCTGTACCACATTCTGCTTTACACTTATTATGCTAACTCCCGGAAATCTCGCGTTGTGCGCACCAGAAAACAAGTCTCCCGGATAATAACTCTACCAAAAAACATCTCTACCGTATTACAACTCTACCAAAAACTCTCCCCGAATTTAAATAAAACTCTCCCCAAATTTAAATAAAACTCCCGGAATTTAAATAAAACTCTCCCCGCATTTGAATAAAACTCTCCCCGAATTTATATAAAACTCTACCGGAAAAAAAACTCTCCGGGAATAAAAATAAAAAATCGGTGAGAATTTCATTTAAATTCGGGGAGAGTTTTATTTAAATTCGGGGAGAGTTTTATTTCAATTCTGGGAGAGTTTTTGGTAGAGTTCTAATATGGTAGAGATATTTTATGGTAGAGTTGTGAGTGGTAAAGATATAAATGTGCGGTTTTTGTATCCTATGATCGAACGTATTTCGATTAACTGTTGGCTTTATTCCTATGAGCGATTAGCGCCATAGACATAATGCAATAAACAGAGCAAGTACCTTGTTTACACTTTCTTATTATTTTACGCGCTTCTATGGTTCAGTCTGGAGACTTTTACGTAGCCTTGTTATCGCGGTATTTGGCACGTCGGATGTATACGCAAGGTGAAGATAGTTCTTTGAAGCCACCGCCGAAGGTACATGAACAAGTAACTATTTCGTATATATAGTAATGGGTATGTGACAAATTGCATTACTGGATGTAGGCCAACATTGTTTAAGAGATGATAGTGATTACCTGTGACGACTTCTGGTCGCGATCGTCCCCTATCCTCCTCACCAACTGACGCGTTTTGCCTTGCATCCATGTTTGGCGTCTGTCGTCCTGACTCGTCGAAAGTTGCCACGTCTTGCGGTGGACGGATATCATCTACACACGATAATTTTTTTTCCAATAACAGTTTAATTTTACATCAAAGATCAACATACGAATCATGACTGGTTTTTAGTATATTTCATGAAAATTACCAATGTTGTCAGTTGGTGGAGATAGTCGTCCATCAGACTCAACGAACGATAGGTCTAGACCAAGGGGTGGATCAATGTTTTCTACACACCACATTTATTTAAATATCAGTTCAATGTTATTATTATTCATAAAATAGATGTTTCGCAGATGGTATTGAGTAGATTTTCGCGAAAATTACCAAAAATATTGTCCAGTGGCGATTGTCGTCCATCATTCTCATTGAGCGGCGAGTTTGGCGGTGGATCAAGGTCTTTAATAGATCACAATTTAAAAAATATCACGTCAATGTTACACGAATGCACCTACAAAACAGGTGCATTGCAAATGTGTTTAAGTAGATTCTGTTATAATTACCAATGATGTCGATTGGTGGTGATTGTCGACCATCGTGCTCAATGAGCGGTGCGTTTGCCGGTGGATCAAGGTCTTTAACAGATAATGATTTTTTACAGATCAATTTAATGTTATATTGCGTATAAAATAGATGCATTGCAAACAGTTTTAGGTAGATTTTTGCGAAAATTACCAATGACTTCCATCAGGGGCGGCTGTTGTCCACCGTCGTCCATGTATGGCATGTTTGGCTGTGGATGAAGGTCTTCAACAGGCCATGGTTTTTTAAATATCAGTATATTGTAATGTATAAGTGGTAATGTTATATCGCCTTTAAAACAGGTGCATTGCAAATAGTTTTAGGTAGATTTTTGTGAAAATTACCAACGATCAGGGGCGACTGTCGTCCATAGTCCGCAACAAAACGCGCGTCCGGCAGTGGATCTATGTCTTCTACATACCAGAATGTTTTTAATCATTTTGATATTATGCAACAGAAAAAACGAATAAATTAAAAATAATTGTTTGTAGTTTCATATAATGACGTTATCCAATGAATTTTTAAGATGGAGCTAAACACGTGTACATAGTATTTCGCAATCTTCTCCCCTTCGCCGTAATCAAGTGGACCACGAAAATTACCTATCAGATTCGGAACCTCGACTTCCTCAGGAATGTCCTCGTCGTTAGAACTATCCGACTCATCACCGTCGGAATCGTCATCGCCAGAGTCTAAAAATATTTTTGATACGATTGCTGTTAAAACTTTAAACTTGAAACGGGAGGTTCAATCTCCTATATTTCAACGAGTGTTGCATATATGCGAAATTTGGAAGTGAAGTTCTATTAATCTATCGAATTTATCATCATGTTTATTGATGATCTACTCGAATAAAATTCATTGTCGTAATTACCATGTTCTGGAGGAGCTACTGGTGCTGCTTCAGCATTATCTAGCAGCCAGTTTGGTCTTTCATCGGCAAAGATTTCCTGCTCGTAGTCTGGGTCTTGTTCTGGTAAAAATCGATATAAAGCTATGTCACAAAAATATGAACACATTGCTTTTCTTACAAAATGGCATGTAAATTACACGTATTACACGTATTTAAATACGCCATTCTCCGATACAATAATGTTTTTGTAATTTAGTTTGGATACTATCGAATTTTATTTATGTTACTTGAAGTGATGTCACAAAAAATATTTTTTAAATCCCGAGGTATCCCGGGGTAAATCCCGTTGATGCTAAGGGCCTTTGCAATTTTAGACATTAAAATATTACCTAACGGTACGACCACTGGAGGGTCCTGCAACTCATATTCGTGACCTCCCCGTTCAAATGTTCGTCGGATAATGGCATCAACGTTTCCTTTTAGCGAGGCTGCTTTTTGCATAAATTCGTCGACGGTGATTTCCATTAGGTGGAGTTGTCGCCACGCTAAATAAAACAAACATTCGTTTTCTGCATTGCCAAAGCTACAAAGCCTTCCTGCAGGAAGGTCCAAAAAATTCGGATGCACTTTGATGCAATGTTTGCAGAATTACTTGCAAATGTAATAATATAGTTACGATCGGATTTGTATTGGAATGTACAAAGAACGCATCCATTACTGGGCATCCATTACTCCCCAATATTACAACAAATCTTGTCCAACAATTCTGGTATCCCAATTTTCGCGAGAAATTTGAGCGCAAGTTCACGCCATTTTTGGGAAATTACTTGCCGACGGTTGTTGATCCGGTGTCACACATTCGTTAAGAAAGTTTTTAAAGGTTTAATTAAGCATATCTGCTACTACTACTAAGGTTTAGGTAAGCATATCTACTACATAACATTTTTTTTTTTAATACATCCCTGGTGAAAATGTTCTCTGACGATTTGTCTGAAAAACTCTAACCGGACCGTTTTAGTGATTTTCCGTTATTTTTCTCTGAGTTTCTCTGCTATTTGCCAAATATCTGCCATTTTTCTCAGCATAACGTCCAGCAGTCACAATTTATCTGCGAAATTCAGATTATTTTCCGATAAATTCTGGATAACTCTAATTTTTCAGATAAATCCCGAGAAAGTACGAGTTGTCTTCAAGATGTACTCATTCTGTTACTCATCTCACGAGTAGACCGACTTTTTCAGAGAAATTCGATTCATTTTCTGAAAAACTCCGATTTTCTCGGATAAGGTGGGTTTAAAGAGTTTCAGACAACTTACGAGTTCTCTAAGATTTATTCACTGTGTTACTCTCTGTAAATAAGTGAAAATCGGAGTCTTCCAGATAAATGTTCATAAATCTAGAAAATTAATATCCAGAGAAAAACAGTAAAGTTCATAGTTGTTAAGAAAAGTCGGCAGAAAAAATCAGAGTTTCAGAGTAATTTTGAACATTTTCATCGACTAATCATGTGGGGAATTTCATAAAAAATTAGGCCTTTCCCTGAAACTTTCTAAGATAAAGACTTTATATATACTTAGTATGAGAAATTCAGCGAAAATTAGACTTTGTCAGAAAATGGTTTCTGAATATAGAAGAGAAGCACGCTTAGAATATTAACAAAGATCATAGTTATTCAGAGAAGTTTGTAGTGAAAATCGGAGACTTTTAGAACAATCAGGAATATTTCGATTCCGAAAAATCTATGACTTTCCCTGAAAAGTGCGAAAACTTTGAGGAATTCGGGGGGACTTTTCAGAAAACCTTCTGATACATTTTCCGAGACTTTCAGAGAATTTTTCAGACACATTCTGAGAAATATTTTCACCAGGGATATGACTGAAATTTCAAGGCCAGCCAATATAATGTATCTCTATACCCACATAGCACGGAAATATTTTTGAAAGGTTTCAATTATATTTTTTTGAAGTATTGAAAATAAATTATAAATATTAAAAAATATTTGTAAATGTTATGAAAACATTTTGAAAATATTTGAGACCAACACACCCGCAGAGTTCCCTAAAGTGGAGAGACCGGTCGGATCATGAGAGGGTTAATCGAAACGCTTATTAGAAAATCAAGACTTATTTGACAACATAGTGAAGCTCACCTCTAACAAGTTCTTTTTGTTTGTACACTGTAGCGTATCTTGGATGTCTGCTAATTTGTTTATTATTTCGGAGACGCTGAATATCAATTTGCACATCGGATTGTAACCTCAGCAGCTTGCCTGTTTCAGAAAATATAAATAATTCCAACGATACTTTATAATTACCATGGGGTTACAAACCATACTATCATTGTCATAGTATACATTATTTCGCTATATTAGATATTTACAGATGAAATCCCAGGGCCCTGGTCGATTCTCCATTCTGTGGCCTAATCTGCTATGGTAAGACTCTATGATATTGTTAGTTCGTCGACCAAGTCCGTAGACACTAAACCCCGCTGGTCCAACCGTGTGTAGCCAGTATCGATTAAAATAGAGACGGAATTGCGAGAATTGTCTCCGAAGATTCCCTGTCAGACCGTTCGTAAGTACTCGGTACTGGGCATCGATTGCGTCAGCAGGCAGGTATGCAAGGGCTAGGATTTTTTTAAAAAAACCCTTTGCATCCGCGTTTGTCCGAAGTAGATTCTGGAGATGGAGGGTCTTAGCTTTATGATAGAGCGCCTGAAAGATAGTTGTTTTTAAAAATTCAGTTTAATGCCGCGTACGAACATATACTATAAAATATTGCCGACGTCGATATTTCTTCAGACTACTTAACTTTCCGGTTATCACTCAAAATAAATTTAATCTACTTGTGGATTTAATTACAGTCTGTACTACGATTTACTATTGACTTTATGAGAATCCATTTGAAATGATATATTGATCATCTCATATTTACTTTTTATACACATTGCTTGAAGTATTGTTTCAAATATTATTCATACTTTTACTTGAATAGTTGTTCGTAAACTTTGGAATCATTTTTAAGAGGCCATTTAATATGCGAGGATGCAAATACACTATAACAACACATACACTATAACAAGTTGAAGTCATCAATGAGCATGAAAATGAAAATATCGTAAGTTCATGCTCTATAAATGCCGTTAGCACTATGGCATTAGCTTTAACGAGTTCTCTTCAATTTACAAAACTAACATTCGGCATAGATTACAGAAAATGTATTTTTCATTCGTCTAAAGAGCGTCGCTATAAAATCGATCCAACTCTAAGTAAAGCTGTCTACATATATGTACTGATTCGAAAATAATTGTTTGTATGCAGTTGCTTAAACACGCGACTTTCAAGCTAATTTCATTTTTCGGGCTGTTTCGTAAGTACATCGGTTTTATTCACCCATACAGGCTGTAAAATAAGCGAACAAATGTTTAAGTTGAAAATTCTATAGTTGCATAATCCTGTTAACCGTAATTATACTCTATTCATTTAAAAAACTTACGCGATCGTAATGCGTATTGCAGCCGGTGCTATATACCCCTGTGAAGACTGCGGAAATGGCATTACGCAAACCTCGCTCGAAATCACTCATCACAAGTGAGATACTGTTGTTGGGAAGCACATTCTCTTTAACCGCCTCCAGAACCGCTGTGTAAGCAGCCTGCGTTTTTTTTGTCATAATTACCCATACAAATGGGAAGCCCTATAACGCATAAATATTAAATCGAATAGAAATAAAGAAAAGCTAAACAATTGTTATCATTTTCAATCCTCATTTTTTACGAATTTCTGACGTACCCCATCGCGACAAATTTTATAAAAAAAACAAATAACTCACGTGGTTAAACTTTATGCCCATTATCGTTAATAGTTGATAGACTCCTTCAATTCGGGGTCTTGATGCGAAGGTTGCGTCAATCAATAATTTCGATACCTCGGCCATTTCCGTGCGCACGAAATGCTCATCATATAGTAGCACGTGTTTGGCATCATTCGCATCCGTTACCAGACGAACCGTAAACCGACCAGTATCGTGCTCTAAATTTCGTCCTTGTGCCGGATGCGCGAGTCGATCCACGAATTCTTCGACATTTCGCAGGCACGGGGGGTATAGCTTCCTCCTGCATCTCTTCATAAAGCTTCGAATGCTTTGAAAGGAGACTTCTTCCGCAGCTTCTGGATGACTATATATAAAGATAGATTACAGTCATCAGAACATGCTGGATGGGAAGGTACTGAGAAGATTAATTTTGTATAATAATAATTCCAAAATGTTATTAACAAATTAATAAAAACAATTAATTGTTTAACAAATTACCCGGTAACGAAACTTTTTTTTGTTGAAAATGATTCGTTTAGTTTTTTGAATACGTACGCATTTTTCAGATTTTTCAATTAGCTTTGACTTTTTTTCTTTTATATGCAAAAAATCTGTGAAAAAACACAAAAATCAAAACTAATTGAAAAAACTGAAAAGATGCATACGTATTCAGAAAAATGAACGAATCATTTTCATAAAAAAAAAGTTGGTTTGCCGGGTAATTTGTTAAACAATTAATATTTTTATTAATTCGTTAATAACATTTTGGAATTATTATTATGCAAAATTAATCTTCTCAGTACGTTTAGTATGCATGCATTTTTTCAGATTTTGATACCATCGAGAAGTACTTGCAATTTTCTCTTATTTTTCTCGAACTTATGCGAAATGAGCCCGGAGCGACATAGCTACATTAACGGGATTACACTGAGTTTAATATTCCTTTTTTCCCGTCTACGCTAAAAAGGCCCTATGTCATGCCTGCAACGCGGGTGACAAGTGACCGATTTATGACGAGCGGGAGTAAAAGTAATTTAGCGAGAGAAAAGTGAACATTTCCTTCCGCTAAATCACTTTTCCTCCCGCTAAATTGCTTTTCCTCCCGCTCGTCAATTCTCGGGCAATTTCCATGTCGGTTGCAGGCATAGAAATATGGCCACTTTTTAACACAGTCGAGAAAAAAATAGTGTACGCCACTCTGGAGGAAGTGCCTTTTCACCTCGTGTGAATTTCTTCAAACTTCACACTCGGCGAAAAGACGCATTTTCCTTTCTTGTAGCATAACATACAATGTCTAAAACGAAAAGATTCTAAATTCGTTCTAATCTGAGGAACGTTTACGTATTAAATTTAAATCGATATCTTAACTAGGGATGTGCACGGACTTGATCGGACTTGATCGAACTCGCTCCTTAGAGTCCGGTACATATTCGAACAGCCCGAATAGTCCGAACTGTTCGAACTGTCCGAACTGTCCGAACTGTCCGAACTGTTCGAACTGTCCGAACTGTTCGAACTGTCCGAACTGTTCGAACTGTCCGAACTGTTCGAACTGTCCGAACTGTTCGAACGGTCCGAACTGTTCGAACTGTTCGAACTGTCCGAACGGTCCGAACTGTTCGAACTGTCCGAACGGTCCGAACTGTCGGAACTGTTCGAACTGTCCAAACGGTCCGAACTGTCCGAACTCTCCGAACTGTCCGAACTCTCCGAACTGTCCGAACTCTCCGAACTGTCCGAACTATCAATGCATTCGAACTGCCGGCCAAGGCGCCTAAAAATTAGCCGACTGTACCTGTTGGCAAGTTCGTCGATTGACGGCCGTTCGGTCGGGCAGTCGGACGGACGATCTATGGTCCGTGTTCCATGATCCATGGAGGGGGGGGGGGGATGGGACAAACATCTAAACCAACGAAAAGATCCATAATTTTCCAAAATATATATAAAATTGGATTACTTACAATGCGGAATGGAAAAAATAAATAGAATTTATGTTATGAGAGACAGTTCTGTTACCGACAGAACAATAATAATAAAATTAAATAATAATTAGATAATTCGTCCACGCCATTATATGTGGTATTATATGTGGTAAAAATGTTAGGAAATTAATTCAACTATTGAAGTCATTAGATACTATTTCATCTTCAAATACATCTAACACATCATACAAGATAAACATGATGGATAGGAAAATGAAATTGAAATAAAGTAAATTTTACTTAAATGATTAAGCCGTCAAATTTATTGGATAACATACGGATGGTAGATTAAGTAATTAACCATTAAAAGATGCGGAAGCCCAGTCGACAGTATCAATATTTTATTCGCAGTTCTCGTGGAGAAATGCCAACTCTTCAACGTGACTGGATAGCAACTGAGCCCTGTTCGGAGTCACGATGTTCCCAGCGGTAGAAAAAAGCCGTTCGCTCGTAGTTTGAGAGGCAGGAATATTTAAGTACTGCCTACTTAATTGAGCCAAGATTGGAAATCGAAAATGATTTTTCGACCACCAATCAAGAACGGAAGTGTTGCGTGGGAGAACTTTTTCCTGAAAATATATTTTCATTTCGTGCTGAAGCGCATCGTGACCATTATCGTCACCGTCGTCGCCTTCAGTCTCGAGAAACTCATCGAATAATTTGAGCAATTTCGATTTAGGGGCACCTGAAAAGATTATCGAATTACTGAGCATTCTTACCGCTAAATTTCCGTAAGTATTGCTTAAGTATAAAATTCTGTAAAAAAAATCAACTATACTAAAAGTACCAAGAACATTAATTTTGTATAATAATAATGTCAAAAAAGATATTAAAAAGTTGCTAAAAATAATTGTTCAACAAATATCAGTAAAACTTTTTTTCTCTTTTCCAATGAATTCGTTGATTTTCTAAAAGCCACATGATTTGTTTCAGGATTTTCTTACATTTTCTAATTTTCCTTTTTTCAATTTTTTTATGCCATAACTACGGAACTGTTGGCGCAATCATCGCGAAACTTTTTGTGTGTACTGTGGAATCGTAATACGGACACATATCTGAAAGTCGTGCCTCTAGATCGATTTTTCAAATTCTCGAAAAACAAATGTTTAAAAATAAGAAACTTTTGAAAAAATGCACATGAATTCTAAAAAAATCAAGTAATTCATTTAAAACGAAAAAATGAAAAGGTGTTCTGATTATTTTAAAACAATTTATTTTTTAAATAACTTGATAATAACGTTTTTGGCATTATTGTTATGCAAAATCGAAAGTTTTGACATAATTAATACGGCTGATTTTTTTCTTCAGATTTTTGGATTATCGCAAAGTACTGAAATATTTATTGAATTAAACTTTTGTTTGGGAATGTATGTGTGATGCATCCCTACGGAGTCATTAGCGAATGCCCTTCTGGGCACCAAACTTATGCTTGACCCAGAAGGCATGTGAAAGAAATAATACCTTCTCCGCGAGTACTGCTGTCTGCGTTGATCGCTCTATTTGCATTTGTTATGCCGAACGAAATAGCTCGGGCTATCAATCGCTCCATCACTTCTTGTTTCTCATCGGTGCTCACGAGAAAACGATCTTTAAACTTTGGATCTAGGACCATCGCGAAGACCAAAGTATCGTTCGTCGAATTTACAAATTCGAAGCGTCGATTTAAAGCGGCAAAAAGGGAGCCAGCCAAATCAATCGCGTCGCCATTTCCGGAGTCATCCAACGAGTTGGAGGTTTCATCAACTTCCATACCATCGATACGATTCACGGAAGCTTTTTTTAGCATTTCGATGATGGGCATGTACTGTGAGAGTGTTGGGTAGGTGTCACCACTCATCAAGACTGTTGCGTCTTTCACCGGCGCCAAAACTTCGACGTATTTCTCGATTGCTTCCCACTCGTCTTCGCTAAAGTTGGATGGCATTCCTTTTACATAATAATGATGTTAGTTTTTGTTACATATATGGTTACAATTACAATCTGAAAAGTTTAATGACTTATTTATGAATATCAAGTAATTCAAATCGAGTACCTCTATCGCACAATACTACACTCAGCGATCTCTTCAACGCGAGAAGTCTTTCCATCATGTCATATTGACTATTCCATCGAATATCAACATTTTGGATAAGCTTGAGTGGCTTTTTTCCCGGCGCTAAGGTCTGTTGAGCTTCGACTAATTTTGAGTGGCCTTTCGTCGATCGTGCGAAGTAAGTGACGATAGTCTGCGCCTTTCGACATGCCCTCTCAAATGCAGTGGAATTCTTGAACACGAAATTAACGCTTATATAAAAATACGCATGTTTATAGTTACATTTTTTGGATATTGTATATTATTGTTTATCATAAACTGTACGTTATTGCATGTTGACTATTGTATATTGTATATTATTATATGTTGTATATTGTTTATTATTGTAAATATATGATCAAATCAATTTCTTTGCGTTCTTGCGTTTTAATTGATATTACTGCATGTTTCATCCCGATAAGGTTGATCGTGTCTAAAACGTGAACTAATAAACTCAAAGAATTGACGTGATCAAGGAAGATTTTAGTTTACCTTGATTGCATCTTTTACGGCTAGCTGCAACGTATGTGCAAAGCATTGAATGCGTACCCACTGGCTCCCCATTCGTATCGCCGCAACAATATTCGCTGCATTGTCAACAGTGAAGAACGTTGATTTTATAATATCGCCACTGAGCTGCCATTCGTCAATGGTTGTTTGTAGGAAGTCGTACAAGTTTTTGCTTGTGTGTGCCTCAGTCATGTGACTCATCGCTAATGTGAACTTTCGGGGTTGAAAATCCTTTGTCACGTAATGTACTGTGAGCGATATAAAGTTTTCGATTGCTCTGGAAGTCCAACCATCCGTTGTGAAAGCTAGAGTCGCAACACCTAAAACCGTGAAGAAATAATAAGACTGCATAGTAAACTGTGTACGAGCAAACCGTAAATAGATACTGATGGTATATACCCAGATGAGAACTCGAAAATCCCCAAGAAAGTATATCTATATACATTATATATATTGATGAGCTTATTTATTGGTGTATATTTTTAACGCCCGACAGAAATGGGGACCTTTTTTATGTGTGAATCTGAATTAAAGTTTTCATTTTGTTCTTGGTGTACTGATAGGATATAAATCGTATAAAAATAATTAAATAATATTTTCTATAAGAAAAAACTGAAACTTGGCAAGCTACGTAGTAATTGTGTGTAAAATCCCGACCTCGTCATCCCAAAAGTCTGATTAGTAGAAGTATTGAAAATCGACCTGTTTTCAGGGCCCCACACTTATGCAGAAGCCTTAACAATAATTTTAATGTTTTGCATTCAAATTACCGTCCGCTATGTCTTGATGAATAATTTGTTTAATTCGTTGTTTTTCTTTCTCGTACAAGTTCGGAATAATTTCGCGGGAGAACGTTGTTCGAGATGGGATGATGTACAGAGGCTCGACAGTATTCATTAACGATCGAAAACCTCGATGGTCGACGAGGCTGTATGGTTCAAGATCCCATATCATCATTTTTGCAATTGCATTGGTCAATTCTTGAGCTCGTCCGGAAGTAGAAGAAAGCGGGGTTGCGACTTCTGCAATCCTATCACCTCCACCTAATCGAGTACAACAGATTTATTTTATGAAGAAGTATCTTGCAAACTAGAAATTTCCACATTGCCTCCACATAATTTTCCTTTATTCCGAACATTTTTATGCGAAAAATGCTGAGAAAGTAGGGGAACATGGGGCAACACGTGTCACTGGGGCAAAACAGGGCACAACAAAAATGGCTCACGCGCACTTTCGTGTCAAAGGAAATCATTTAAAATAAAACTCAGCGTATTTTCGTTCGTTACGGAAAAAATAGGGCTTCAGCTTTCGGCTTTCAACTTTCGGCTTTCAACTTTCGGCTTTCAACTTTCGGCTTTCAACTTTCGGCTTTCAACTTTCGGCTTTCAACTTTCGGCTTTTAACTTTCGGCTTTTAACTTTCGGCTTTTAACTTTCGGCTTTTAACTTTCGGCTTTTAACTTTCGGCTTTTAACTTTCGGCTTTTAACTTTCGGCTTTTAACTTTCGGCTTTTAACTTTCGGCTTTTAACTTTCGGCTTTTAACTTTCGGCTTTTAACTTTCGGCTTTTAACTTTCGGCTTTTAACTTTCGGCTTTTAACTTTCGGCTTTTAACTTTCGGCTTTTAACTTTCGGCTTTTAACTTTCGGCTTTTAACTTTCGGCTTTTAACTTTCGGCTTTTAACTTTCGGCTTTTAACTTTCGGCTTTTAACTTTCGGCTTTTAACTTTCGGCTTTTAACTTTCGGCTTTTAACTTTCAGCTTTTAACTTTCAGCTTTTAACTTTCAGCTTTTAACTTTCAGCTTTTAACTTTCAGCTTTTAACTTTCAGCTTTTAACTTTCAGCTTTTAACTTTCAGCTTTTAACTTTCAGCTTTTAACTTTCAGCTTTTAACTTTCAGCTTACCAAAACAAAGCTTCTTCTATGAGGATCAAAAGTAATAAAATTTTTTTTTTTTAATTATTCAAAATGTTGACTAATGGGTAATAATCGACTTTTATTCAAATGGCCGTGATTTTGCCAATTTTTTCCCCCTCGTCAAGAACCGCTTTATATATCATTTGTTAAAAACAATTAAAATTTCTTGTTTCTGATAAAATGACAAGTTGAAATCCGGGATATCGCAAAGAAACTTGCAAAAAAAAATTGTTCACATTAACCGATAAAAAAAACATAATAACAATAAACCTAGCACTCGGGCGTGAACCGCCCGATCGCTAGTAATAACAATAAAATTAAATGAAAAAATCCGTAAATGTTATTTAATATATCCTCCTTCCGCTCTAAAAAAATAATATCGATAAAGCTTATATTTACCGAGAAAAAAAATCACGAAATATGCATGCGTTTTTACCCATTTACTGTGGCGTAAGCCCTTAACGCCATGTGAAATACTCTCCCGCGGTGTCTCTCTTACTCCACTGAGAGCACCAATAACGGCATCTCTCTCGTCTTCGTGGCATAGTCACGTGACTTTCCCATGGCGTTAACACGAAGAAGCGAGTGAATCATTTTAGGTTTTTTGTAACCCATTTTGCCCCACGTTCCCTACATGCACAAACGTGCACAATCTCGCACGAACTCACACACAGACACATACATACATCAGATATTTTTAAAAAAGTAATATATTGAATTAAACGAGGAATTAATCAATATCTCATTGTATCAAGACCTACCGTCAGTGGTGGTTCTATGAAGTCGAAGATGACGCCACAGAGTAGTCGTCGAACTCGTCGTCTTCAAAACTTTTTTGCAAACATTGCACTGCGCGGACGTATTATCGGTCTTCGTAAAAGCTAGCCACACCGTACTTCGGCTGGCTTTCTCGGTTTCTGTAACCGCAACGTTACTTCTTCCAAAAGTTTCGTTATTCTCTGAACTACTAGGGAGAACAGATTCCTCACAGGAATCGATCTCCATTTTTATTCAGTTAATAAACACTAAACAAAGTAGCAGCAGCGCCGTACATGAATTCAAATATTACTGGTACTACTAAGTCAAACGGTGGTACATACTTAAGTTTTAAAATATCTGAAACCAATCATAAAATGATAATCAAAGTTAGAAAATGTCGATATGCAATGATAATCATTACATTATCATTCACAATGCACTTTTATAATTTACGATGTTATTTTTTTTCATTCAACGCCATTCAATTTGAAGCCGATAGGAATATGTATTTGACTTTGGTAGTAGCGTAGTCTCATGAGCGCCACCGCGGCAACATCGACAACTAAATCGTTAAAAGATCGATCTTCTTTTAAAATTCAAATATTTTGGCGGGAATAAGTCAGGTAAAATGTGTAAATACAAAAAAATTACCATATCTATGAAACATTCCATGCAATATGTCTTAAATTTTTATTCGTATACATAGTAGAAAATGAAAGCGTTGTATCTCTATTAAGCTAAGAAAATTATTTAAAGTATATAAATTAAGGGTGTTGACTGTCAATCGAGGTAGGAGAATGTTTTAAATTGATGAAAATTAAGGGGTTTGCCTGTTAATCGAACCAACGAACATGGATCGTCTCGGTCATGGATCGTCTCGGTCATGGATCGTCTCGGTCATGGATCGTCTCGGTCATGGATCGTCTCGGTCATGGATCGTCTCGATCATGGATCGTCTCGATCATGGATCGTCTCGATCATGGATCGTCTCGATCATGGATCGTCTCGATCATGGATCGTCTCGATCATGGATCGTCTCGATCATGGATCGTCTCGATCATGGATCGTCTCGACTGTGGAAAATGGACCGTCCGTCTGTGCGTCCACCCGCCCGCCTACCTGTCCGACCGTTCGAGCGTTCGAACAGTTCGGACAGTTCGGCCTGTTCGAACAGTTCGGACAGTTCGGCCTGTTCGAACAGTTCGGACAGTTCGGACAGTTCGGACAGTTCGGACAGTTCGGACAGTTCGGACAGTTCGGACAGTTCGGACAGTTCGGACAGTTCGGACAGTTCGGACAGTTCAGACAGTTCGGACAGTTCGGACAGTTCGGACAGTTCGGACAGTTCGGACAGTTCGGACAGTTCGAACTGTTCGAAGCATTTAAAGTATTCGAACTTGGTTCGAACGAGTTCGAACAGTTTTATTTCGAGTCAGACACAGAACTGTTCGAACTTTCTGGGACGCGTGCACATCCCTAATCTTA